>CM060966.1:116450317-116925317 GCA_030765045.1 Tenodera sinensis
GCTTCCCCTGCTTAGTATATGTAGGAGGGAAAGTTAAAATTCATAAAAAGTCGTGACATCCGACTTTTAACCTTCGTAAAACTACTGTTTAAGACTAAAATTGCTTTGAAGCACACATTTACTGTACAGGAGATTCCTTGATTTTATTGCTCTGTAGAATTTCTGTACTTCAATGTAGTTAATACGAACTAATTCCGTAATATTGTTGACAACGACCCATTCTTGTACGTACATGTATATTGACAAATATATTGAAGATTCTAAGCGAGACGATAACCGCTTTCCGTTGGGTGTCGTAAAGGACTGGAGTTAAGCTCCAAATGCTTGCTATGACTTCCAGTGTCTCTCTCTATGTTGTTGAACTCCGAGATTAAACCCACATAACTGGAGTTAGGGAAATCCAGTTCCCTTTAAAGGGCCTGGCCTTAGACCTTAGACCCTGATTATGAAGCCTGATTATTCGGGGCAAATCGTGAGGGCCAAGATAATCTTCTAAAGGGGATGTTCTGCACAACACTTTGGCATCAGTGTTGCCAGCTTTTAAAATGCGATTAAGATATTTCTGTACCTTCGTGTTGCTGGATATTTTTGTATTCAGCGTTTGGAGCATCACTTTATGTTAACTCAATTAAAGCTTTAATATGTGCGAGCAAATAGGTCGTTTTTATTCATACTTTATTTTCTAGTTTGTGCTCAGCCCCAGAGAATAGTAGTATTGTGCTTATTTGGGATCTGGCATATCCAATCTGAGTGGCCGAGCGGTTAGCGCGCTCGCCTACCACCTAGGCGGCCCGGGTTCGATCCCAGGGACCCGCATGTGGTATTCGTGGTGGACGAAGCGGCGTCAGGGCGGGTTTTCTCCGGGTACTCCGGTTTCCCCCGCCATCTCATTCCACCGGTGCTCCATCTTCATGTATCATCAGTGTCACCGCCTGCGGTGCCGTAGTAGTAAAAGCGGGCGTTAAACACTACAACAACAACAATCTGAGATATTTTCAAAAGTCAGGTATATCAAGGGAAAACGAAGCCTTTAATAAAAATAAAATCATCTGTGCTCCATTGACAAAATAATAAACAGTGGCTTTATAGTGAGGAAAATGTAATGTTGCGTCGAAGATAGGAAAGACAGGGAAATATGTGATATATGGCCAAATAGAGGAATATGGCAAGTGGATCAACACTAAAACATCTGTAGTTCTGCATTCATAAGGCTTTCTTCTACAAACAATTGTTGCAAAAGCTTATTTTTTGTTAATCTAGATATGCGTTCATTACACTTTACATATTTCACTGTAAGAATGTGAACAATAGAGTATGCTAAAGCAATAATCAGATTTTTAAACCACAAGGAAAAATTAATAGCGACTTAGCGTTTGAAAAAATACCTATACATATTTGAATCTTTAAACCAATAACAAAGAGTGTGCCTCCAAAAATCTTAAAGCAATTAAAAAAAAAAATCATCATTTATATAAATTGTGTACTTTAATGAGATCTGTATTTTTATGTGTCAAAATTTGTCTATCTCTTACGGTTTACCAGTGATACAAAAGTTATTCAGAATGAACTTCATTCACAGAAAAGTCAAGATGCACATTTTATTTTCTGAAAACATTTTAAACATATGATACTTTAAACAAAATTGTTATAGCCAGATTTAGAGAAAATGAATTTGAAACATTTTGTATGCAAAGACTGGTTTCGGGTGGGGGGTTCTCTTGAAAATCTTTGTGTCAACTACCTATAAGATGCTGAACTTAAAACACAAGTTTGGCATTTAAAATATTTCTCTTGTCGAGCATCAAAAGATTTTGTTCTTTCTCTTATAATCTTCCTCTTACACCTCCCAGGACTTCCAAGTTAGCGCTTGGTGTCAAACGCCTATCGAGGACTAAATGGACGTTGGATCAGATAGAATGTCGAGGATGGGTAATCAGCCCGAAGTCTGATATAAGAGCAAGGCGGGAGATTGTATGACATTATGATGAAATGAATGAAAGGAAAGTGATTTTGGAGCAGTTGGTGGAATGAATGGTGGGAGAAACTGGAGTACGCGCTTATCCACGTTGTACCAAAATTCACAATGAAACCCTATCAGTTCATATTATGGATCTCAGATGAAGAATGTTCTATTAAAACTGAAAAACACAGTAACAGTAATTTTGAATTATTTATAGAAAACTATGGTGACTAATGGAGCGTAGTATTATCTCTCTGCAGTCTGAAAGTTTGCACGAAGCTTACGTTATCAAAAGACGAATGACTTCCAAAAGACCAAATCACATAAGATTATGTAGTGCGTCAAGGCATGCTTGTCCGTGTTCATGTACGTTTTGGCACATAGGGCCATTATACATTACGACGCCAGTCGCGGCCGCACGCCTCAAAGACGCTCAAGGTAAAGCTGCCTTACACCACTGCTTGTAAATACTTGGACCAGCGACAATGGAGTGGTCAGAACAAAGCGTTTCCAGACCGTTCTGAGAATTCGCTGACACTTACCTGGACTATAGCGAGTGAACAAGCCAGTTTTGGGACAATTCTTTACAATTAGGTATTGAGTTAACAGTTAATTTTTAAGTTTGTGTTGTGTACAGTCAGGTTGAGGGAGTTTGAGCCGTCAGAGACAGTTTTAGACAAGTAATCGTCGCTTTGGAGTTGTTATGCGAAGTAGTTGTTTGTGAAACAAAGAGAGATAGAGTATTAGTGAACTACGCGTCAAGTTCAGGCAAAACAGCAAAAAAGCTGTGAACTAGAAGTTTGCGACGAATTGTAGACTCTGTTAACGATGAAAAGGATGAGTGTTTTTTATTCAATTTTAAGGGAAATAACTAACAGAAAAAGTAGCTGAAGGTGTCATTTGTTACATTGGTGTCTGGAGTGGGATTTGTCACATTGTCATTCCGTCAGATTATGAATGCCAAACGTTTGCCACAGCTGTTTAACTATAGCGTCCCGCTTCTCCATAAATTTTAGAGCATCCTCTACTTGGGTTTCTCGCTTAAAAAATTCCCATAAAATTAAAAGCAGGATGTAATTTTACGAGCATTCATAAAAAAAAGGTAAACAAAAAGAAACTAGCAAAAAGGTTTTTGGAAAGCGACTGTCAAGGTATCCTCCTTCCTGTGTTTGTAATATCGATCAACGCCGTTTGGAGCGCGAATTGAGACCAAAAAGGACATTATCTTTCGTTGGGGAGAAACAAGCACAAACTGTTGCACAATCTATAAGTGCGCTGAGCTCTATTAGTATGGTTGGGTCTATTTTCCTAAATTATTCATTTTACTACAGGAGAATACTGGCAGTTTCAGGCCTAAAGTATCAAGGCAGATGTTAAGGGCCGAAAATATAATTGTGAAGGCAACGAAATAGGGAAAACTTCTACAGATTCCTCTCGGAGCCACGGGGAAGGTTCGACCTTGGGATAAGGTTTTCTTCCGCAGTGGAAATCTCTTCATCGCCGCTTTACTGAAATGTTGATATCTAATGATAACATTCATTTCGAGGTTTTTCAGCGAGATAATATTTTTAAAATCAGTCCTTTATTCATTACTAAATGTAATCTCTGCGGTTCCGGGACATGGGTTTGCAAGGTTTGCAACCAGATATACAACGGAACGACCCTCCGAGTTCATTGTAGCTGCTAAATTCTGTTTCCAAACAAGTGTGACAATATGTGAAGAAGAGTGCAAAAGATAACGCTATTATTTATTGTGCATGATGCCAAACAAACGTTTTAATCACGGCATCAACACCAGTCACTTTTGCTTTGCTTTCGCTCGGCAAGACACTAGCCAGCACAGTCTTCTGCATATCCGTAACGCCGAATTCTAGGTAATGTTTCACTGCTTCGACCCGACCTATTTGAGGTTCGATTTCTGGTGTTTCAAGCTGAAGACAGCAGATTGTTTTTGGAACATGAGCCTATTATGGTACAAAGATGACGCAGTCAAACTTACGCGCTGTTTGCGATCTGAGCATATAGATAGGTTCCTTGCAAGCGTATCGAGAATAGTAAAACGTGCGGCATTCAAGGGCCACTGTGATTATTTGTATCATTCTTGCACAAGTTCTACTTCGGAAGATAAATTTCAAAGAGAAACTTTTAAATTGCAATAGATGCTAAATAATGTCTAATAAAATCTAGAGCTGTGGCTTGTGAGGGAATGTTAACAAGAAGATCAAAAACAAGCTTAAACAATGAAAAAATAGAATGATTATTGCTTTAAATGCCTAGGTTGCTGGATTTCGAATGTAGAAGAAGAGAATATACATACAAAAGCTGAAAAAATTTCAGCATTTATGTAACACTACACAGAGAACTCTGAGAAATAAGACAAGGAAAAGCCAATAATTAAATTTTATATGGTGTTAGGCAGTGAAAATTAGGTGCCTAACAGATCACTTAAATAAAAAGTCTGATGTGTCGCACTCACATGACTTTCTCTACTCTTGTACTAACTATTCTTACAAACTCCTATTCTTACAAATTCCTATATCTTCTTCGTATTAGTTGACATAAACATTTGCACAAATTATATTGCTTATTTCCTTGTAGGTGCAAGGGGAATATTAGAATGCAGTAGGCTTTGAGCGATAACCAAATCTTTTAACGCTTTGAGTTCCCGTTCTCTTTGCACGCTTAACATATAAAACAATGAACAACGATGTTCCATTTCACGAAAGTTAAGTTTTCCAAAACGGACACAAATAGTAAGGAATATCTCCGAAATAGTTTACTCTACAAACAAATTTATTCAGACATAAATTGTGTGTTTTAGCGAGAGCTACATTTTTACAGTAATATTTTGTCTAGCTCTTACGGTTTATGAGTTATTCAAAAGTCATCCAGAGTAAACAGGACTACATAGGCTATAGTCAGAAAATTCAAATTATACATTTCCTTTGTGGGACAAATATCTTAAATTTACGCATTTTAATCAAAGCCGTTACACCCATTTTAAAAAGAATAACAATTTTCTAAAAATCTTCCATGTAAAAGGTAGTTTAGGTTGGGGCTGTTTTCTTCAAAATCTTCGTATCACATCCTTGAAAGACATTAAACGTAACCACCAACTTTGGTTTTTAGCTAACTTTTCGTTTTTGAGAAACACACAGACCTTTTTCTAAAAATGTTTTTTTTTTTTTGGATTCAGGAGGCTCAAAACATATAATTCTGGTGAAGTCTCGACGTCGAATTTTTGGGTGTAATACAATACTTCCTCTACTTTACATAGTAGAGAAAGTAAAAATAAGAACATCAGGAACTCAAAGTCTCAGACGCGTATCAGGATATACCCTAAAAGGTCACATTTCTGACGATCAAATACATTAAGAAATTAGAGGAACAATTTACAAACATGAAATGACAATTGTTCTAGCACATAAGAGGAATGGATCAAAATAGAATTACAAACCAAGTATTCAAATATAGATCTGAAGCCGGCGTTCAATAGGACGACCTACAACTAGATGGGAAGATGTCTTTGCGTCCTGAAGCGAAAGAAGGCACTTCCGCAGTGTCCACCTGAGGTTGAGAAATTGCGCATGCGTGTGTGTATGCGTATCTGATATAAATTGTTAATAGCTTTTATCGATTTTAATGAAAGTTCTACTACTAAGTAACTATTATTGTCTTGATTAACACACTGTATAACTACCACAAAATTCTACTAGTTAGACTATAACGTGGTGAGAGGACTAACAGTTTCCTCACTATCCCTGTGGCGTGCATCTCAATCCAAGTTGAGATAGGTACCTACCCCTAAAAGGCCGTTTAGAAAATTAAAACTCTATGAGACCCAATACACTGATGTATATCTCTTACAATCATCACGCTGGGCTCATCCGGAACAGAACTAGCTGTTCTTCTGAGATTTCGTTCTGCTGCAAGGAATTAATTTCAGATTTCAGGCTCTATTAGTGACTGGGACGATTCTGTGATCACGACTCTGCGTTAGAATGCCTAAACAAGAAACAGGTTTTAATGATGACTTACGGTGATATCATGCCTAGGCACTAGCTCACGTTGTTTGAATGTGTGCCAATCTTTGTACTGTCAGTGTCCGAGGGCGTGTGGAAATGTTTTATATTCCAGATCTTCCGATGCACCTTGCTAATGACCTCACTTTCCTCTGTCATGCTGTTTCTGAACACTTTTGAGTCGCATTCCTAAGCACTGCCTTGGTTAACATCCTTTCATAACATCTCAGCTATCTTCTAATTCTACATCATTAGATCTACAAGGTTTAACAACGTCACAGAAGTTTTGGACGACAGAACCTACTATGGAGTAACTCATATTACAGTATGCTGAAGGACTTGGACATATAGGACTGTTTAAAACTGTGTACCAGGTGAAAGGCAACTTTGCATTGCATGTGCTTGGGTCAGCCGTTTTCATGTTCCAAATTAATTCAATATTGTTCAATTCGACGAGAATGTATGGGGATAATACGAGTCTATTTCTGACATTTTTGGTAACTATGTGATATCACATAGGGTTTTTAAACAATTCATCACCTAAAAGTGTATTCCGCACACGTTTTTACACACGTAGTGTGGCTGTGGTATACACATTACAAACAGATCGAGATAAGACACCCTCTGAACTGGCTCCTGGACATAAACAAAACATAACCTCATTTCTCTCATTCGCACTTCCACTCTAGGGAGAAAATGAAGACATCATGAGCAAACTAACTTTGTTAGAGCCGGTTTATTTTTCTTTCTCTATTTTCTTTCCTTTTTTTCTTTGTTTGTTCGTTTCTTTCTTGTTTTTAGACAATCAAAACCAACGAACAATTTGCATTAACAGTTCAACTGGGATGGGAAGATTTATTCCAAAAGTTTTGTAACTCATCCTTGACTAAAATACTAAATTTGTCATTTATACACTTTTTTTGGCTCACGCACGCAGCCCACAAAGATGGTTGAGGTCTATTAGAGAACGGGTGGTTTGTAATTCAAATACCCCAAAGACAATTTTACTCGACAGGACCTTCTTTAAGGCTCTCAGTCCTCTAAGCTGCAAAATGCCGGGAAGATACCCCAAACTCAAACCTGGGATGTTACTTACCCTGATTTCCTTTCTCAATTATCATTCCAATTCATACATTATCAGATTGCACCATAAATGTTATCGTATATACGAGTAGTAGCTAATAAAGGTCTTTAAACCTACTCAAAACACACACACACACACACACACACACACACACACACACACACACACACACACACACACACACACACACAAACACACGCACACACACACACACACACACATGCTTTCCTAAAATAGCATCTTTATTTGCTGCACTTCAAACGCGCACACCCAGTGAAATGTTGATATTGAATTTTTGGGTGGAATACATTCTGCTTATACGATTAGGTACTTACTGCTTACTTGAATCCAAAAAGTTCTTTCTAGATAAATATCCGTGCGTACTGTATATCTGCGGGCAGCATAACCCAAAAACGAAAAGTTGGTTGAATAGCAAACTTAGTATCCAAGAATTTGAGTTGAAGATTTTCCACAAAATCTGTTACATATTAAATATTGTGACTTTTGGTTGGTGGGTGTGTAAAGTAAATACGACAGATGTAGTCGAGATAAACACTTTTATTTCCGTAAACAGTAACTTTGTACACTCGTTGCAACAACAAGAAAGTCTTTTCGATTCTCCAACAGCACGGCTCCGAACTCGTAACACAAAGAACTGTCCCTTCTCCGTCGGCACAACGCTTCACATCGTCTGTCCGTCTCCGTCGGCACGACTACTCAACCTTCACATACTGACTGACTCTTCTCACACTTTACCGCTATTTATATCTCCCAGGCACTATTCCGGAAGCTTCAGGAACGTTCACTTATTGCGGTGAGATACAAAGTAGAAGGTTCCAGTAGCCTCTATCCTTTTCTCTCTTTCGGCAAGCGCCCCAACAATGCGGCCATTCTCTGTCTCTTTCCTTCGGCTCCTTTGCGGTAGTGCCGACAATAATGCGATGGGTGACAATTGCGGCTGTCGGCAATTAGATGCGGCGGGCGCGGTGACACTGCTCCCTCCTCAGAGCTGGTCGTCCTGACCAGCACTATCACTGCGGCATCTCCCTTGCGCCCCGGCGGACTATCCCATCGAACCTCTTCTCCAGGAGGCACGATCCTAGGTATCGCTGTTGGATAGTGTCCCTTGGTCCGGGTAGGACGATGTATGCCATCCTGCTTCGAAATTCTGCAACAGTACCGCCGGTCTTGACGGTCCCTCGTCCAGTTGCCCTTCTTCCTGGTGTGTTGACGGGCCATCCTGCGCACTCGGAAACGGCTCACTGAGTACCATGTCCGCCGACCTCTCTGGCGCACCTTCGCAGCCACCTTGCTTCCGATGGGTCCTGCAACAAACCCCGCCACATCCGCGCGAATCGCGTCCACCGCTGCACTCGTATTCACTCGCGCTCGGCACGGCCTCTCCTGCATCCTGCCGTCCAAGATGATGTCCACCATTCTTCCGTTCACGGCACTATGCGTCAGGTGATTAGATGGCTCCGACGGTCCCCCCATGTCACACGCCAAGTCGGTTCTCGCGTGTTGCTCGTTTGCTTGTGCGCTTCCCTGCCGATCGTCCTCCACGTCATATCCTGGTTGGTTACGTACCCGACACACTCCTCCAGAGGATCCTCGACGACGTCCCTGAACTGCCCCTTTGTCTTCCCCGAGACGTACACTTTCGTTATCTGAAACGGGCGCAACTGTCGCCTCGGCCACTAGGTGCTCCCTCCCCGGGTCCGCGCTATTCCGTCTGCCCCTGGCATCCAGTACTTTGACGCTCTCGTCAACTCTTACTACCAGGGCGCCAAGACGTTCCCCGTCGTCCTCCACGACGTCCACCTTCTGGCAGAGGTCTTCCACCTTTTCGCCGAGTTCTTCCACGTCTTCCGTCACGCCAATCAGTTCGCCGAGTTGTTCCACGTCTTCCGTCATGCCAATCAGTTCGCCGAGTTGTTCCACGTCTTCCGTCACGCCAATCAGTTCGCCAAGTTGTTCCACGTCTTCCGTCACGCCAATCAGTTCGCCGAGTTGTTCCACGTCTTCCGTCACGCCAATCAGTTCGCCGAGTTGTTCCACGTCTTCCGTCATGCCAATCAGTTCGCCGAGTTGTTCCACGTCTTCCGTCACGCCAATCAGTTCGCCGAGTTGTTCCACGTCTTCCGTCACGCCAATCAGTTCGCCGAGTTATTCCACGTCTTCCGTCACGCCAATCAGTTCGCCGAGTTGTTCCACGTCTTCCGTCACGTCAATCAGTTCGCCGAGTTGTTCCACGTCTTCCCTCATATCATCTGAAACGGGCACAAAGTTCGCCTCGGCCACTAGGTGCTCCCTCCCCGGCTCCGCGCTATTCCGTCTGCCCCTGGCATCCAGTACTTTGACGCTCTCGTCAACTCTTACTACCAGGGCGCCAAGACGTTCCCCGTCGTCCTCCACGACGTCCACGTGCTGGCAGAGGTCTTCCACCTTTTCGCCGAGTTCTTTCACGTCTTCCGTCACGCCAATCAGTTCGCCGTCAATTTTCGCCGATAGCTCCGTCTTCATCTCTTTCAGCTCGGCAGCGAGGTTGTCGTTTCTCGTCTTCATTTTGGCAACGAGGTTGACGTTTGCCGTCTTCATCTCTTTCAGCTCGGCAGCGAGGTTGTGTCTCGTCTTTATTTCTTCTTTCAGCTCGGCAAAGAGGTTGTCGTTTGCCGTCTTCACTTTGGCAACGAGGTTGTCGTATGACGTTTCCATTTTGGCAAATAATTCTTTCATCATTGCCATCATCCTGGTTTCCGAATCTCCCTCCATCTTGGTTCTAACGTTGCAACTTCTGACGATGTAATGAAACTAGAAGCAATTCGACGGATCCCACTTCTGACACCAGTGTGACTTTTGGTTGGTGGGTGTGCAAAGTAAATACGACAGATGTAGTCGAGATAAACACTTTTATTTCCGTAAACAGTAACTTTGTACACTCGTTGGAACAACAAGAAAGTCTTTTCGATTCTCCAACAGCACGGCTCCGAACTCGTAACACAAAGAACTGTCCCTTCTCCGTCGGCACAACGCTTCACATCGTCTGTCCGTCTCCGTCGGCACGACTACTCAACCTTCACATACTGACTGACTCTTCTCACACTTTACCGCTATTTATATCTCCCAGGCACTATTCCGGAAGCTTCAGGAACGTTCACTTATTGCGGTGAGATACAAAGTAGAAGGTTCCAGTAGCCTCTATCCTTTTCTCTCTTTCGGCAAGCGCCCCAACAATGCGGCCATTCTCTGTCTCTTTCCTTCGGCTCCTTTGCGGTAGTGCCGACAATAATGCGATGGGTGACAATTGCGGCTGTCGGCAATTAGATGCGGCGGGCGCGGTGACACTATGTAATTATTGTTTAGTTTCCCAAACACAGATATAACGATTTTTATTCACATTCATATATCACACATTTAAGATATTGACATGACAAATGGAATGTATACCATGAATTTTCTGCGCATAGCTTTGAAGTCAGCACCATTTGAAATCAATTTTGTATACCCGAGGTTTTCCCTTAACCTGAGAAGACGAATGTCGGGTAACTTTAAGCTCTATGGACCTCGGGCTCATTTGAGCATCATTTCACTAATTTAATTAATCGTTCTTTGGGTCAGGGGGGTGGGGAGTGGGAGCCTTGAGCGGCGTAGGATGAGTTCCGTCTGGTAATCCTAGGATTCCCGCCCACCTTGGGGTTGTCGTCTCCAGTATCTGGTAGCACTTGGGGCCCCTCTCTCGTTCTTCCCTCCTAAGGGTCGCGTTCGAAGCATAAAGTACCACACTGGTGTACATGCGTACTTGTCAGAAAAATGTTTAATATTTTTAAACACTGGATAATTGCGAGTTATTTTGACTTTTTGGCTTCGTGAAAATAATAATCGCAAAGCTATTTGCATATATATAGTATAATTGGGATCTAAGCATGCATACACTGTCGCATACAACAAATTATAGAAATACAAAACTCGATTTTAGCCTAAAAGAAACTAGTGTAAGTCTAAGTGCTCATAGAAATTACCTGCTAATCACTAGGGATGGAAATTCAAAACTAATTGCATGTTTCATAACCTCAGAAAGTCTGTATTGTTGAGATAATTGACTCTCTTTTTAGCATTAATACAACTCCATAGATTAAAAAGCATGAAAAAGTGCGGTTTACTTTCCAGACATTTACCTGTAGGTAACAGCTAAGTGTTTACAGTAATGTTGACAAGATATCGCAAATGGTTTTCTTTGTATGAAAGGTAAATAAACTCCCAGACTTAATGCTGATGTAAATCACTGAAAGAGCATGATGCATATTAAGTTTTGAGTAAAGCTTATAGTACCAGCATAATTTGCATAGTGGATGATCGCTGGAAGAAAAACTATTATAATGGATTCATCGATTTAGATCTGCAGTGTTTTAGTTGTTGGTATATTTATTCTCGTAGACGTAATATATAATTATGTTTTCTTATCCTGACAGGATGAATGCATGTACTGTAACTAAAACATATTATTATTGCGTTTAGTGTAAAACGATTCTTATGTGAGAAAGTGGGAGCCTTTGAAGTTGCGTCACTTTCCCGCATGCTTTGGCGAGTAGTGAGGTCGGCCTACCCCAAAAGGCAGACGAGTGTAGAGGCAATGGAACCTGTTGCTGGCTCAGAAATGGGTCAGACTCAAGCCGAGCGTGCTATACACGAGTTTCCCGATAATCGTCCACATTCCAACTCGCGCTCCATGCATTCACGTGCATTACTACGTAGTAGTGAAGTCTGAATAGAGGACACTTTGCCTCGTTGCTGATTTCAGAAGTACATCAAACACGACGATGCAAACTAAGTTGCTCCAAGGTGATGATTCGCTTGTTGAAGGAATTGACCCAGCCACAGAGCTTTTCACCTCTCTGCTATTCATCTAACGCCACGAACTAAATTGCACAACGTGAATAGGCACAACACACGGAACTGTTGCTTCCCTGGATCACAGTAACTTGGAAGACGGGCGGAATTGAGAAGGCACAGCATATTCTATAGGCCGCGCGCAGACTGTAATGTCTTTATCTTGCGCATATTTATTTATTTACTTATTTATTTATTAAAATCACCTGTCCTCCAGTGAGGTTGACCATATGATTCCAGAATGCATTGAACAGAAACTAATTACAATAAAAAACTAATTAAAAGAACAACTAAGAAGTTTAACAAGGTATATCAACAGTGAAAAAATAATAAATTGTCACCTAAATGATACACAATAATGATGATGATGATGATGATGATGATAATAATAATAATAATAATAATAATAATAATAATAATAATAATAATAATAATAATAATAATAATAATAATAATAATAATAATAATAATAATAATAATAATAATAATAATAATAATAATAATAATAATAATAATAATAATAATAATAATAATAATAATAATAATAATAATGTATTTTATCAACAGGTTTACAATGTGAGATCACATCTTCCTGTATCCAAAGTGTTTAAGTACGTATCTTCTTCCTCCATTCTTCTCTTATTTCCCAATCCCGCTCTTCTAAATTCTTCTCCTTCATACTACTCCTTATATCATCTATCCAGGTTTTCCGCGGTCTTCCCCTCTTTCCTCTCCCTGGTGGAATCCATTCCAAAACTTGTCTCGGCAATCTTGTTTCCATCATTCTACGTGTATGACCATACCATTCCAATTGTTTGTATTTTACAAAATCTAATTTAGTAATAATAATAATAATAATAATAATAATAATAATAATAATAATAATAATAATAATAATAATGGTGATGGCGATAATAATGAAACGGTAATAAACAACACAATAGTAGCAAAACTCACTGATTATACCATACTTGACATTTAAAAAGTAGAGTATAAATGATTATAGACATTGTCACAGGATTCTTTAAAATTTTAAAACACAAATGGTCCCCACGTTTTTCATGGGTACACCAAGTAGTTTTAGAAAGTGCAGAACTTCAGTTCCTAAATAACTCACTGTGACATTTGGATGGAGGGGGACGAAGGTGGTTTCCTGCATAGCTGTATAGTAAGTCCTGGGTTTTTATAATTGTGCCCATCCCTTAACGACCGCATTCCAAGAAACTGTAAATATGTCCCTCAATCTTCTTCCGTTGCTAATGACATGAATACAATAGAGAGGGTCCTTTCAATATAGTCTACACGAAAGGATCTGCTGTTGCCAAGTCGTTTACACTGGTTCATTCAGAATGTTGTCAAGGTTCTGCTTGTTGAGTTACATCGCAGTGACCGAAGTAAATGACGTGACAACACCGTCCACGCGACCAGTTAGCGCTCTAAAAGGCAGTGGGATGAGGAAAGCTGTTAAAGAATGGGTGATACTACATATACCTATGCCTGGTCTAAGAAAAGGAAGGCATATTGTGGCTCGACCACGTTTAGCATTGCTCCTCGCGAGACCAAGTTTGCCGTTATTGCTCTAAGCTAGGAATATTGGATTGTTTTTTTTCCATCGGGCTACTTTGAAAAAGATATAACGATAGGGAGCCCTCATCCAAAAGTACATAGGCGCCGAAATTAGGAGGCATCAAGGCAATTTGTGCCATCTAACAAGCAAACAAACTTGCTGAAAGGGTCTTGCTTCCAAAATTCCAAGATAAATCTCTCATTACACACAAAAAAGAAGAGAGAAAGGATTACCTTTATTGAAATTCAAGGTTCATTTGTTAAACAAAAACAATGGCGACGCAATGAAGTAAGAATTGGAATACACAAATAATGTACAGATTTACTGTTGACACATCCGTATTCCCTATCATAGAAACATATTTTGCAGCTTTAACATCTGGAATCAGTTTACGAAGTCAGCTGTGATGTAAAATATAACTCATTTTACGTCATGAGAAATCCACTTATAGGAAACCGTGTTGCATCCATTTTCGAGCTTGTATTAATCACACACTAGCAACCTTGCAAAATTACTCTAATCAGTTGTGTTGTCACGGGTTGAAATTCCTTGTATTCGCTTAAACGCTGTTGCCGCCAGTCATTGTTAAGAGAACCCATGAATTTATATTTTCATTTGTTGGCGTACGAGTTTATAAGCGGGAATTAATCCTTTAAGCAGTATTTTACGTCCACTATTATTGTTTAGGGCACCACAGACAGCGTATCCTAATGATATATTAAATGAAATTATAATTAAGAAGAAAATTTGTGATTGAAATGTTTCAGGCTAAATTTGAGGCACTTGCTAGTTTTGAGGTATGAGGAAAACTTCAGGCAAAGAGGACGGTCTTTCAGGGCTCACCATTTAGTATCTTAATGACCTTGGCCACCCATGAGAAGGTACTTTCCCCGGAAGACAGAAAATAAAGCATTAACATTATTTTTCGCCAATGTTTAAATTAATGAGGCATTTACTTAATTTTCAGGCAATTTAAAACACCTTCCTTTTAGGTTAGTAACTGCACAGAATATTTTATTAATACCTGATTTTATCCCACAATCCTGCCTCCTCCATAAGTTCGCTCCTGTGCACGTGCACATATATACGTAATATTATTTGTTGACGATGCTGTCAATTGCTAGGTCATATAAGCGCCACCGGTGTGCACACTTAAAAGCCATTGGTCTAGGCCGGGTTGGAATCTTTGGGATCGATAGAGCAACATCTAACCAACTGAGCCAACCAAACCAATAAATCTTATGTTATAAAGAAAATGTGCATTAAACTGCATGTTGGCTAAGATTTTGAGATTTAGTTATGGAATTTGCATTTATTTAAATTTTTATATGTTAAATTACCATTATTTTGTGATTCTGGGTCGCTCATTTGGTTAGACGTTGGCCTACTGACCCTGAGGTTACTGGTTCAAATACGCCCCAGACAGATGGTTTTTAAGTGCGCTTAAAAACGACAGCTCCATATCAGTAGGTTTACTGGCATGTAAAAGAACTCCTGCGGTACAAAATTCCGGCACACCGGTGACGCTGATGTAATTCTGGCTATTGACAGCGCCGTTAAACAACAAAATAATTTAAATAATTTAATTTAGCCATTCATTTGTTCCTAGTAGTTGTGGAGAGGTGAAATTTCAAAGCCAGCATATAGCAACCCACATTTTAAGCATTTGATTGCCCTTTCTCATTGTTGAAGTATACAATAAAATGTACAATGAAACCATTTTCGTAAACATTTGCCTCAATAAAGAAGTGTTGTGAATTAACATGTCAGCAACTATCAAAAGCTTTAAATTAGTTATGCAGAGTGCATTTTGAAATTCGTATTACAAACTCTTAAGGCCTCCAGAGCAAAGCAAACGAACTTTGTTCTAAATAAAAAGAATGGCAATAGATGTACATGCTATTGGACACATTTACTTACAATCAAGCTCTTGAATTTCTACTTGTGTTGGAGAAATATCATTCAATAATCTGATAGGAATGCTCATATGGACAAGAAGGTATATATAATTTTCTATGCAATGTTAGAAATTCACATTTCTTAAGTGACAGCTTTCTGATGCATTGTAATTAAATTTCGATATGGGCATGAGCAGCTGTACTTGGTAATTAATGCCGGTGACTGTAGAAGCCAGACATTCGACCTCTTTGTTTTATCCATAGCTTTCTTCTTCTTCTTCTTCTTCTTCTTCTTCTTCTTCTTCTTCTTCTTCTTCTTCTTCTTCTTCTTCTTCTTGTTCTTCTTCTTCTTCTTGTTCTTCTTATTATTATTATTATCATCATCAACATCATCATCATGATCATTATTATTATTATTATTATTATTATTATTATTATTATTACTATTATTACTATTATTACTATTATTATTACTATTATTATTACTATTATTATTACTATTATTATTATTATTATTATTATTACTATTATTACTATTATTATTATTACTATCATTATTATTACTATCATTATTATCATTATTATTACTATTATTATTATTATTATTATTATTATTATTATTATTATTATTATTATTATTATTATTATTATTATTAATTATGTTTATTGCTAATTAGTTGAATTTGAGCATTTAGAACTTATGTGGATAATCACTTGTTTTTTGTTAATATTTACTTAGTATATAATTCATGCAGCAGCAAAGTATGAACTGCAAATTCGTTATTTTTTAAGGTCAATGGCTAGGCATAGATAATCGACCGAACTTTACCACCAGTGATAATATTGATTATGTCGCTACATCCACGTGCAATAACTGTTAGAAAAATGTTAATTATGTATTCGTATAGGTACTATTAGTCACCATGGTTGAAACGTAGTATGCAATGCACCTGTTAAGTGCATGGAAATGTCGTCCAGTATTTTCAAATTCTTACTCGTTTTCTGACAATGCACCTACCGGGCATTTATCGCAATATACTCATCCTATTTTCGAAACGTCACTTTGGGTAAGGTAGTACTGAAAGGCAAATGAAATGTAAAGTGAGCTCTGCAACCGCCAAGGAATGCTAATGGCACATCTGTCAAGAATTCCCAACAATAGTGCGTTATATACGAGATTAGTTCTAGGAGACTGTAAAGGGAATTTGCGAACGTGCTGTATTTTAGTTATGTTAATGACCACCTGCTACAGGCTATGTTTGCAAGTACATTTAGTCATCTGTATCTCTAAAGGCATTGCTGGCGCGCGCACACAATGTGTCAACGCTGACCCTCACAGCACCAAAATGTCAATCAACGTTAATTTAATCCGGGTGTATTCCCTACCTTCTACCTGCAGGCGTGAATAGAGGAAATTAACACCTGTTGCAGCAGAGCTAACATCTTCATTCTGTAGCAGAATTGTGTACCAAAATCCTGTAGCGAACATACAGTTACTCTAATGAAGCTTAACGACGTGTTGCAAAATACCAGAACCTTGTAATGAGTTTATTTCCCTCATAACCGTAGCAATATTTTGGAATCTAGATTCCAACAGTGATGTATCTCTTCAAATATACAGTAAGATTGGTCTTGAAGGCATACAGATTACTTAATTTGGATACCTTCGTATCAAGCAGTAGAGGGCAATGGATGAGCAGATGCTACAGCAGCAAGACAACCACTAATGTATATAGTATGATCCATATGAAGGTACTATGCTGTACACCTACTGAGAAAAATCGGGTACAACAATGGTAAGATAACTGGCCTGAAAGTAATCAAAACAACAAACTGTACAAAGTAATATCTCACACACCATATCTCAGTATCCATAAACTTCTTACCCGCATCATTCTATGGTATTCACCAGATTAAGAACTGGTCATACTAAAGTAACCCATGACTATCTGCTTACCAAACGTATTCTCCATTTTGTGAAGACTGCAGAAAAGGCTGACATGAAATATAATATAAGTGAATATAAACGTTACTCCAACCACAGGATCAACAATCAAATGTCTGCAGATCTCAAGCAGCGTTACATGGACCTAGCAATTAATTATCATTATTTAAAGTCTTAAAATATTGTAAATTACACAGATTATTGTAAACCTGTGTCAGTGCATGCTTTTATGGGTACAAGTTCATATATTTTGATAATTGATACCTTATTATGCATCTAATTAGGTGAGTTAGTTGTATCCTCTTCGTCTGATAGTTTTCCCACAAACCAATCACTGATGCTTTTTACATGGCCGTAACTGCGCCGCAAAACGAACAACGGCTGCTGTGCATTCTAATCGTTTTGCTTCGCACCTCAATGCGTGACCTACTGGCTTAAGTTGCACGAGGTCATTGGCCTTGCAGAAAGTGTTGGAACTCGCTTCCGGTACACCATTCGTTATTACGGACACACTTTGCGGCATGCCTTTTATGCCACGCCTGCTTAGAAGTGCTACCAATCTGAAAACATACTATTCTTAATAATTAAATTTATAAGTTCTCAAACGAAACAAATATTGATGTAATATTGCTCATTACATTATCCTCAATTACCAATAAAAATATCTGCACTTATACTCCAACACTTGTATGTCTGTAATACTGTAACAGTGTAAATACATGTAGTCACTTGAAAACTTAGTTACGTTGTCAGGAGACATTAAATGAGGATATAGTTAAATATTGCAGAAATTGTATAATCCGTTAAGCTGAAGGTTTACAACTTTTCATTTGGCTGATTTGTTTTAGCGGTGTTTAACGCCCGTCTTACTGCATAAGGTATCACACTGGTAATACATGAAATGCAAGGGTGTTTGGGAAAGAAATTTGGGGAAGCAAATCGTTCAAGCCGAAGTTTACGGTACCTCTCTAGCTCTTGCCAGGAAATATAATTAGAAGTTCTTTCAAATACAATAGACATAAATATGTGATTTGCACCACAGATTTCGGAACATATCCATAAAGTACTCTAGGATGGTTAAATCAAAAAGATACATGACAGCTAGGAAAGGACATTTGGAAGGTAAAGTTCCAGTTCTAAGTTTAGTGTACCTCCTGCATGTGGACTGAGAAAAGCCTGCAAAAAGTTTCAGTTAGGGAGGAAAGTCTTGGGGGATTTGAAACGGAGACCTCTTGTTCACGAGTTAGTGCCTTAATGACTTTAGCTATCCGCGATACCCGAGTTGTGTGTCTGAACGCTAATTAAAAATCAAAGCTTCCATTACTTAAGTGTTTGTTCAGATTTTCTATGCTTAAATATCTTGCTTGTATTGCTGTCATAATACTTTTTCCATGTTAACTTTGGTCGCCTTTTTTTCCTCTTTCTGGTTGGTTGCCATTGATACAGTTCTTTCGGCCATCGCTCATCTTCCATTCTCAATATGTGTCCTGACCATTTTAATTTCTGCTACTCAGTTCTTTCAATTGTGCTTTCTTCTGCCTCCATTATGTTTCTAATTTCCTTATTTGTGATATTTTCTAATTTTCACTTTTTGGCACTTCTTGCGTAAATAATCCATTTTAGAGCTATCCTGTAATAATTGCTGATTGTCCATTCCTCAGTTCCATATATTGTAACAGATAGCACCAATGTTCTACCAATATATTTTTTGGTGTCTTTCCAAATGTGCTTAGCGCACCATATATCTTTTAACGATGTTATTATTTTCCACATGTGTTCAATTCTATGCCTTATATTCTCTTTGTACTTTCGATGTTAACTATTATTCCCAAATATTTCGTCTGTTTCACTTGGTTTATTTGTATTCCTTCTTGAAACATCATATTCTCTCTTTCATTGCTATTTATTGCCAGATTAGTTTTTTTGTGTGTGTGAATTTGCTGTAAGACCCCGTGATTAATATTGTTTTTAAACCTTTTTATCATAAATTCTATATCAAATTTTTCTTGCATTAAAACCAGTTAGTCATTGCAAATCGACATTCAATCTATAATCACTGATAATGGCGTTGCGCATTAAGCATTTATTGCTACTTTTGATGACACACAATATTCTAAAGCAGATTTTACATGCTTCAGTCCATGAACTTGGGTATAGTTATATATTACACCATTGGGCATCGGTCCCAGTATTTTATTGTTTGATAGTTGTGTGTGACATAACTCTTCTCTAATAATGTTGTTTAAGCAATAGCTGCACCGTATTTCAAGCATTTATTACCGTTAATAAATATTTGCAATATTAATTTGTAGTTATATTAACTACAGCGTTTAGTGTATAAGCTTTAACTATTTCACATAAAACTGCTTCAGTAATAATTGCGAAGGAGAGCTTTGTAAAGGCAGCAAAGCAGAAAATAATGAACTTGTCTTTTTTCACACTTGTCTCGCTCACAGTTGATAACCATGCTCCATTTGTTTTTGAAGCTCGAACAACGAGTGTAATTATAGTTATTGCCTGCAAGCAATTATTCAGAACATTATTCTTCAATATCTGCTACATGTAGAGCACACGAGTCGCCGCTTGCAATATTAGACAACATTAGACACCTCTTTACAAATTATAAATTATGTGAGAGTGTAACGATGGCCAATATTCAATTTTAACTGTATATTAATTTATGAATAATGAGTTTCGAGAACAATGAATTAACAGAAACAATCTTTCGCCATTTTGGGCAAAATCGGCTCAAAAGGGCCACTCTGCTGAACGAGTTCTTGCTTCATTCCAGCGGGCATTCCTACCTTTCGTTACTGTTCAGCTTTACGTTTGCTTCATTCAGTGGCGAGTATGGTTCGTCGGGAGGTCTGTTTCACGAGAAGTGGTACAGAGCATTTTTTTTTTTTTTTTTTTTTTTTTTTTTTTTTTTTTTTTTTTACAAGAAGAGGAAAACTTGCTGTTTAATATGCGGATTTCAATTTGCAAAGATAAAGCGTATCAACATGACACACCACTGAGATCAGAAGCATAAAGAGAACTTTGGTGGTGCTTGTTTACAATTTCAAAAGATACTTTCTCGATACTCGTATTTATAGACATATGTATAAAAGAGACAACATGATTCCACTTTTTAAGAGTTTAGTTTATTAGTTTAATATGAGCTATTGTATTTCGTGTTTCAAAGTTTGAACACGATTTTGAGTTAAAAAGCAAACGAGTTATTATTTTGATCAAATAGTTTTAAAATATTTTAAGGGTAAACAAGAAGGGAAATTTACTGCTTTATTTATTGTGAAAGATAAACAATTTAGTGTGTTAATCATAAGGGAGCGTAGCAATATTGCATGCACAAGATGAAGGAAACTTATAAACTTGATTATGTATTTTTCCGAACCACAGTAGGTGACTGTAATACTTATTGTATGCAAAATATGTTTAATATAAACAATATAGTTAATAACTGCGGAGAAATTATCACTAACGCGCAGGTGGAACGAAGCCACCACTGCACTCGTATCAAAACTACCTTCGTCACTCGGCAAGAGAATCTGGATAAGCAAGGCACGTTCAATCGTTACCTCTCCTCTCGTGCCCATGCCTGGTATAACTCTTTAGAACGAGGAGCATTTAGAATGTTTACTTCTTTGAAATGAGACTGGGAAGATAATAGATCGAAACTAGGACTATTAGAAAGGTAGAATTAGACTGACAGATTCAATGTCAGAGTCGGAATTAGAACGTTGCTCTAACCACTAAGCTTTCATGCTAACATGCCGGCACGGTGTGTGTCTGTCTATCTGGAAACAGCAGAACGCATAAGTCGGTTGAATACCAAATTAGAGGACGGAGAGAGTTCCTTTACAAAGCGCATATCATCCCTACCAAACTAATTTTAACTGCCTTCACTGACACTTGCGATTCTGAAAGAATCAACCAAATTAAGGGTAGGTAAATTAAATGATTAAAGAAGTGAAATGGAGGGGCAGGAAAGTCGGGGGATGTAATTATCCTTTCTAGCATTCGCCAAGTAACCCGTGGAAAAGCCCGGAAAAACTTATGGGGCATAAGGGATAAGGGAATCGAATCCGCGACCTCCCGAGTGCAAGCCGCACACACATTAGAGCGAACCCATCTCGCTCGATTGCAATAAACAATTTTCTTTAACCAAAATTGTAACTGTTTATCAAGGAGACAGTGAACTCTTCATTGTAAATTAAATTTACTCAACAGATGAATTAATAATATTAAACATTTTGAATTGCAATTAATTTCTAAATTGGCAGGTTGGTAAACAAATGCAAAATCAAGTAAGCCACACTTATATTCCTTGTTTAGTGATGCCGCCTCCATCATTATGACTCCAAGCAACAACTAATGATAGGTATATGTCTTTATTTTTCTTTTCATTTCTGCGCTCTGTTAGCTGCGGGGTTCGTCGACATAGGCCACTTTTCCAACGCGCCCAACATAATGTAATTAACTTACTGGATTACAGCATATACTCTGCTTGCAGCCTGAACAGATTTAATTATGGAATATCGATACCATAAAACCTTTTAATTACATAGAAATACAGCGTACCAGCTTTGTGCTGCTTAATACATAATTTTTCACTTGTTTATATTATGTTTATCGGAATAAATCTGCTGTGAGGTAGCCTGGAGGTAACGGGGGACTTGGGAGCTAAAATGACACGGGAAGCTTGCTTTCTCTTGTAAGCGTTTGACTCTCATTGTGAAGGTATTTCTCCCCTCCATATCGACACACGGCTGATATATTATGCAGACATTCATTAGTTGCTATGAGAGCAAGGCATTATCTGCTACCTGGCCGCCTTGTTTGGACATGACTCTCCGCAAAAGGTCGTGGGAGGACCCTGCACAAAAAATTCATTCTCTCTTAAGTGAAAGGCGGTTTCCCATCATTGATCTATTCAGAGAGATGTTAAGTATTTATTATTTTGGAGTTTACGAATGAAGGCAGTTTACATTACACATTTTAACAAACGTTATAAACTTCACACAAAAGAACAGGCTACTTCCGGAAAGAAATATGTACATCGGAAGAGATAAGCATCAAAGTTCTCCGTCATATTAAATATTGCACTTGTATTAAAGTTAGGTCCATACAACTTTGCACGCGTACAACGTAAATTATCTGACCTCTATATAAAAACTGGGTTTATTTTTATAGGAAAGTAAGGTATTTTAAAATAGTGTTTTAAACATCTCAGTTTTCGTAGCATTTTACCAGACAAGACTGTATTTTTATTTGAGAGGCAGATAAGCGGCACTGTGGTTAGACCGTTTGTCTATCACCAAAGCGGGCCGGGTTCAATTCCAGGGATCTGTATGTGGTATTCATGGTGGACGGAGTGACATCTGGGCGGGTTTTATCCGGGTTCTCCGGTCCCCCCCCCCCCACTCATTCCACCAACTGCTCCATCATAATCTTTCCATTCATCTGTTTCGCCTGCATTTCATATCACCCTCTTCTTCACCACCCGCTTCCAGGGCTTCAGTCTGTCCAATACATAAGTTCGCCTGCTCCCCTAGGGCACCTGACCCTAGGCACAGGCTTGCAAGTCCTAGGGGGTGTCAGACCTGCACACGGGGAGGGTAATCAGATAAAGAAGAGGCAGATAGTAACTACGTTCTGGGACGGATTGTTAGGCAAATCACATTCAGATTATTATACTTGGTGTATTATTTATTTACTAATTTTGTTAAAGAATCCATTTCGATGAAATTGCACTGGTTATTTTGCCGTAAGACAAGAAAGACCGTCCAATTTGAAATTTGGTATTTCCCGTCTGAAACTGAAACTGAGAAAGTGAGAGGAGACAGTGCAAGTGTCGAGTTTTTAAAGCCCTTCTGAAGCTAAATTGAAGCATGAACAACAATCATTCCTTTGCCTTCATGAGTAATTTATTTGGTTGGCCGTAGCGCAGTTGTAGAACACCTTACGGGGTGGCCTGGAATTCATTGGGGCTAAAGAACTGCCAGTATCTGTTAAGAACCCGCCTGTAGGGTATTCTCATTCATCCTTCCTCCTGGGGTCTGATGAACAATATGCCATCGGCAGACGTGCCGGAATTTCCTTCGTAACAAGACAGACGGAGTCTATGAACGAAATTTGTTTTCATTAAATAGTATTTTTATGTTTATTTTCACTAAATCTCCTGTGACTACGAATATTTTTTAGTTTTGTCCTTTAATAAAAAAAACGATTATTTTGTTCCTTCAACTATAAGATTTCTGAGAAAGTGTACGAATTTTTTTTTGAGAAAGATAATATTACCTAAACTATATATATATATAATATGCAAACCAAGTAAGAATGCTTTGGATTCGTTGTAAATTTAACTGTTGCGGGCATTTTTCATAAGCACAGAGCCTTTATTTGGACCCTTGGTGTACCAATTTTCTTAGCACTGGGAAAGGCAAACAGACTTCATAACTTTAACAAATATTTATTTTCCCTTCAGTTCAAGCACATAGATTTCTCATGTCAGTAACACGACTACAATAACCTTCATGATAGAAGATGGAAATAATGCCTTTATGACACCACAGATCTCTCAAAACTCTTAAGAAAATTTGCATTAAGCTCCTTAATTATTTATGACTATACAAATATATTAACATTACTTACATCAGCACATGGTTGCAATTCTTGAACCACAGTTACGTTATAGGATTTAATTTTAAAAGGCTAGTGGCATACCAGCAAGACACTTGTGAAATGTCCAATTCCTACGCAAGTTTTTCAAATTTCTCCGATATAGTCGAGCGCTTCATCTCTAATAACAGTCAACTTATTTTCGTTTTTTTTTTTTTTTTTTTTTTTTTTTTTAAATCAAGATCCCGTTCTTAAATCTATTCCCAGAATTACCAACTGGGAGGAGCATGAACAGAGTAGAATCTGTCTTTAAATCTGGGTTTCACTTTTGAAGAGTTTGACGTCACGCGGTAATCAAACAAGAAGAGTCTATGTGTATAAGGTAAATCAAATAACGAGTAATCGACCCTTATAAAAGGTTACCAGTTTATATTATTTAATTAAAAAGCCTGGACGAACTATATATTTACGATTGTAAGTCGTCCTTGGGGCATGCATTTCAGAATTGAGATCCTCTTGTAGTCTACCAGAAAATACGAATCAATTGGTTCAAATCTCCGCCATGTGTTGCATTTTTTAGTTCCGATTCTACCTTTCAAGATTTCGTGTGCCAAATATACTTACTTTTTAGTATTATAACCGGACTAACATACCGTAACACACACACACACACACACACACACACACACACACACACACACACACACACACACACACACACACACACATACACATGCACATACACACACACCAAAAGAACGCAGTGCAGGGCAAGCAATCTTCCGTAACATGGCCACACATCAAAGCGAAGTCTCTGTACTCTAGTATTAAATATCTAAAGTGCTTATATACGATTTAATAGAATAATTAATAGCATTTACATCGCATTAGTTGATGAAATGTATTCTTTTTCGAGGTAACTAAAGTATTTGCTCCTGGTAACGAATTGAGTTAGTTTCCACCAGACTATAACACTAGTTCGCATACTACATGTTTATATCAATGTACATGTTTTGTTTAAAATTATTATTCGTTTTTGTGATTTTTGATGCATTTAATACTTAAAATTATATTTGTGACTTTAACTTTTAAAATAGTGGCCTATTAACTATGATATTCACTGCTTAACAGTTGAACTTAATCACTGCGTTTATTATTTGATGATTATTTAACCTACTTACTCACCATCCACCTATGCAATTCATGGAATCCAATCACTTATGTTCGTCTCTCCCTCTATCCCATCTAATTAATCTATGTAGTTTTCCTATTCTAATCCGATCTATATTTCCTATTCTAAACCATCTAATCTAGCTTATTATCTAATTCATGTGTCTGTCTGCGTGTATCTCTGAACAGCATAACTCAAAAACGAAAATTTGTTAAATATAAACTTGGTATTAAAGTTTACGTCTTAAAAGGATCCGAGAAAAATGTTTAAAGAAAATCCCCCACCCCTAACTTGGAAAAATTTTGGAAAGTTTTGATTTCTTGAAAATGACTAACAATTTTGCTAAACAAAAAAATTATCCATCTAAGACACTCAAGACAAATGAAATACATATCTTGAATTTTCCTAAGTTCTCTTTTGCATTATTGGTAAATCGTAAGAGATAGTCAAAATATTGCTAAACAAAATTTTCGATAAAGCAAGTAATTTGTGCCATTTTGGTGGAGGTAATCAATTCCAAAATATTCCTTGTGATTAGTTTGAATTTTCAAATATTAAATTTTTTCTCAAATAGGAAGCCTATTTTTGTTATCTCTTGGCCATGCACAGGAAACGTAAATTTAAGCCCTCACACAGCAACCAACTCTTAAAAGACTTGACTATTGCTTAAGTCTAAAGCGTTCCCATATTCCTATAATATGCAACAAAAGTATTTCTACAAATATGTATCTCGATTAACATGAAGTACATAGATAGAAGAATAATCGTTTGTAAGAATAGTTCATGTAAGAGCGAGTAGAAAAGGTCGTGTGAGTGCAATAGATCCAATCTTTTATCTTTTTGTCTTTAGCTCTATTATAGCTACATATGAATTAGGGTGGTATCTTCCAGTTTGTTTTGCTTCAGATTTATATAAACCATCTCTCGGTTTGTTCGGGAATATTGATCAATGAATTGTGAATTTATATTGGTGCATAGGGTGCGAGGGTAAAGAAGAACCATGCACTCCTCTTTCTTTGTGCTCTTCCACCAAATACATAATACAAATGGAAGCAATGAAAGTTTGACCCTATTATCCTGTAGGGATTTGCTGACTACTATTCTGTACTTTCTTCAACTTATGGGTTTTTAAGCACTAAATTTGGAATTTTATGAGATATTTGTCTACCATTGTGCTTCTAAATAGCTGTCTAAATAAAACCCTGCTAGTTGCAAGAACACTATTAAATCTAGATGAATTAACTCGTGTTATATGGTAGCAGTTTGTAGGCAATAACGATATGTACAGTCATTTTTAAGAGGTTGAAATTGCAGTTTCTTGTGAAAATCGTCGCAGAGATGTTTTCGAGAATGTTAAAATAGTTCTTCAACCTTCTCTAATTTCTCCTCAATAACAATGTGCCGATCATCCTTCACTTATTATAGACAATTGAACCCTAAGTATATTGCATATGGTTTCTTAAAACGGTGCTGTTGGACAATTAATTTTTTAGCACCACAAGATTTATGTAATCAGAGTGTACTTTGTTAGCAACATTTTCCATTTAAAGCTGTTACGAGGTTTCTCGTGCTTTTGACTTTTATTGCCTTCTCTTCTAACATGCAAAGTATACAATGTAACAGCTGAGTACAATTTACGGGAATTGCTATAAATCATACGCAATAAGACTTGCATTTCAACTTGAAGAGTTAGATCAACGGTTTGGCAATTTACTTTACTTCTCTGAAAAGTGTTCTTTTCGTTTAAATGTTTATACCCCGTCCCTAAATGCCTAAACTTATTTCATTTTAAGCCAATTATGATAATTTAACATTTGCCTCCATGTTTAAAAATCTCCTATGTTGCACTCACATGACTTTCTCTACTCTTGTACTAAGTATTCTTACAAACTCTTATTGCTCTATCATATTCATATTAGCCTTATTGCATATTTGCTTTCAGTGCAGTAGGCTTTGAGTGATAGTCAAGTCTTTTAAAGCTTTGAAATTCCGTTCTCTTTGCACGGCCAAGAGATAAAGAAGTGAATAAGATCCTTCCATTTCAGAAATAATTAAGTATTGCTAAAGTCTCACAAATAACAAGGAATATCTCCGAAATGGTTCACTCAACAAAAAATGCATTTGGGCCTTACACGCATAACGGGATCTACATTTTTGTGTACTATGATTTGATCTGTATCTTACGATCTACCAGTTATGCAAAAGTCATTCAGAGTAAACAAGACTAAATAGGCTATAGGCAGAAAATTAAAAAAATACATTTCATTTAGCATAAAGATATTTTCAACATATGACATTTTAATAGAAATTGTTGGAGCAATTTTTGATAAAATAAAAATTTTTCAAGTAAAGAATAGTGTAAGGTGGAGGAATTTTCGTCAAATTCTTCGTGTAGTATCCTGAAAGATATTCCTGGATTCAGGAAGGCCTCGAAACATTTCTTTGAAATCTTGACATCAAAATTTTGGTTCAAATACAATACTTCCCCCACTTATTATATGAGTACATAGTACAGAAAGTAAAAATATAAACTATCATTATGTGAAAGTCATAATTATAATGTAAATCAATTGTTATATTTTGGGAGTATAACATAGTAATCGCTGTTTGATTTGATTATGGCTTCAATAGTTGGGCTGGATTTAGTGTCTAAAATGCTTATTTCAATTATTTGGTAGAATGTGTAGAGGAGGTTTCATGGATTTTTTAGAAGCCTATTTTGTTCCTGACTCGAGCTTTTGGCAGTCGGTTTAGAAGTCGCAATTTTGTTTTGAACTACAAACCTTATAAGACCATTTTCATTCTGTTACTTTGAATGCTTACACTTATTATTCTTTATATTTTTTTACTATGAATTTCTACAATAGTTGAAATAACTCACATATTACAAGTAAAAACGTAAGGATATTTAAGGAATTTAAAGTGAACTACGGGGTAATCCGTTTGGACATGGATAGGAATAAATTCGTTAGGAAAGTCAATATGATTCTAGGACAAATTTTAGTGGTTAACTTTTACTGAAAAGATTGGAGTTTCCAATTATCACAGTGAACAATGCATAATCTTAAAGAAGAAATACTTTCTAATTTTGATAATGATATTGATAACAATACTAATAAAGTAAAATGTAAACTCAATTGTTATAAGAACAGCACAGCAATTAAGTTTTTGATTATTACGGGTAAATGCTTAAGCAAGTTTTCAAGGTACTACTATTGGCACTGCCGTTTCTTTGATTATACGACTCTGCAATAAGTATGAACTAAAAGGAGTCTGAGATATTATTAGCCGCGGTAATTACCTCCATTACTTATCCTTAGTTTATATCAGTATCTATTTACTATAGGAATGTATCGTAATGCTGAATTTAGAGAATTGTTTGAAAGGACATACAAGCAATACTTGTCGTTTTAAAGCAGTGGTAACAGTAATTTATTTGGCAGCAGTGAGGTTATTTCATACCCACCTGCTTTCAATGTGGAAAACATTCATTCTGTGCGACCTTAAACTACGTAGTACGAATACCGTATTATATGCAAATAGCTACCTTTGACTTGTTTTTCTTTTATTGTATATAGTCAAAGGTACTTAAAGAAAAAACCCTTAGTAATAATCATATTTTTGCTATTACATATTCATGCCAACAATCTTATTGCTGGTGTTTTTAAACATACAAGCCGTATGTGGGCAAGTTTGAGAGGTAGAATCGTAATGCCACAGCCGGGATTTGAACCACAGACCTTCCGCTTTACGCTCACGCTCTGACGCTCTGACAGTTAGAGATGTTCGCCAGGATGACGAATTCTCCAACTGATTCGTATTTATACCGGTAGACCACAAAGGAAATCTTACATCAGAGCTAAATACCTCTGTGGTCTGTGGTTCAAATCCCGGCTGCGGCATTGAACTTGTCAGTTCCGGTTGTACCTCTCAAATATTGACCACAAACGACTTGTGTATTTAAAAATATCAGCATTAAGTTTATTGGCATACATATATAATAAGTACCATCTAAAAGTTTTTTTTTTTTATTTCAACCTTGTTTATAGTCGCCTAACTACATGGTAATATTGCCACTGTGCACAGAGTATACTTACGATTGTAAGTACCCTTGGAATACTTATCTCTGATGTGAGATTCCCTTTGTGGTCTACCAGGAAAAATACGAATCGGTTGGAGAATCCAATGTCATACTGGCGGATTGTCATAGTAGATGGTTAGAGCATCTACACATAAAGTGGAAGGTCTGTTGTTAAAATTCACAAGCATTGAATTTTTCAGTTCGGATTCTACCTCTCAAATATTTTTGCTTATTTACCCATGTTCTTCTCGACTGGAATGTGTCTATTTTGATTGGCATGCATATATCTGTGACAGTTATAGTCAATAAAAATCTTAATAACTGTCACAGATATATGCATGCCAATCAAAATAGATTCCTAACAGTTATTTCTGGAAAACCAGTGATATAGAAAGAATAAAATGAGGGTGGACATTTTGAAAACATCCGGCATTCTGCTTGACAAATTGGGAAGTACTTCTTAAGAATTCTCGATTAAACCCAGGACCTCACAAATGTAAGCCACAGACGTTATCGCCTTAGCCATCCTGATCATTTACGATCTCACACCATCGATATTGTGACAGCCCACGGCAGCGTCAACACAACAAAGGACGGTCGGGTTTGGGCTGTCCCACACCACTGACGCAGCGTGTATCAAAGGCGCTAAGTTATAGCTTCCCCACACCACTCACGACAGCAAACACGTGACTGATAACAATAAGCGACAACACAAAGGATTTTCCAGAGCATTTGAACAGTGTTCGGCGGCCGGCTTGTTTGTATATGTTCGAGATATGTTCAATCATGTGTCTGTGAGTGCAAGACAGTTGCGTAGGTATGGTAGTGTAGGTGTGAAAGATACATAGGGCCAAAGCTAAGAAGTTTTAATGAGTATTGAGTGATTGCACCGTCAAAGTATTTGACAGTCAGAGACAGTGAAGGGAGACAGCGAAAGGAGTGGGTCAGGCTACGAGAAGAAAAGAGTCGCAAGTTGTAATATCACGAAAGGCTGTAGACTGTGTTAACGGCAGAAAAAGACCTGTGTAGTTGTGCAAAGGTTAAAAAAAATAAAGTGAGAAACGTAATTGAACTAAAATTCAACTTGCAAATCGACATGCAATGTTTCAAATGATTTTAATTGTCTGTCCTTATAGTTAACTAGAATTAGGGTTAACTCATTCTAGTCCCGAGCAAGGTACTGACTTTTTCAAGTTTCAAATGTCTTCAATAGTCCAGCATAGTGCGAAAGAGCCTCGTTAGAGGTTATGCCAGAAATGTTCACTTCTAATATACAGTGCAAATGGAGTTTTATTTTACAAGAAATGTTACGATACAAGCAGGCTCAGTTTCTCAGGTTGGTATATATGCTACTCTGACTCTAACAAGATTAATCTTCATTGAACTAGCTTTCATTTTCACCACGTTGCTGCAATTAACAATAATCTGGGAAACCTGCAGGGTCTATGTACTAACACAAAGATATTTAATTAATTGTGCACATCTCAAAGACTTCTGGTGCGTAGGATGACTTGAACGAAAGTTTCCATCCTCATTGTGATTATCGATATTACAGAAGGTAGCAAACAACGGAATATCTAATTCAAATTATCTCCCAAGGGAACTGTTTCCTTATGTTTCTTTAAGGTTATTATATATTTACCAAGCCATCATTTACAATAACAAAGCTGTTTCTAATAGATCCCTTTCCCTTACTCTTAGTGTATTGAGATTCTATTTCACATATACAGTAAACTCTGACCCAATTGGTAAAATGTTGACCTCCAAACATAATATGTTATACAAGTGTATTGTGGAGTAAAACCGAGTAAGGGTTACGGTTTTCCATAAAAGACAGCTTAAACAATACAATTAAGGCTAAAGAAATAACAAAAGTATACATTGCATGGTTTGATAAATAAAGAGCCAAATTATTACACATTTTCTGAATTAAACGTACGTAGTACAAATTGAATAAGATTAGTTTCTGACACCATCATTATTTTCCTCTTACTGCCAGTTTTCATTTAGTTCTTGGTTTCCCGTACCTATTGTTCAGTATCACTTTTGGTATTCTGTCTTTGGCAGTCAATCGCATTTATTTTCTTTATTTTTATTCTATACTACAATTGCTTCTTAGCATATATTCATATTTATTTAATTTAACTTATATGTTATAGGTTTTTATAGATTAAAAAAAAAAAAAAAAAAAAAAAAAAAAAAAAACATTCCGGTTTCGCGTATTTACTTTTCTTGTTTCAACTAAAAATTATTCTTTTTGTAACTTCTAATGTCTGAAATAAAATATTTGGAAATAAATACACAAATTCTGTATACAAACGTGCCACTAAGTTATAGGCAAGGGTGCTTCTTAATATTACACAATATTTTGCTGATTAACATGACATTCGGGGGACGTAGATAATCGTGTACAGAAAACTCAAAATATTAATGATATTTTGCCACATCCGATTTAGCTGACGGTGACTAAAAATTTATTTTAAATAGAGTATCCCATATTTTTTTCCAGATTGTATAGCTTGTTTAACAGCTTTTGAAAATGTATTTGCACAAGACATTTCGGTGAAATTTATTACTATTAAATTAAGAAAAGAATAGTGTAGGCTGTGACGGGACAAATTTACCTAGTAATAGCAATAACAATAGTATCATACTACTAATATCCTAATAATGATTATATTAATATTAGGAACATTATATTAATGAAAAACACACGGTCGCTAAACAATACAAACAAAAGGTGCACCAATGAGAAATGTAAAACTGCCGAAAGGAGAGGGAAACTCTATGGGTCATTGTCGGTAACAAAATTGGATGGCACGCAGAAGGCGTGCGTTCCACAACAATCATTGAAAGACTCTCGTCAACAGAAGTCTCTCCCCAACTCGCGAATGAACAGTTTTCGCCAGGGTATATGGTTGCTAGAGTGAAAACAATATGTACTTATGTAACAAGAATATATGTGGCGTGGAAATAAAACTTCGCAGGAGAAATCAATTCAAAATTCATCATTTAACCAATCCTGTACAACCCAGAGATAAGTCATAGCCGATCTAACAGTAATCCAGCTGCAAGCCTTAATGGAGTAAAACTTTTATTTCTTTTTTGTGATTTCACTGTCCTTTTTTAATCCATGAAAACACGTTTAGTTAACTGTCATTTCTTTATATTCATGAACTATAAATTTATTTGTTAAATGATTTTTGATACCTTCGGTATAACCGAAAGTGATTACAACTTTCATATTTTAAATGCTACATTCTACATTTTTAACGCATTCTGATGGCGCTTTTCAGAAGCATTTTAGCAAAAGAATAAAAACGAAAGCCAAATACAATTCACTTTCTAAGTTTTGTGAGCTCCAGCTCAATTTGGACAGTGTTCCGTCAGAACTTAGACCAAGTTTTCCCACAGCGATGGGTTGGTAGGAGAGATCGATAGAGTGGCTACCAGTTTGTAGACTTTGGACTTCTTATGTGGGACATTTGAAGACAGTTATAGGAATATCGAGACAGACCCTACAACGTAGAATATTTGGAACGATTGGTGGAAACAATGAGAGACATTCCTAAATCCTGGTTAACTAATTCCTTAAATTGTTTCCATGATCGCCTGTCGTATTGTTAAGCCGAGGGCTGCTTGAACACAATTTGTAGGGTGTACCATTTAAAATTCAAATATGCAGTCATTTCTGGCTAAACCAAAATGGACAAATCTATGTTCTATGAATGTAAAGAAACGAAATCAAATAAACGTGTTTTGGTGGATTAAAACAAAAGACAGACAAATCACAGAAAAGAAAGAATTGAACATTTTACTCACTTAAGGCTATACTACTCATTTTTTATTTAACAGTGACAAATTTCACAGAAGAATATGGTGCTTGCACTTTTTGAAAATGTATTAAACTCTCCGAATCTGTAAGAAATATACGGTGTTCGATTTATAACAAAAATATTGCAGTTATTTCTGGTTAAACCGGAAATAGAAGAAGTCGTTAGAGTAATTTTGAGCTCCTGTACATAATCTTCAGAACACCGAGTTTTGTGATACTTAGCCACACGGTTCAAAATTTGTTCAGGCAGTGAGGGACCTTTTACTAACACTGGAGTTTTATATTTTATGAATGTAACACATTTAATCTGATTAGTAAGTTTATTATTTTATAAGTTTATTTAGTAGCTTTTCTCAATAATTAAATCAGCAAACAAATGAAAAGGTAACTAAGTTGTGTATTGTGATATAAGCAATTTGCAACATAAACACACACTGGCTATAATTTATATAGTCTTTACACGTAAAAATCTGTTTCAATGTGCATTTATTTGATTATCATTTAATCATTACATTTATTATGAATCGGCATGATAAAGCATAGTAATACGAAGTAATGCAAGATTTATCTGTTAATTTAAATTGCAATGTAACTTTACTCTCGCTATGTCTGTGCATTTGCAAACCTGTTGACAGCGATACTTGAATCCTTTACTTAATTTGGTATGTTGCTATTCAATTATCTTGCATGCTTCTTAAATAAAGCAAATGATTTAACTAGTTCATCAAATTAAATAAAAAAATTATGTCTTATTTTCACATTACTTTATCCAACTTTTCTTGAACAAAATATAATTACAAAATTTATTCTGTTATCTACGTTATTCGTAGATATAAGCAGAAATTTTATTATTGAGTATTTCCTCTCAGGCACAAAGGAAATATAGCAGTTTTGAATGAGAGCCAAAATGTTTTAAGGGCGAGTCACTGTGCGGTGACTTTGAAAGTTTCTCTTTGTAAGACCAAAAAAGAAGGAATGAAAAAAAAAGTGATTTTCCTTAAGAAAGGCGTACGTGTTCAAAAATTCAAATTAATAATAGAGAGTGCCTCGGAAATGGTTAACATTAAAAAGTTTTATTGATAAATTATGTGCTTTAAGATACCTGAATTTTTTATGTACTAACTTTGGTCTATTTGTTATGGACAAATGGTAATGGAATCAAAATCGTTAGTTATTTTTGAGAAATCTTCCATATAAGAGTTATTTAGGGGGGTGGTATTCTTGAAAATTCTTGGAAGATCACACATTGGAATTTAATTAGACCAAGTTCGGTATTTAGCCGACCTAGTTTGTTCATAAACACGGGGGTTTGGAGGACCTTGAAAGTGTAACAATAATAATAGCCCAAAGCGCAAAAGCTCTTTCCGGGCCAAGGTCTACCGTCCAGCCGCTTAGTTCTCCACCTCTCTCCACTACAGGCGTTAGGAGTGGGGTGCAGTCCTGGAGGGTGAGATGTGGTCGGTACCCCGATCCTTCTTGGTCGGTTATGCGGTCCTCTCGACTAGAGGCTGCTAATTTTCAATCAAGTAGCTCCTCAGTTGACTCCTCAGGGACCTAACGAGGCTGATTTCACCCCGGACCAAGCGGGTGAAAATCCCCACGTCGGTATTGGTAATTGAACGCGGGTCTCCCGCTTGGTAAGCAGATGACCGCCTGAAAAGTGTATTTCCGGTAAAATTTTGGTATCAATTGTTTTTTAGTATAATATTACCTCTACTTTCTATAATACCTAGTAGGTTAAGTAATAAATACTTTCATTTTCTAAATCTATATTAGTACATTAGTAGCTCTGAGTGCAGTTGTATACATTATCTGCATTTTTAGTTTAAAATCCGTAGAAAATACATAATAGAAAGTCAAATCTTCAGTTCCTTTTTTAAACTGTACACGTAACATAGTGCATTACTAATCAGGCAAATAGCCCGGAGTATACGAAAACCAGCGAAAAAAGTGTAAATATATTGCTTCCATTAGTTATAGCGATCTTTGACTCAGTGGTAGTGGTATTTATTTACTTATTTATTTGCATCTGTGCATCCAGAAACAAACTAACAAGACATAAAGTAAACATATTAATTACTACTTAAACAATATGCTAGCAGACAATGAAGAAAAACATGTAGTTTAGTGCTACGATTGAAAACTCTTTGCCTTATTAGTTGTACACTTTTTAAAAAGCTACACTAAAGCTTCTCTATGTGGCAATTTACTAGTTTTTATGTGCATCTAGTATGTGGGTCTTACGAGTGAAAAATTAGTATATTTATAATATTTTGTTTTTTTAAATATGGAAATCATATCTATGAAATATAAAAAATGTGAGTACAATCAGAAGGTGTTGATTTATATATGTGCCAAATTTTTCACTTCTAGAGCAAATGCTTTCTCTGAAAAGCGCAGTTAAGCTTCTTAAAAGTAACACATCAAGTATGGACTTCAACCTAACTCCAAACTTTGATTGAGGTTTTCTCAAGTATATATTTCTGCATACGTTTTTACCGTGTTCTCAGAGACACTTGACCTTGAGTGGTGAAACTTTTACCTCCTATTTTGGGTTAATTATGGTTATACTTATACTTTTTATAACCCTGTCCTAAAAGTCATGGATGCTAGAGGTTTTTCTTAATGAGTGAAACAGTACATTCCTTATAAAAATGTTTAAAATATGGGAATAATATGTATGTAATATAAACGTGTCAGTACGATCAGAAAGAACCGATTTATATCTGCATCAAATTTCACACTTCTAGAGAAAGTAGTTCCCTGAAAAGTGCAGCTAACTTCCTAAAATTAACATTTCAAGCATAGGACTTATAAGTGTGTGAAGGGAAAAAATAAAGAAAGGTTGTGATTAATTCAAACTTCTTCTCGAATGAGTGAACTAACACTAACAAGTCAATTAGCGTTATTGCTCATATTTGATGTACGTTCATTGCTTCTTCCACGCTTTTTCAACCTCTTCTTCTATTTAGTAATGCTTTGTATATTAAGCTCGCTTTTCTAGATCGGCAATCCTCGCTTCTTTGTCCTGCCTTTCACCATACCGGCTAATTGCTCATCCCTGTTTAAGCGAAGAGGAACCGGCTTGCAAGCAATTCCTTTAACGGTCTGCTGCCTTAAGGCTCTGTGGCTCCTGAAACCAAGGAAATCCAACTTGAAGCGATGCTCTTAACTCTCGCACTATTCATTTCCTGGGTCACGGCTTGGGGATGGCTACGTGCTTTTCTAGACTCGAGGCGTTTTCCACTAATTTCCTTTATAGCACATAAGATACAGTAGTAAAGTTAGTATAGCGCGTCATTCTGCAGTCTTTTGTTTTCCGGAAATACCCAGGTAATATTAGTTTTTTAGATATAAAATCTTCACTTACGCCTCAGATCTCTAGAAATGATGCATGAAATCACAAGGAGCTAATGCCATTTAAGTTTCCTGGTATTCATATTTAATGCGCAATTAATAGAAAGGTTTGGAGAACCAATTCACTCGACTCTATAATTACTTTCGTTCCACAACATGCAGGAACATATTTCACTCTAAATCGAAAGCAGTAGGAAAAGGGAACTATACATTTTGGTGGGTATCCACACCATCGAGAAGTGAAAACAGGGAATTAATAAGAAAGAGGTTTAAATGTTTTATGTTATCCCTCTGTGAATTATGGACTATTTTACTATTTATGTTTATTATTTTACTATACCAAGTGAGTCAGCCGCCCCTTATTTTTTGGAGGATAGGCCATCCGTCAAATTAGTTTTGCGCTTACTCAAGTATTGCTTGCCGTCCTTAAACGAATGAGCAAAGTTCAGTGGAGCAGTGGTTTAAGAGGCAGAACATACTCCTCGTAAAAAGTACACCTCAAAAACAGACTCGTTTACCGAAAGCTAATTCCAGGTGTCCAGCCGGTTTTATAAGCTCTTTGTTACAGTATATATAGCAATTCCCTTCAGTAAACGCCTCTGATAAAATAGATCTATTATATGAGTACACTAACATCAAGTAAAAGGAAAATGACGAACTCTTGTACTTAGAGACGATGTTGGCTGCATAACTTAGAGGCACCCCTCATCTACCATGGACCGGTACAGTCAAGACGCAGATATTAAATAATATCAATAATTTAAATTTTAGCGGAAACTACATCTGGTACATCTCAAATAATATGCATAATAACTTTCGCCATTTAAGTAATCATATTAAAATGCTCAGCAACAGATTGAAGCTGTCTCAAAAGGCTAAATTAAGCACGAAAAGTCGCGAAGCGGCAATGACATACAAGTAATACAGTTGAACTCCGAATGTGCTTTGAGTCAAGCATCCATGTAGCTGAATGGAATTATGACTGTTTCCTGAGTGCTAACCTTAGAGACACGGGTTCGCGTCTCGACATACAATTTTTTATGCTGTTCAAAACTTGGAAACCGAATTGCACAATAATCAAATTCTAAGATCCCTGAGGGTGTGGGACATTATAATTTAAACAGTTTTTGGTTGTCTGTAATAGAATAATGGAATAGCAGAATAAAATAGAATAATTGTATTAGAATAGAATGTGTATTAGAATAGGTTAAATGACTTCTGTTCCACTGAAAATGGTAATAAAAATACTACATTCAGGGGATTAGAACCACCTTTACAGCGGACGAATTACTGCCAAATCGTGCGCTCGTTCCGACTGAGCTACCTCGTAACTCGAAAGATAAACAGTTTACATGTACTATTTGTTGGTACCGGTGTACACTTGTAGTGGTGCTAACGTCAGCTGTCTAATTGCGAATATATTAAAGGGCGATGCAAAAACTATGCCAATGGAGGTTGATTGTATAGTCCTGAAATGAATGCAGAAAATGTCTAAGACATTATAATGCTTAAAAGAAAATGTGGAACGTAAAGTTCATCTGCATGTCACTACCGGGAGGAAATCTTTAAGGCTTACCATCACTGAGGCTATACATATGCATATGCATGTATATTAGGCCTTTTCTTTCCATCTGCAAATCAATAATTATTCATACCTAGTTTATCAAACTTCTTAAGACAAATTACTTTTTGACGTCGCGACTGTTTATCGAATTTAGAGCCGAAAAATTGTACAACCATTTGGCAATGACAATCATCATCATCATCATCATCATCATCATCATCATCATCATCATCATCTTATTCTTCTTTCTGTTTCGGTCTCAAAGATATTCAATTTGTATAGTCTATGCTTTCTCTTCGTCGTCTTCATTCTTTCAATAAGCTTTTTCCGCAATTACGGAACTGTTTAATATTATTCGTATATTTTGAAGTACAAATTCATTGCTCATGGTCCCATTTATAGCTTTTAAGTCGTCTGTAATATCTCATTTCAAAAATTTCCAGCTAAGGCAAAGATTTCATTAGACCTCTTTGATAATGCCGCACGGCTGATTAAATCTGCTTGTCATCTACATCCCTTCCTTTCCTAAGATATATATCTAGGATATTAAAATCCACTAATTTATTCCATAATTGTGTACCACCTTGTTTTAGTTAGTTTAAAAACAGCTATTTGAAGGTATCTTCCGAACCAGGAATTAGCACTTCACAAATATAAGACAAATATTTAGGCACTTCCTACTTAACGAAAAATGTGGGCGTATATCTGCCGTTTTTTCACAATTTCGCCTGTGTTTAAGTTAAAAGAAAAGTTGGTAACCAGTATGCCTACGTGATGACTCGTTGAATGTTGCTGCAGGTAGGTTTTCAACTTGAGAACCCATTTCCATTATTTTATTTTGTACACAGTGTAGTGTCTACTGATTATTATAACCCGCATATGTCGGCAGATTATATTCCTTATGCTTTTCTATAAAATTTGTCAAAGTAATTGATAAAGAACTGCTTTTCCTGAAACCATTTTGGGGTGTAATATGTTTCATAATCACATTTTGACTTGTTAATGTGTGCGTAAATTTATTTTTAACTTAGTCTACTCCGGCCACTTCTGCCAGGAGGAAGGGATGGAGGCACAGGAGGCTGCAGGTAGGCAGGTCACAGGGACGCGCGGAAGCCCTGGGAGTTCCAGGCTCGAAGACTCTTTCCACTACTGGAGCTGCCTAGAGAGAACGATGAATGACCATCGACCTTCTAGTATTCACGGGAGCACTCTTACCTTAGAGCAAGCATTCGCGTGACCTCTCCGGCTCCACCAAACACCGAGAAACCTAGAGGTACACTTGAAAAAAATGAGAGGAAACGGAGTAAATGGGAAATACTGGGAAGAAAATATTGGTAGATGAGAAACCAACCCAGGATGCACTTACCGACTAAGGAAAACCATAAAATGCCTAAACTCAGAATGGGCGGTACATGGGGACCTACAGAATCACACCCGGGATCTACAGAACGCGAGGTTCACACGTTACTGCAGAGATCGCATTCAGCTAAACGCCTTGTTACCCTTGAGCAATAATTTCACAGAAGAACAACCCAGGTTATGTTTCCTGCACTCACGATTGTCCCATAAACAACCGGAACTTCCTTATGCCACTGAATGGAAGCTTTACTGTGTGTTAAAAAAATTACAGCTTCCCTCCATCTAATCATATATGTAAGTCTATCCGGCTTTCCTGGTTTCTTTTAAGTAAAAACTAAAATGTTTCCCTTGTTTCTGAATAACATCGAAATACTTCAACTTATGTTAGAATAAAGCTATGCAATAAAACAACGAATGAATTACAGACGGTATATGTGCTTATGCTATCTCACATTAGAGTAAATGTATATGTGATGTGGATCAGTGTTCTACTATGCTATAAGTAATACAAACTAATTTCATTTTGTGATTAGGGCTTTTACAAAACGAAACGAAGGTGAGATCCATATTACTATGAATAGGATAAAACAAATTTTAACGTATATGTTACACTAGCCGTCCGTCCATCAGAGACGCTCGCGGTCAAGCTACCTCACATCACTATGCGGCCGTGCGCTCCTAAAGGAAACCACTGCGCGGTGGGTAAATACGTCACAGTGGAGCGGATCAGAACAAAGATTATTGCAGACTGTTTCTGAAAGCTTCGATTGCCTGCTTGTTATGAGAATTCGAGAAAAAACTAATCGTGCTACGTAATTCTCGCTTGTATAAGCGGATCGAGACGGAGAGCGCTGCCCGATTTTATGATGGAGTCATGGAGCGTTGAACGAGACTGGTGTTTGCAGTGTGTGTGTGTGTGTGTGTGTGTGTGTGTGTGTGTGTGTGTGTGTGTGTGTGTGTGTGTGTGTGTGTGTGTGTGTGTGTGTGTGTGTGCGTGCGTGCGCGCGCGTGTGTGTGTGTGTGTGTGTGTGTGTGTGTGTGTGTGTGTGTGTGTTCAATAGTCGTGAGATAAATTTGAGTGTGCTTCGTTAGTTTTGGACGTTTAACTGTCTCGTCGGAATTAGTCTTGAAGCGCAGCAGTTTTAGTGAGTATTGAATGAGTGTATCGTTAAAGCCAGCTGTTGTGAGACAGAGTAAAGAGAAACAGTGAAATGTGTGTCAAGGTTACGATGGAACAAAACAGCTGAGTTGCAAGGTCATGGTGAATTGTAAATTGTGTTGACGATAAAAGAGGATGTATTCCTGTGATTTAATTTTTAATTTGAAGAAAAATAAAGTGATAAGAAAATGTAATTGGACTTCTCATTTGTCACCACATCATAATGTATATTAGTTAACCTAAAACCTCTGAATAATAATTTTTACTTTTTCTACTGCATACTAAAAGTATTGTATTCCGCCCAAAAATTCGATACTAAGACACCAGGAATATGTGGTTTGGAACACACTAAGTCTAAAGGGGAAAAAAGGACAGTTTTAGGAAAAGGTGTGTCCTAGTGAACAGCATAAACTTGGTATTTAAGTTCAGGTTCCAAATCGCTGGGAACCGTGATACACAACAGGGGTGATTACATCTAAAGCCTGACAAAGGTATTAAAATAGGACGGGGATTATAGCTGAATATAATTTTATATGCTAACGATATCTTGTTCATTTTCGACGAGGAAGGCAAACTGCAATATGCACTAAGTTGCCTAAATAAGGTATGTGAAAAATAAGATAGCAGAACAGAACATATTTCGTTCTTAAATATTTAGTTTCATGTGCTAAAGAAAATAATATTGACTTTAAACTTAGTGAATTTTTAAATTTTTTGGAATGTTAAAGAATATCGTGAAAAATATCTAGGAAAGAAACATAAATTACATTTTATAATATGATGGTATTGCGTGTTTTATTATATGGGAGCAAAATATGGACTGTGGACAAAAGGAGCTTAAAAAGAATTGAATCAGCAGAAATTAGATATTTAAGATCAGTAAAGGGAAGTAAGCTACAACGGAGAATTTGAAATGAAATTATCAGAGGAGATCTAGATATTGGATAAATGTGTGTTAAATTAACACGTTATAGAGGTAATTGTTAAATCATTTGGAACGAATGTCGGAAAATAGAATTACTAAAGTAACAATGGTATACCAAGCAATATAAATTCGAGGAGCAGGTTGACCGGAACAGATCTAAGATCTAATCCATGAGAAGGAGAAGGGGGAGGAGAAGGAGAAGGAGGAGAAGGAGAAGGAGGAGAAGGAGAAGGAGGAGGATGAGAAGAAGAGGAAGAAGAGGAAGAGGAAGAAGAAGAAGAAGAAAAAAAAAAGAAGAAAAGAGTGACTATAGTCTGTTAAGATTGTACTCCAAAAAGAGGCCTCAGAGTATAGAGGTCCGAAACCTCGGGAATGGATGTAAAATCACTCGGCTGCAATGCCGTGATGGAAGTGTTGATATAACGAAAAACAACAATCCAAGTAGATTATCATTATAAATACTAGAAACTACAATATCATATGTATCTATACATATGATTTAATGGGCCTGTTCTCGCATTATAATGAAGCACGCAAACTTTCTTTGCCCTGTTTAAGACAAGGCTCTAAATCTTAGTTTTGACATTTCTAGATGAAACATCATATCTTTGTACTTAAGCAACCTCTACTTTTGTATGTTCCTCTTTTTCTGGTAGACTTTCTCAAGCGAAAAGAATCAGCCGAGCACCTTAAGTTCAGAAAGGTCAGAGTACGAGTTCATTATTTGCGGTTACCAATTTCCGCACCAGGAGATGAAGAAAAGAATCGTGGTCGCGGAAAACAATCATGCATCAGCCCATCCATCACCTTGCGTAACGCATACTTGAGTCCAGTAATCGAAACCCAAGTGAAAGCTCGGTGCAGTTGGCCCGCTATGCTGGAGGCGTTGCAACCGGTCCGATGCATTTTTAAGGGAACCTGGCACACCTCACTTCTTGCCCGGGCGGCTCCACCCAGTAGCTGAAGGTCCAACTTCCATGTTACTTGATACATTTTTATGTTTTTAAGGACACTCTTGAATCGAGGCGTATTCCATTACACATTCGGCAGACGTGGTTTAGCACTTAGTTTAGTGATTGGCCTTCTAAGCAACTCCTTAATCGTCAACTCATTGTATCTTATGGAGAGCAATAAAAAACAGCACTCTAAAGTGCAGAACACAAAGGAACTTCCTCTATCCATTCTATAACATTTTTACAAACGCATTTTTTTATTGGTGCACTTCAGGTTATGGTTAAAATGCTTTAAATGTGCTAATTTATTTCTTATGTTTATTACTTTCTTTTCTAAAGAGTTAAATGTTTAACTAAATCCAATAAGTAAATGCCTTGGAAATACGGATGTCACATATTGTAGCAATACATATCTGGCATGTTCATTCGAGAGTTATTAATTTATTTGCTTTAACAACATTGCACGCAGTTACTGTATAACATTTGTTACATCACTCATGAAAATTGGCGATGAAACGACTTCAGTGGTGTTATAATCTCAGAATTTTACACATACTGTGAGTGTAACTACAGCGGTGGAGAAGTTCCAATATTGTGTTGTTTTCCAACAATTCTTTACGATTTCATCGTAATTGCTCCGTCTCTCCAGGCTTCCTTATGCCAAGAGACATTTTTTACGCATTCTTCCTCCGAGATAAATCGATGAGTTCGATAAGGTATGTTTAAGTAAATCGATTTCGTGATCATCATGGAATGAAATGTCTCGCGATCTGCAATGAAGAAAACGTTGATGAATTGTGCCGGAAGGATATGATAAAGGAATTCGCATACAACCAGCTCGAGCATTTACTGGAAAGTTCATTGTCGTTGTATCCCAAGAGACTGAGGAGAATACAACCTATCCATAATCGCGTTCTGTGGTTAATAATGGGCAATAGCACCTTACATCGCGAACTACAAATGATGAGGGTCTATATTCTTCTACAGAACAGTTACAGCACACTTCCTTATTCCTTCTTACATGTGTTGTATGTAAGTAATACCCACATAATCTCAAAGTTAGGTGTCATTGGAGGGTATATTTGATGTAAGAACGAAATAAATTAAAAAGGAGAGACGAGACGAAAGGTGACTGGATTGTGCCATTCCTTTGACCAATCTTTAGAAAAATATAATAATGATATTTCAGATGATATTAATGATGAAACCGGTGTTACACTTCATAAAATGGGCTCAGTGAAAGTGGTGTTCATCGCTGCCTGGCCAGGACTTTTGCTGAAAAACACTGATAGTGGACGGTGGTGAAAAATTTAGAACAGATGAAAAGCCTGTATGCCTGCGTACACCTCTGCTTACTGCACACATTTTAAATAAATTAATTTTCCCGCGAACGCTTCTTTGACGGATTCGTCTGAAAGTCCATTCATCGAACGAAGGTTCAAGCCACCTCAAAGACCTTCCGGCGAGAATAAAATGACGCTGACGCGTCCAAAAGTAAATCATCAAGCTCTGTTTTGGTCCACTATTGTAATTTATCGTTTGATGAATCAATCTATTAAACATATCAGTTCAGAAAATAACAGATTTACGAGCTATTCATTCACCATTTAGAGTCAAACTGGAACTTGCAAATGCACTTTCAATTGATGTACGAATATAAATTGCTCAACCTAGCTAGTGAGAAAGTGTCATCCAAGAGCAACATCAGCTGTAGAAACCCGAAGCTTATAACGGTAGGCAAGCTACAATAACGAACGGTAACTATCTTTTTCTCATCAAGCTGTCTGTCGGCTGAATCTAGAACCGGATAAATCACTTTTACACGCTTATGCTCCAAATACTCATGTGCCGGCTTGCATTGCAAGGTTTTAATATGTAATTGGTACTGAAACTGTTGCAGATTGTATACTCATGAACTGTATTTACTCTATGATAATAATTATAGAGGTGACTGGGGAATGTTTAGTAGAGTAAATTTTCTAAAGCGGTTCTCTAAAGAACTGTATACACCAGGTAGAGAACCTGTTCATCATCCCATCTTTATACATAGTCTCATATTCATACATTTCATCATCGGTATAATGATCATCGACAAATGTACAAAATAATCAATTTTATCCGTACCTTGCACATTACTCCTCTTAGTTTTGACTTAATATAAGGACAGCTCACATCTTCCATAAGCAACATCACTTTTCACTGCAGTAAAATACTCTAAGAATGTTGTATTTTATTTTTCCCAGTAATTATTGTTAAGCTTTATTGATCAGTGCTCTTTTATGCTCTGGACTTTCGACATACTCCTCCAAAATATTTCACATCCTTAGTACATAGGTCTGTGTTCCTTTCTTTACTTCGGACTTCATTTTTCACTTTCACACATTAAGACTGAAGTAAATTCACAACAATTTCTCTGACCATTATAAACTCATATAACTCCATATTGCGTTACTCTTGTAGTGAGTGAGTGCGTAGGCGAGTGAGTGAGTGACTGAGTGAGTAGAGTTTAAGGGCCCGTCGACAGTGAGTATTCTTATATTCATGTTACGTTTCATTATACAGTTGTGTAAAATGATATTAAACTAAGTAATACATACTGTCATTTTGTGATGGCTGCAATGTTTATTGGAAGCACAGAGGAATGCGTTTAGAAATAATTGTTACGGAGCAATAAATTACTTATACATATTTGGCCAAGGAAAACAAGCTTTGACGTTTTCAAGGGTTTTCCGTCATGATCAGTTAAAAAATCTGATATGTTGCACTCACATGACTCTCTCTGCTTTTGTGCTAACCATTCTTGCAAACTCTTATGCCTATTACTTCATGATAGTCGAGATAAACATTTGCAGAGATTATTGCTTATTTCATTGTAGATACAAGGGGAATACAGGCTTTGAGCATAGTCAAATCCTTTAAAGCGTTCAAATTCCGTTGTCTCTGCACGGCTAACATAAAAAAAAAAAAAATAATAATAAATAACGATATTCCATTTCACGAAAGTTTTAAGTTTCCCAAAACTAACAAAAATAACGAGGAATATCTGCGAAATGGTTCACTCTACAAATAATGTATTTTGACATAAATTGTGTCGTTAAGAAATATCTACATTTTTTGTATAGTAAGATTTTGTCTATTTCTTGCGGTTTACTAGTTATACGAAAGTCATCCAGGGTAAACAGAACTACATAGGTTATAGCCAGAAATTCAAATTATGTATTTCGTTTGCCATAAAAATATCTCAAATCTATGGCATTTTAAACAAACACGCTATAGCAATTTACAAGAAAATACAAATTTTCCAAAAAATTTCCATGTAAAGGATAGGTTAGGGTGGAGCAGTTTTCTTCAAAAAGTAATGTGAGTGCAACACATCATATTTTTAAGTTATGCTGTCCACAGACACACTGACACGCACACTGACGCGCGCGCACACACACAAACATAAACACACACAAGCCTTCTACTAGAATGTCAACAGTCTCAAAATAATTATATATTTCCGATGTAATTTTAATATCACGTTTGGGATGAAAATTATACAATATTTTGTCTAACTGCTATGATAAGATAAATGATGAGCTATCGTTGTAGTTTGCTTTTCAAATTCTGTCTACTAGTTCCCCTCAGTGGGTAACTCATCTTGCAGTCGTACTAATTCTTAAGCAGCGGGTTTTAGGTCATTTTCTCTGAACCATATTTCAAGACCGAAAATGAAAATATCCTAAGCTGAATGAGTCAAGTTGGCAGTCCAATGCAACTTTGTGCACTCAAGTAGTGGCGTCGTTTTCTATAGTTTAGGACAATCTAGGATCTCTTACAAGTAGAGAAAGTTAACAGGAGCTACTATTTTAGTCTTGTGCTTTGCATTAAGGTTTCTAATCCCATTTACCTAAATTATGAGCCTTCATCAGCCCCTTTAGTTTATGGATGGCTCTGTACATTATCTTCCGGATCTGTTGTTAATATGTACCAGCGTATATAACATAGTGGTTGTCGACCTTAATCTGAGAAAGCATAAGCATGAGAATACCTTCGTATTTTATTTTATCTTAAAAATAATACAGTTTCATTCATATACACTTATTTGTTCAGCATATGCTTCCTTAGACTGTTTACTGGAGATTCCAAATTGGATTTGCTATTTTGGAAGTATGCACCACGCTGCAACATATAGTATTAATACTTACATGTATACTAAGGTTGGTATTATAATCAGCTTTTCGTTTTGTAGTTATGCTGTTCGCAGCAGACACACACACACACACATTTTCCTAAGAATGTTATTTTTTTCAGGGCATCTCAATACATGTATTTCCAGTGAAATCTTGTTATCGATTTTTTGGATGGAACGCAATGCTTAGTCTACTTATTGTTAGTGCTAAGTAGAGAAAGTGAAAAAATATAAAAGAAGTCCTATATATGGCTGTGTACAAGGACTAAGCAATCTCAACTTCCAAACGAATCCACGAACCTTGCGGGCAGTGGAGGTCTTTAACACTAAAAAAATAAAGCAGCTCTAAAATGGAGCAACTGGTCCACCGCCCTTCAAGTTTCAGGTTAGATTACTGACCTATCCAAACAACCAGCTGGTCCTGGCCACCGCCTTTCACCGGATTTCGAGATGCAGTTGTCAAATGTGCATAATGCTGCTGCCCACATCTGTTTGGTTGCACTTGCGTGGCAAAGGTCTCTCGAGCTGTGGTGGGGTATCCGCTGCACGAAAATGTAGGTTAATTTACCTGTCTCTTGTTTCCTTCCTAGATATCTTAAAGGCTACTCAACATTATTCACAATGCTACAGCTATATGTGAGCCGGAAATATCACTTTATTTAGTTTCTGCTGGGAGCATTTATTTTCCATCCATCTCAATCATTTTGTCACATTATCATTATCACCAATCAAGGATTGAGCTTTTATAAGCTCGTTCCGGTTTTGTGAAAGCTGAAATTGCTTAGTCCAGCTTCGGTGCGATGTTCAACATTTCTTCTTCCTAGAGTTTGTTAACAATTTCGGAAAACTTCCTTCTGGAATTCTATTAATATGTCCTTTCCAGGTGTTCCTGTATTGTTAAATTCGATCTGTAAATTTGAAGATGTTTAATTGTTTTCTTATATCTTCATTTCTTTTCTTATCCAATAGGGCATCCCTGTAACACTGCTTAGGAATCTCATTTCTATCACTTCTATTCTTTTCGCAAGCGTCCAGCATTCTGATCATTAAAATAACAGGAATAGCAACTATTTTATAAAACTTCATTCTGGTTTCTTTTCGTGTATACCTATTTTTTAAAGTTCTTTCAATGTTAGCAATATCTGACTAAATTTATTCATTTTGTCATTATTGTCATTACTTTTTATGTAGGACAGATTATATCCTAAATATTTAAAGGTATTAATTCACCTGTTTTAAAATTGTTTTATTAATTACGACTTATGCTCTTGAGGCGTTGCATCCGTTAAATGCCATTTTGTACTTTTCAATTTATCTTTTTTATATATCTTATTCCAGGCTGGAATAATAATACTTAGCATGTAGATTATTAACTAATAAACATAAGAATACCTACAGAGTGTCTCAAAATCATGCATACTCCTTGAAACACTATACCTCACAATGACATGAGACAGAAATGCAATGTTTATTGTGTTGTATTCCTTAAATGAGTACGATGATGGTGTTTGATTGCGCATCGGTACATAGCCCGATTGCGTAGGATTTTCTCCACCATGTTGATTCCTGGAGATGGACTGCACGCGTGGGACTATATCCTTGCCCCCTCATGTTTTGGAGCTTGCAACTTTAGATTTCTTTCTAAAAGCACTAATCTATCGATACAGGCTAAGAACCGTTACGGTTCTCTGGAGACGAACTATCGTTGCTTACGTAATGTGACACTAGAGACCCCAGGATACAGAGCGCCGTCTTCGCCAGTGTAAGCTTATCGATGGATTTTCTGGCCCCAAATTACAAGCTGTCGACGGACAACTCCGCTCACCCTCGATGGATTTTAAACTGAAATAGGGAGTTAAACGAACAACTGAATATGGAAGCCAATGTTATATATACACTGTATAGGGTCATCTAGTCGGTGGACGACCACTTAAGGAAGCTTTCTAGAAGATTTATCTCTATAAGGCACAGTGAAAAACCTTACATCTTCCATTTCCACTTTCCGAACTGTAACTACCAATGAGCCTAACCACTATCTGTTTGTTTAACTATTAGCTTTCTTCTCTGCTGCAAGGGTTTCACTGGCTTTAGCTTCTCTTGCAGTCTTCCAGAGAAGTTCCTCTTCTTCCTGGGCTTTCTTTTTGTTCCCAATGATGTTCCAATAATCCAACCACCTTTTCGCACTGCTTCCATGGGTAGTCCTCACTTTCTTCCTCTTAGAACCTTCCTGTGTTGATGCAGTTGGCCATAAGACTTTCAAATAATTCAGGACTTAAATTACTGCTTAAAGGTGGTCAATTTAGTCGTTTAGATGCCTACTGCTGTACAGGAACTGGTAGCAGGTTTGTCTGGTTTGTGCTGATCACTGTTTTCAGAGCAAATCATACACTATGATGTGCTGTTAGTATTGTCACCGCGCCCGCCGCATCTAATTGCCGACAACCGCAGTGTCACCCATCGCATTATTGTCGGCACTACCGCAAAGGAGCCGAAGGAAAGAGACAGAGAATGGCCGCATTGTTGGGGCGCTTGCCGAAAGAGAGAAAAGGATAGATTGTTCTGGAGTGTTCTACTTTGTATCTCGCCGCAATAAGTGAACGTTCCTAAAGCTTCCAGAATAGTGCCTGGGAGATATAAATAGCGGTAAAGTGTGAGAAGGGTCAGTCAGACGTATGTGAAGGTTGAGTAGTCGTGCCGACGGAGACGGACAGACGATGTGAAGCGTTGTGCCGACGGAGAAGAGTTAGTTCTTTGTGTTACGAATTGGGAGTCGTGCTGTTGGAGAATCGGAAAAGACTTTCTTGCTGTTGCAACGAGTGTACAAGTTACTGTTTACGGAAATAAAAGTGTTTCTTTATCTCGACTACATCTGTCTATTTTACTTCACACCCACACCAAAAAGTCACAGTATTATTGTGTGATGTCACTGATGGGAAAGATGAATATCACTTTCTTCAGAGAGATACACTTGTAGATTCCTAAACCATACACAAATCTGCGGCCAGTTACACTTGGTCTTGCTCATAAAGATATGAATAAATCGAGGAACCACAAAATAGTTGTCAATAATGCAAATCTAGGCCAAATTTTCATCAGTCAACATATCTATTCATGCGTTCGCATTGCTTCTCTGTAGTTTGAGGGTGACGTCTTTTAAATGAATATCATTTGTCTCTAGCAACTCCATCTGTAAATTTAGTTTTCCGTTTTATCACCTGTAACAACCTTTGCCACAGTCTACTTCAACATTCTTTGCTTAACAGGGATACCATTGCATTGACAATAATCCATTTAAATAGTAATATGGATTGATGCAGGCCCCGTCTTTGTTTCTTCTGGAACTCGAACCTTTAATTCGTTAATAGCATACAACGTGGTACAGTAAAATCACGAGCTGCTTTTTTAATTGCTATATTATCATTTCGGACAGCATTAATTGCAGCTACCATTGTTTCTCATAGATGCACAAGAATTTTTGTATTTTTGTATCCATTATTGGTAGACCAAAAATGGTAGTCTGTAAGTCGAACAATAGTGCTAGAATGTCTAACAGTTTTCTAAAATAATGACTAAAAGGGTTAAAACTACTAAGTATATGCCTGCATTAAATCGGATTTTGAAATTTTCAGAGTATTTTGCATATTTACTTCGATAAAAATAATTTGGTTTATATATTACATTTTAAGCTGTATTTTTAAGTAGTTCTTAAGATTCGAAATTATAAATAATTATATTTGTGGTATTGTTTCAGAACAGACTATTTTTGCATTTGTTTTTGTGGCAGTGAAATTTATGGTTGTTCCAATGAAGGGCATATTTTATATAAGTATTTGTATTAAACGACAGCCTCCGTCGCGTAGTTGGTAGCGCGCTTGTCTCTGGCGCGGAGGGTCCCGGGTTCGATCCCCGGTAGCAGTATGGGAGGTCTGCACTCAGACTCGTTAGGTCCCGGGGGACCAGTTGAGCAGCTACTTGATGGAGAAGTAGCGACCCCAGGTCGAGAACGAGAACGAGTATAACTGGCCGGGAGGGCTCGGGACGCTGACCACGTCCCACCCTCCAGTACTGCACCCTACCACTGACGCCTATAGCGGGTAGAGGTGGGGGACGCAGCGGCTGGGTGGCTGGCCTTGGCCCTTCATGGCCTGTTGCGCTAGGACTTATTATTTATATTTGTATGCAAAAGTTCAAATCCAGGCTTAGTTAATTTTTTTAAATTATTTGCCCATGGTCTGCCCAATGGTTAACCCGGCCAAGGCCAGAGATGGACCAACATGGTCATCTAGTGGTTATAGAGATATTTGCCAATACCTTTGGTAGCGTTATATCATGTGATTTATTATGAAATTTTATAAGACTTTTAATTTAAATCTTAATGTTAAAAATTTCCAATACCTGACCACGCGGCCAGTCTCTGGCCCTGTGCATATAAACGGCATGCTAGTAGATAACCACCCCTTTTAACTTACAGACGCATTTAATTAATTAATAGAGATTACAGAATATCAAGGCAAGAAGTAAGTTTATGTAGTAAAACATAATAAATATATAGTAATTTGTACTTATGTGGATTATCTTGAATATAGAGGAGCAAGTTGCCTGTGTTCTTCCTTACGCCAAGCCACCAGCACTGTAGGGCTCACTTCAGGGTTCGACAAAATAAATTTATCTTGTTTCAAGCAATACTATCAGTTTACTTATAACATCTTATGGTGCCACAGAAATAAGGCTGCAAATAAACAACCTTATCTCATGTTTCAATAGCTCATTATAAGGTAATTAATAACAAATGGTCAACCACCGGGAGCATTGATGAGGCGAATGGATCCTAAGGGCGGCCAGAACGTTGCCTCTACAGAGCAGTTGGCAGGGTCCCTACATTTTCCCAGCTGGAAGCCCCCCTGGCTTAGCTCCCCCCCCCTCGGGTTTGTGCCATTCCATGGGGGGGCCGGAAACCAATAGCTCGCTTTCAATCCGGGGAACGAGATTTCCAGAGCTCATTTGTTCCCCCGACCCGTGCTGCCACCACGGCGCTCGCCGACGCTTACAACGGGATGAAGGGTGAAATGAAATGATTTATGTAATACATTGTAGGAGTAAGAAATTCATAGGATATGGAAATCCTTTCCAGCATTCGCCTGGCGCCCAGGGCAAAGCGCCCCCCCCAAAAAAAAAAAAAAAAAAAAAAAAAAACGTGAGCAGGAAGGTCGGCCACGGGGATTGAACCCGTGATCTCCCGAATGCGGAGAAGGCACTAGGTTAGAGAATGAGAGGGTAAAATAGGTCATAATAATATGATTTTCTTTAAAGTAAAGGTAAGAACACTGGTCTCATGCACCCAAACTGATCGTAAAAGCATTGTGAAGAGGTAAAAATAGAGATTGATTGTAAAACACAGGAAAAGAAAATGACCACTGAATGTTCTAAAAATCACTAAAAATTTGTAACAATTGGCTAAAGATGTCCAGTTTAGTCTTTGCCTCACTTCCTCTCAACTACTCTACTCCCTGATACATCTGGTATTTCTGTTATGACTATCATAGGCATAAATGAGTTGTAAATCTGTCACATCAAATGCAAATACTTTGATTTGAAAATACACATTTATGATTTTAACTGTAAAAAGTGTATATTTATTATTCATTAGGTGATTATAACTACATATAAGCTATTTCTCTAGATGAACAAAATATCCAACCAAATAAGTGCGCCATGAAAATTAGCGAACTTGTATTTTCAAACATTTCGAAGCGTTAACAATGATGCAGTGCTCGAGTATTGCGTGGCATTCATATCGGTTTGTTTTGACCTGCTACTCCCTCTGCACTGCTGACCATGACAAGTCGTGCGCAGTAAGAAGTCCGTATATGCAACCTAAGCTATTTCATCAGTATCAAAGTTTCGCTGCCATTTATGAGGAATAGTAATATGCAGAAAATGAGGATTAAGCTTGCTAAAAGAGTGTGGAATCTGCGCAAGACATTCTTGGCATCCCTAAAAGCACGAGTTGTAATACATGAACAATAGTCGCTTTGTAGGGTTTCAATTTGAGGTACAAAATAAATTTGTGTAGTGACAAAAAGATGATCTCATAATGAATTGCATTGAGGTGACATTTCGCACAACGTCTGAGGAAAAATGGAGTGTATTCACGTCAGTTTTGTTCTTGAAAAGTTTACCAATAGATTATTAATTATTTATACTTTTGTTTTCATAGATTGTACATGCAGAAACCTCTCTCTTCTTCCTGCTGGCATACAATTTACGTCATGTAGAACAACTAAAACCCCCCAAAACAAAAGGAAAAGCAAATAGCAACAACTTTCAAGGTAAACATGTTGAAAGTAAATATTGGTACTTCATCTACAGAAACAAGAAGACGTAAAGTGATTTCAAAACAATAAATTCGCAGTTGGGAAACCTGATGATGAAATGTCATCTATCGCTCTGCCATTCTGCTTAAGGCTAATTTCGATTTCCCATGTGATTAAGAACTCATTGGATACAAGGAAGTACACTAAGACTACGTGACTAGCATAGTGCCAGAGCGTTAGAAATTACGAGCAAGCCAAAGACAAGCTACAAGGGTACGTAAAAGACCCATAAATAAATTACTGTGTTCAGTAATGCCGAGTACAGGTAAACTATACTGCATTATTTTGTGTGAACCTCTGCTTATAACTCACAGTGAAATCCTAAATCCTCTATGTTCAATGCTTATACATGTTTATTGTTGTGATGCCATATTTATTCAATTAAAAAAAAAACATTTATTACGGCACTTTAGAGTCACAGTTACTCCTCGGGTTTTGGGAAAGAAGTTAAGGCAAAAAGATATTAGATGAATTGTTCTAATAGTTATACTCCAAACTATTCCTTCAAAAGTTTATTCTTCGCCTACTTCAGTTAATCACGATAACCGTTCATTATACATCTGTGCATTTCTTTGCAGGTATTATAAGAAGCATACAGGAGGTTAAATCCATAGTCAGACTTTAAAGAGGTCATCGCGACACGAGGGATTAAAGTTGTTTAAGCTTTATATGATCACAATGACTGAAGGAGTAATGATTAACCACATGAATAAATTATAAGTACTCAAGCTCTTAAACTAATAACAAAGAATTCCTCGAAAATGATTAATGACATAGGATATTCTTATTCATACCAATTGCATGTTTTAATTATATTTGTGTTTTTTGTGTATACGTATAGATATAGTTAATACAAAGGAAGGGGACATCTGGCGCAGATCTACTGTGGTTATCATCCCCCAGGAGGAATGGATGCAGAAAAGAACCATTAGAAGAATTATAAAACTGGGTTGAGGTCTCTACAGCTACCCATTACAACAGAACATTTTGGAAGGCTTTTCAAGTTTCTCAAAAATGCCTCTTACATATTGGTTAAAATACTTTTTCCTGTTTATCTGATTACACTTCTCGTATAGAGGACTAAAACCCCCGTGGACTTACAAGCCTTTGCCTGGGGTCAGATTCCTGTTGAGAAGTAGACGAACCTATGGAGCAGACAGAGTGAAGACCTGGAAGCGGTGGTCAGCCAAGCACTAAGCTATGATAGTGATGAAGAGGAGGATATGAAATACATGGAACTGGATGAATGGAAAGGTGATGACCTCAGCAGTTGGTGGAATGAGTGGGGGGAGGGGGGGTGGGGAGGAGCGGAGGAGCGGAGGAGCGGGAGAAAATCCACCCGGACGCCACTTCGTCCATCACAAATACCACATGTGGGTGCCTGGGATCGAATCCGGGCCGCCTTGGGCATAGACAATCAGTCCAACCACTCGGCCAGGGTGCCGCTATTCATTAAAATAATATTTAGTTAAAATATTTGCATATGAAGATGTTCATCTTATAAGAGAGATATCAAAATATGAATCTCTTGACAGCTATCGGTGGACAGATAAGTCACAGAGTGTGGTGATAAGAGAGGGCATATTTTATTTTAAGCTACAAAATTAAGGAGTTTTTAAGATAAGTATGCCTTAAGCGTACACAACAAATGTGCCGTATTTCAAAGAAGATATCTGAATATAAACAAGAGAAGAGAAGGAAAAAAGAGGCCCCGCGCAGAGGAAATGCAAATTGATTTCTCTGATACGTAAAACAGATCGAGAAGCCTAACTTATGAATGCCACTACCTCACGGAACTTGTTGGCGCCATATTGCTTGCTACCGAAAGAGACAGTCTTATACAGCGTTTCAAATGCTGCATTATCCACTTAAATGTTTTGACAGATTTGTGTCACAGGTGAAACTTGTTGCAGTATTTACGAGACAGATTACTATCTGGTTGCCCTTGGTGTGCTCGCTGTAATGTAAGTCATCCACATTCAATGAGTTCTAATTCTCTTCTCGTCATGGGATGTGAGGTGCAAGTGAAAACAATATTACGAGGTGCCACATTCACATGACTTCCTCTGCACATTCAACATATCATCATCATCATCATCATCATCATCATCATCATCATCATCATCATCATCATCATCATCATCATCATCATCATCATCATCATCATCATCATCATCATCATCATCAGTATCAGTATCATTACTATTATTATTATTATTATTATTATTATTATTATTATTATTATTATTATTATTATTATTATTATTATTATTATTATTATTATTATTATTATTATTATTATTATTATTATTATTATTATTATTATTATTATTATTATTATTACAAAAGCATATTCCTTTATCTACCTCATGTTAATGGAAACAAGCATTTGCAGAGATAGCTTTATTACATCCTCTTGTAGGTATAAAACGATTAAAGGAATATTGTAGGTTTAGGCGACAATCTAATCTTTGAAGAGGGTCCCCCTATGTGATGACTTTGAATTTCCGTTGTTTTTTACTTGACCACGAGTAAACAATAAAAAAATAATGACATTCCATTTGACACAATGGTACATATTCAAAATTCAGATCAATAATAGGGATATCTCGGAAATCGTGAACGTCCGAAATATTTTCTGTGACTTGTGTACTTCAATGAATCTACACTTCTTTCGTGTAAGACTTTGTCGACCTCTTAAGCTTACTAATGATATCTATAAAAGTTATTCAGAATGAAAGGGACTTCACAGACTATTCAATAATAAAATTCAATATATAAATTTTGTCATGAAAATAGCTTAAAATATGACATTTCAAACAAATTCGTTATTTAGGAGAAACTAAACAATAAGTAAGCCTCCATTAAAAGGGTATTTTGAGCTGGAGGTAATTTTCTTCAAATTATTTGTATTTACCTTGCTAGAAGAGTGTTTAATGTGTTGAATGTACATTCCTGGCATCCCTAAAAGCAGGAGGGTGTAATATATGACGAATATTCGCTTTGTAAGGTTTCAATCTGATATACAAAATACATTTTTGAAGTGAGAAAAAGATGATCTCATAATGAATTGTACTGAGGCGACATTTCGTAAAAAGACCAAGCAAAACCGGAATGTAATTATATTTTGAGCCCCATTTCCCTCATTATTCACATTTCAAATGTTGAAATGTTTCCCACACTTGATTGTTACATAAAAGTTTCTGGAGTACAAGTTGCCACATTCGCACAAAACACTGCACTAGTTCAACCTTGGCTTGAAATTAGTCTTCAAGTGTCCACAAAATGTATCTACTTTTGGATGATTTTGATATTCTTCGTTTGATTTTTGACATCGTGTGGTCCTTACATTATATGTACCTACAACTATTTCTTGATTCCACAAATTGAAATTTAAATTCTTGTGAAAGCGTATAATTTTCAAAAACGCTTCATCGAGTGGTATATAATGTCAAAAATGGTATTGGTTTTTGGTATTTGATCAAGCATTTATTCCCAATCAACCACCTTAAAAATTTATTTGGATAAAAATGGGAAGTTTTAATAACTTTGTTCCAAAGTAATGCGACCTCCTAATTTTCAAACCAATTCACAAACTAATTTTTCTTATCCCCTCATACATATTTTTTGTTCTTCTTCCTGTTGTTTTTCGTTACTTTCACAGTAAGTTGTCATGCAGATGTGTTAATGTTTCTTTCATTGTTACTGGTACTCGTTATCCTGTGCCAGCTGCATGAGTAATTTGCTAATAAGTTGCCCCAGCTTTTTAGCTACTTTCCTGTGCATTTATTTTATTTATATGGAACACTTAACTAAGATACTTAAGGTTTAGCATGTTGTATAGTGCAAGCTAGACGGACAACCTTATTCAGTAGTCGTCATTCTCTGCCACCTGCTTCTCTCGCCAGACCTTCAGAAGTAGACATTTAAATAATCTTCTTTTTCTCTTCAGGAGAAAGATCTTCAAAGATTCTCCAGCGATCTCTTTCTGGGTCTGCTCTCAGTGTTTCTCCTTGTATCGCCACAATTAAACAGTATATCCTGTATGTGGTGCGAGATGAAAGAAACCCATTCGGATCTTTGAATATTACTCCTAGATGCTTTGCTTCAGCCATTTTATACTTTTAGAACTTACAGAATATTTATCAGTTATGCTGTTGCTTGTTACTATGCACACAATTGATTCAAATTTTCCAGCCATTATTAATACCAAATGCTACATAAGCTTTGTCATTGATCAGCATCAACAAACGTAGGAATACGATTTTATTGTTCTTTATAAAATACAATTTATATTATTACAAAATTCCTGTTATGATTACTGTATTTACCTTCTGCATCCCTTTAGGATATAATAGGCGGATTGCAGTAACAAGGTGGCATGTGCTCAGCATCCATCTTCAGCTAATTTGGTGTGGTTTTCGATACCGGATGCACTACTTTTCCTTACAGTTAGTTCTCATTGGGTTCCCAAATACCTCCTCAGGCTATGTACTCCCTACCAATACTCTCAGGGGGACAATCCCCATGACGGCATCGAGAATCGAACCGCGCGTCCTCGTACCACAGGAAGCAATATTACCGCGGCACTACGGGGATGGCATATTCTATTACAAATATGAAGTATTAGATTGTACGCAAGAGGACAGTACAATAGTTGTTAGACTTGTCCATCAAACTAATTCTTGCACATTAATAACTGGAAAACAATCATAAGTGCTATGCGGTGTGAAATTAGTGTTTGAACCTTAGTTGTACTTTTTATGAGAAGCCTTTTTCCTTCTTTGTATCTGTTTTTAGGCCATTAATATTAGGTAGTAACCTTTCAAGATAAAATAAAAATCCACAAGTATTCTGTGTTGTAGATGCCATATTTGTAATTCGAATTTTTTAATGAAAACAAAAAATACTGATTTTTCCGAATAAGTACTTTTAAATAGCATATTCAATGAATCTGGGGCTAGTTCAATTTAGATACATTTTAATGGGGAGATTAAAAGATAACATAGGCGTACAAGTGCACACTTATGTTTAGACCAGATTATTCTTTAGTATTAGCTTATTAATTCGAATATAATGCATAATCGGCTTTGATTTATAAGAACTATATCCAACAGACCTTTAAATATTTTGATTCACACTTTATGTTTAAGACCTTTTTGGTACATGTGTTTAGCTCAACATTAATGTTTCCAAACGTAGAATGATGTACTGATGTATTTCTTAAGGGCAGTGAATGACCTTTCTAGGATCTGCGCGAGTGACGTTACGCAAATTGATGAGGACGTCTCTGTTTCCTGCTTGAAATAAACAAGAGATTGTTGATAATATGAGCTAACACTGCACTTAATCACGCACTGTCCCGCGATGTTTACTGTACGGAGGTCATAGGGATACTAACCTGACACCTCTATGCTCCTATAAATAAGAAAGTGAACTCGACCAAAAACCATTGCGCAGCCATTCGCCACAACTAATAAATACCCCTATAGTCTGTCTTGAACTTTATAGAAGCTCGTTGGATATATTTTCACCTCTTCCCTCTTTGTTATTACAAATTTCTCTTTGATACTTGAAGTTCTAGTTTAAATTACAGCTTCCAAAGTATTGGGTTTTTCGCTATATGATTGATTCTTTTTCAAGAAACTTACAGACTAGAATCTCTAAGTTTTCACATGTATTCATGAGCTTTAGTTATATTGTGGATTTGCTTATAAATTTAAAACATCCCTGGCTCTTATGCACACTTGAGCTGTTTTTCTGCTAAGAATAAAGCGGTAATCAATAACGATGCTCTATCTCTGTCATTCAATGGAAGAGGGATGGATTTGCACACAAACAAATGTATGAAAAGGAAGAAGAGGTTCTGCTATTGATGTTCAAAACTTTTACATTTCCCTACGCACTGGTGGAATTTATTGCGTATCTCTTTAAGGTATTATTTGCTTAAATTATTTAAGGTTCATACTTTAATATATACAAATTAATAAATTGCAAATCACTTTTGATAAATCATAATCTGAATCTACCATTAGAGAAATAAACCTACTGAGAAGTAAAATACTAGTTTATAAATAAGAAATTTGTTGTATAGCAATCATATTAGAAAATATAAATTGATGTCTCCAAACCGGCTCATGGTATGTTTTTTCCACTAGTCTGTTTTCCAAAAAACGCATCACATAATTTACTAACCAGTATTTTCTGCAAGGTCGTAAATGAGCCCCGAAATAAATAACTGCCAGTACAGATCATTATCTTTTCTTCCACGGTTTTAAACTTCAATTCCTGTCGTGCTGGCCAAGGTAGTCTGGAGTCATTACCCTTTCTTTGAGCTCATATATGCATTAAAATAAACAATGAATGTATTGCAAAGTGTAAAGATAAGAGTTTAATCCTCAAATAAACGCCCTTAAACTCCATGAAAGTGTAAATTGTAGATAGCGCAATGCAAATTTGGGTACGTAAAAACAGTGACTGACTCCTCCGTTTTGTTATTAGTTTTGTAAGAGTGACCTTGACATTCGTGAGGACTAACCGTCACAACAACCCGTCCCACGCACTCGGACTTGGACAAAATAAACACATATGGCTTGTGTGTGCCTGGAGTATTTGAATCTACTAACCGGAAATATTAGCCTGCAAATAAACTGAATACTGATGTAATGTTGTTCATTACATTTTTCTGAATTACCAATACAAATATCTGTAGTTACACACCTTATAGTTTGAGAAGGAAATGTTTAATTGCTTTTCTCTCTTTCTAAATGTATATTGTTATATACTTTGGTTCTTGCATTGATTTTTAAAAGGATATTATGAAGTATGCTTGAAAAGTGGGAGTTTTCCTGCATGGGCTTGTTAGTAATAAAAATTGATCAGGTATACAGATACGTTTGCTCTCGTGCATGCAAATAAACGTCATCCTATATGTTATACATTCCCCAAAAAAAGTTTACTGCGATCATCTTTCTTAAAACCGACATATAGCTTACATTTTGTATGAATACCAAAGTAGACAATGAAAATCTATTAGTAAATGGTGGAGATATTCGTGTCAATGTTCACTGTATATCAGATTTAACAAATCTGTTTTCACTACACGTTCCAAGAATGTCAACAAGATTCAATGACCCCAACTCGTTCCTATGGAAGGTGGTCAAACAAATCAGGGGAAACTCTGTGATTAAAGTGAGCTTGTCATCGTTAATTAAATACCTTTGTTTTTCATTCGTTCTTCATATGCTTTTCACATTCCCTAGGAATAATTTTTACTTCCTCTATAGATTTTCATAGAAATTCTATAGACATTTGATCAGAAATGCATATTTTGAGATCCCAGTTTTCCATAAAGGCGGTTTAAAATATCCTGAAGAGAGAGAGAGAGAGAGAGAGAGAGAGAGAGAGAGAGAGAGAGAGAGGGGGGGGGGAGACAGAACACCGTAACCCAAAAACGATATGTTTGATAAATACTAAACATGGTATTTGAGGTTCAGCACCTTACAAAGATGCGGCACGAAGATTTTCCACCCAAATATACAATATTGTTAGAAATGTCCGATTTTCTCAAAAATTTCTTAAAATAATACTTGAGATACTTACACAAAAATAAAATGCATCTTGAATTTTCTGAGTGTAGCTTGTAGAGGCCTCTTCGTTCTGAAAGAATTTTGTGTAATTTCGGTAATTTGTTGCCAGTGGTAGTAGAAGTTCTGTAATAAGGATTGGTATAATATCTAATGTAATTCATGTGAAAAAAGTAATAGTTAAACAGTGCTAAATATTACCTTTACTAACGTAGGAAGATATAATACCCAATTTTAAAATAAATTTGTTTTAAAACTTGCTCCATATTTTGTTACTAGAAATGGTCACAAAATCTCCTCCTCCCCCATTGTAATATAAGTTATGGAATAAGGCTTGGTGATGCTAGAGTTAAACCTACAGTTTCGTATTCCTTCTGGTCTTCTGGTATATGAAGCCCTTTTAGTCAGATGATCCTGTCACTTACAAGCGTTGGTGGAATTGTGAGGATGTCCTTGCACAACATAATTGTGTCTCAGGGTACCACTTCGTGTTTAGTGTAAACTTCCCGATACACTGACTTCGGCAAAATTGTAGAACTAATATACGCGTCATATATCCGACATTTCACTTATTGAATAAAAGTCTTGTAATTTCTATGTTTTACATGGAAAACTGAGAGATTATCAAACAATAAAATAGTTACTTGCAATAATTTTAAGAAAAAGTGTTTCCCTGATGTGAAAATGTCGATGTGGCCATATAAATAAGCACACAAAAATTTGGGTTCAATAAGAAGTGTTTTTCCTTGGGAGATCTGAATTTTAACGATATCCTAAATTTATCGTAATTTATCCTTCGGTAGAGCAATTATACTTGTAAGCAATAGCCATATTACATCTCATAACTTTGGGGGATGCAGTTGCCACCCTTGTTATCCCTTAATGATGCTTTTTGGCTCAATAAACTAATTCATATGCCACATAGCATTTGCGAAATATTGCCTTTAAATCCCTGAACATGCTGAACGAGATGTGATGCGCTAGTTATCAAAAGATAGAAATGATGTTCATCTCCAACAATCAATGCAATCTGTCTATGATTTATAAGGATTGTTGGAATCTTACAAGTCGATGTTTAACTTACCGAGCGGGATGGCTCAGGAGGTAACGTATGTGGCCCACATTCGGGAAGTGCGGGTACAAATCCCCGACCAATCTCACTGGATTTTTTCGTGGTTTCCCTCAGTCACCAAGGTAAATAACGGATTGAATATACAGGGCGTTTAAAAAAGTGCTTGATATTGTAACAAATTGGGATTGGGCAAATGTTCCTTTAAACATATGTCCAAAAATAAATACCTGTTGAGATATGTCCATTTTACCTGTATTGAGTATTTACACCAGACAATGGACTTCGTCCTAAGGATGGTTTGGCCAAAGGGGCCCAGTATCACGGCCTCCCCATTTGCCGGAGCTCAATCCGTTGAGCTTTTGGCTATGGTGACATTTAAGGGCATTGATGTGTGCTTAATCCATCGACAATGTGCTTACGTGTGACCAATGCATGTGCCCAAATTCCAGAGTGGCAAAGTATGATCGAAATAGTTCTGAATTTTTTTGAGAAAAGAACTTGAAGCATGTGTAAGAAGAATATGTGGAGCATCTTCTGTAGTACTGTCAACATAACATGCAGATCTTACCAGAGGGCAGAATGGCAGGATCATAACAATTCCTGTTTGGTGTTATATATATATGCTTGTTGGATGAGGTCAATAGTGTGGTTTAAGTACTCAACACAAGTGTGGCACATTCTCAACAGGTGTTTGTTTCGGACATATGTTTATAGGGACATTTATTCTATTACTTCTTTCTTGTTTCCGATATGGGGTCTTGATGGCTTATATAAGAAATTAAAAATTATGACGATGTGTTGGAAAATCTCCAGAAAAAATATTCTTAGGTCAAACGGACATTGGGCAATAAGTAAACGTGAAGTGGTTACCAAATGCTTAAAGCATTTTCAGAGTAAATTTTGACTCTAATCAAAGTATAAAGTGTACTGTAGTCAAGAAATATTGGAAACAAAATACGTAACTGATACCCTATGCATGTAGTATTGTGCTGTGCAATGGAGCATTCAGCAAATGAGACTGTTCAGATATGCCCAGTAAGATAAAATAATGTTAATAAAAACCATGTGTATTTAAGCTAAATGAAACTAAACATGGAAATGAAGGCCGCGCGCGACCAACAATGTTCTACCAGGGTGCACGCCTAACGGAAGATCCACATTGAAGCTTCTCTTAGCAACTAACAGATTTCAACTGGAAATCACAACAGCTCTACAGGATAGGCATTGAGCCCCTACCTGAACGCTGGCAGGCGGTCATTGACAAAGATGGTGATTACATCACTGAGTGAATGCGTGAGTGATTATTGATTTATGACGTAATATATTAGTCCAGAAATTGGTATTGTATTGTAATGTAATGTATTGCAGTGTATTTTATAGTAATAAAACCACGACATGCAAAAACGGCATGCACTTTTGCACGGACCCAATGGTAATATTTTCAGATGTCACAAATGTCACATCATTTTCTTCAAAACAGAGCATAACATCAAACAAATGAACTTACTTTCAGAAACCAAAGTATCCCATTATCGTTTGCGGCAGGTAAATTATTAACTTGTTGTTATCCAACAGGTTACTGCTTGGAAAGAACTCAACTTAAAACAGGCAAATTTTTAAAAATTCGTGAAGGTTAACTTCTTTGAAGGGATAGTTTGCGAATGTCCACAGCAAGTTGCGTAAGCTGTAGAATGTCATGTGGTTTCTATACATAGCAAAGGCCAACCTAAGAACTATATATTACACAAAACAAGTTAGTTTGTCAACTGAACTGCTTTACAAAGCCCATTCGTCATCCGTTTAAGTTACATTTGGTAAGAGTCTGTACTAAAAAGAAAAGCGTTCGCAACATTAAATGTGTTTCGTTCTGGGATTTATTATACATTTTGAGGATAAATCTCAATAAGCATACATTTTTTGAATATCCATTGTTGAAATCTGGCCAAAATGGGGGGAAAAAAAAAGTATTGAAAAGTTAGTTATTGAAATATTTGAAACTTCAGTTTCAATTGCATTCTATGGCTTTTACTCTTACAGCCTTTTAAAGCTTCTACGTAAGACCCATTAAACCAATCACAGAAGAACACACGGCTTAATACCTGTTTTTAGTTCTAATGCCTTGTACCGATATTTAATTTTTCTTACACTTTCGCAGACTGAGAATGTTTTATCTTGTGTTATTTCTAACAAATATATTTAAAATTATCAGCTGAAACTCTGTTGGTTTTGCTACTGTTTTAAATTGCTCCAGCTATGACATAATTAATTCGACCGCTGATATGAATTTGTTACAGCAAATTATATTTAAAGTGTTACACAGGTTTTCTAAAACAACCAGATAAAAGAACATTTTTCTATATGCCAGTTTTGTGTATTAGTATTTGAAAAAAGTGATAATACATTTACTTATCCAAACTTAGATTTGTGCATCGTGTGTAAGAACTATTAAATACATCGGCATAAAATTTAAAACAGACGTACAATTATGGTAGAGAGCAGACGAATAGCCGTGGTGTTTAAGGTGATACGCAATGTATTGGCCATCCATTCAAAGCCGAACGTTACGGGTTCGAATCCCAACAACTGCACTCAAATATGCCTGTGCTAAAGGAAGGGGAAGGCCCAAGTAAAATAATTTGTGTAATGACAGCTGACGGGTTATATTTGACTACAGTTACATGGTTTTTGCTTCTTTTTCTTAAAAAGAAACCACCACAGTTTTACTGAAAAATTTATAATGTTCGAATTAAGAAGGCCTTGCAAGCTGTTCCCAAGAGATCCAGTATATACAGTTTGGAAGGGAAATGATCCGTGAGACTTTAACAGCAAATTTCTCATATTGTGAATAATAAGGAAGTAATACCAAAATGTTGAAAAGCTTATTGTTTTCTAGAAAAACATATTTTTATCAAAAAAATGTACCACCACCTGACTGAATTATTATTCATGGAAGGTTCTTGATTTATGGCTATATTCATAGAAAATTGAATAAACGACAACTTTTTCCTTTGGCGTATTTCAATAGATTAAACCGTTTTTGTGTAAATTAAGTTTAAAAAACCCACAAATTGTTGCAACAAAAGGGCAACTAATTGTGTTTCTAAATCGTATGATTTAAGGAGATCCACTTCTTTTGTGCTATAATTTTTTATCTAACTCTTACAGCTACAAGTAATAAAAACTTCACTCAGAATGAAGACGACTTCACAGGTTATATCCAGGAAATACTAAATTCACATTTCATTTATCGTGCAGATACCTTAAACGTATGGTATATTAACCACATGTTAGCCATTTTTGAGAAAATGAAAAATAATGAAACTTTTTTCCATATAAAGGGTAGGTTAAGTTGGGGAAACTTTCTTGACAATCTTTATGTGTCATATTTGGAGTGCCTGATCTGAAATACCAAGTTGGGTATTTAATCGACTTTTCTTTTTTGAGTTATGTTGTTCACAGACACATACACACGGACTGGAAGTTTTTATAAAAATGTATCCTTCGGTGAAATCTGTAACGAATATATGGGTATAATGTAATACTTCCCCCAATTAGTTTTGATAAGCAGTAGAGAACACAGAAAATGTAAACCGTATTAAAATATAAATTGTAGTTACACATATTTTTCACAGCATTAGTCACATTCGAAATATTATTGCTGTAGACTATTACGTACTATATAGGTAATAATGTTTCAAATTACAATTACAATTTTTTAGTAACAAAGCATATAAGTAAGCTCGTACTTCCCAGTTTGAGCCATTTTTAAGAGAATGTTCAAATGTATCGTTTTTGTATGACTGCTTTATCGCATTAAGCAGCCTATAAACTATTAAGGGTTGCGAAAGCTGCATAACTGTTACGGCTGAAAGGTAATTCAATAGAAACGTTAACATTAACGCGAGAACATGAACGGATGACATGAATATAGACCCGCCTTGCCATTCACAATGGTAACAAAATGCAGCGTCAAAACAAGGTAATATAAGTGTGAAAACGATTGCAAATGAGGCTGCCATGATTGACGACAATGAAGCAGTACATTTTATGTAGCTACAAGCTGCATTAATTCTGTTTGTGTTTAATAATCTAATGTTCCACATCTGAAAGAAAATTAATTAGTTTCTAACTATAAAGATTCATATCGTTGAAAGACACCATAGAAATAGTAATTAACATTTGCCTTCACGTTTCAGTTCATTCAATATTTGTTTCCAAATACTTTGTTTTAACGAATTATCTGCAGTAATACCAAGAGAGGGCTTCATATGAGATAGTTATCCCAATTACCTCGAATGGCATTTCTTTAGAGTATTCCGCGAAATAATTAATAATTCATTTTTAATACTATTTAATATTAATAGTGATTTAAAAGTAAACAACATACAATAAAAATAATAATAATAATAATAATAATAATAATAATAATAATAATAATAATAATGATAATGATAATGATAATGATAATGATAATGATAATGATAATGATAATGATAATGATAATGATAATGATAATGATAATGATGGTGATGGTGATGGTGATGGTGATGGTGATGGTGATGGTGATGGTGATGGTGATGGTGATGGTGATGGTGATGGTGATGGTGATGGTGATGGTGATGGTGATGGTGATGGTGATGGTGATGGTGATGGTGATGGTGATGGTGATGGTGATGGTGATGGTGATGGTGATGGTGATGGTGATGGTGATGGTGATGGTGATGGTGATGGTGATGGTGATGGTGATGGTGATGGTGGTCGTGGTCATAATAATTTGTCTGCCATATTGCTTTTGACTACACATGGTTACTTCAGATGTTGAGAAACTTAAGAAAAGGAGAAAGTGATATAACCAAAGCCATAATACTATGACCAACCGGTGATAATTGTGGAATAGACTTCGAAATATTTATGCTTTCTTTCATAACGAAACATATGATTTTCTAATGAAATAATTAACTTCTTATCAAATTATCCCTTTAAATAATTTGTTTGAAATCGCTGATAAATTTGTGCTAATTTTATTAAAACAAAATATAAATGTTGTACCCCAAAATACTTACCTCACGCTGTGCATTATTCAGTGCATATTGATTTAGCCTTCTGTAAGTTGCAGATATTTGACAAGAGTAAACTGTTTCTTCCTCTCTTCTCTTCCCAGGCAGTAGAATTGCGCTTCTTTTCTTCTCTCTCTTCTGAATCTATTAATGCAAACATGAAAGCTTGGAGATTACAAGGTTTGACATTTGTGTTTGGCAATATTTGTGTTGGCTTCTTTGACTTCTTCGATCATATCGGGGGCTTTGACTCGAAAAACAACTGATGGTGTTGTTACTTGCTGAAATGTACGGTTTTTAACGTTTATTTTCATAATTTTAATATTAAACACAGTCATATACCTGCGCTGTCACATTCATGCTTCCAGACTCTGTAGGTATAGGGAATTATTCTGGTTAATGAAAAATTCCCAAACCCAGCAGAAAGTCAAATCTAGGAGCTCTGTGTTGAGAAGCCACAACGCTGATTGCTCGACAGCAATATTATTCATAATCATCTGAACGAAAAGTCATTGTGAATGGCCGCATTTATTAACTTGGCCACAAGCCTTTGTATTCGTGTTACATTTCTTTAACGTTTCTATGTGAATAAGAAACATACTTCTTACTTCAGCTGAGTGAAGTGGTGTTGCATTTTACATTCAGTGCTGATTCCATTTGTTTATTTGTTTATTGTTTGTGGGACATAAATGAGAAAAATGAGAAAAACAGAAATTTTCGTGCATAAAATAGGAAGAATTATACAAAGTATTTCGAACCAGATTTTCCAGTCGTTCTTTAGTTGTTATAGGGCTCGGATGTTTATGAGACGTCATAGTTTTATCCTGGCTTATTTTTCCATGCTTAGGTTAATTTAAGTGTGTTTACATTTATGAATACGATTAATCACGTTTTATTGGTCGTATAAATGCATATTTGACCTTATTTTAGGTCATATGTTGGCCAAGAACACACATAAGAGCATACTTCTAGTAATATTTTATATAGTATTTAAAACCTCACCAGATATTTGTGTAAACAGGATTTCATAGCTCTTGTAGAGCTGACAATTAGACGAAAGTGATTTATCTTCTATTAAAAATGTACAAGAACAATTATTATTTTCATTCACAACGTCAAGAAGCTTAGCCTATATGAAATCAAATTCCCTGTGATACCAAAGTGCATTACTTGCTTAGAAACGCGGGAGTGCGCAATTGTGTAGTGCATTGTGAAGGAAACTGAAAGCGAATTATCGAGCAGAGAGGGAAAATTAACTGACATGGTTAGTGTGCTTAAAACATCATGGATAAATGGACTATCTTTCACAAAAGTAAATACCCAACTTCAGTGAGACTTGCGGGAAGGGTCACCTAATTCTTGCATGGATGCTATGAGGATTAAATTAGTGATATAATTCCGTTGCTGTTCAGAGGCAGCCATAGGCTCACCTCGCAGATTTGAAACGCAGTATTTCTACTTTAACGCGCAAACATTGCAAATTCAGCTGCAGTGTACCTGCAGAAAATGTGTTCTTTTTGTGTTTCTATTAAGTTGTGGATTAGAACTAAAAATGATTCCAGTGTTGGGTGCTAGGCTTACAGACGTAAGTCTTAATCAGTTAGACACACTTCGTGTGTTCGTTATAGTGGAACTAGCTAAGGCGTGTTCGTTGAAATCAACCGTGGGCGGCTAACAGTTCGAATCCAATTTAGGGGTACGTTTTTATTTCCCTTTTTCATTTATATTTCTTATCGGGAACATCACTATTTTTATCACTAGTGCGAAATATAAAATTATACAAACTAATGTAATATAGTTCTGATAAAGCTTCTCCTTTAGGTATTTTTACTCCGCATAGCATTGTAACTTTTCCCACCGGCTTATAAATGCTGCAGTACGATTGCAATTTTACAACTGAATGCTCTACAAGATGTTAATTGCAATTTCTGAAAATAAAGCAGGGAACGCACCTGCCTCAACTGTAAATCATTCCTACCGAAATTAATATTTCCCTTTAAATACTCACATTCAAAAGCATCTCTATAAGTTTCGTAGAGAGGTGAACCCATGGTTGCCATGTCCTCTGAACAGCAAGGGAAGTATATGCCTAATTTTATTCTCATACCATTTATGCAAGTACGCCTGAGAATTAAGTGACCCTTCGCGCAGGTCTCACTGAAGTTGAGTATTTACTTTTGTGAAATATAGTACAACATTGTGTAAAATTACTGACATTCTTTGTGACAGAGATTCAGAATTCGGCGAAAATGAACTAGAACTTTCTGCCAATGATATCTCTTATTTCAAGTATGTCCCATTACATCATGTTATGTAGAAAGAAGATTCTCTAAGTGCAAGGCTATACTGAAGGACAACTGACAACTGTAGATGATTCAAGTTTGTCCATTTGAAACTGCATATTTTTATCCAGTGCAACTCTGTTGAAAATGTAGACAGAGGGGTACGAATCATTTCAAATGTAACCATTAAAAATAAATCTTTTCCCCTCTTTTTCATTTTAAGTTTTAAGCCATATTTTAAAGACATATTTTGGTAATTTTAGGGCATAAATGAAAGCATATTTCAAGAGTTTTTAAATCATAAACATCCGAATCCTAATTACCAGAAAAAAATTAAATGAATTGAAAATATTTAAGTTCAAGTGTGTGATTCTGCTTTCAAAGCAGAGGTGTTCATTATATTCAGAAGCTAGATTCAATATAAACATAATGAGGAAAAAGTGGGAGAATACCTTTTAAATGTGAAATATGTTCTGTTGAATACACGTTTAAGGACATTTCTGTGTAAAATGCCAGGTATTCCACTTTTTTCTATTGTAGTAAGAACAGCCAACGCTTGTAGTTTTCTTCTCTGAATCCTATTGGATGACGCTAAGACCCTGAAAAAGCGGCTTTGTAAACAGGAAATACTCGGTGGAGAGATTGCTATAAAATGAATGGTGGCAGGCAGCCGTTTTGAAAGACATTCTCTGCATTGCCTCACATACTGTACTCGCATATATCTCCTGCATCAATAGCATTCAAATTAATGCAGCTGCAACCTTCCAGTCAAGATCGTTGAATTATGAAAGTAACCGAACAGCTTGCACGTGCACTAGACAATTTTTTTGAAGTATAGTGTTTTCTAAAACAAGGAGCAAGGATGTATATTTTGTAAACTTCTTCGTCCTCGTATAATTATAAGACAAGCTAAGCAGGTCAAGAACAATTCTATTGAACTTTTTACTGGAAACATTTATTAAATCCATTTAATGGTAAGAAGTGTAAACGTAACTTTTACCCAAAAACTTCGAGATTGAGATTTAACCGAAATCACGTTTTAACGGTCCGTTGTAGCCGCCCACAAGGCACATTAGAGAAAACCGTATATGATGTGTGTTTGTGTGTTTGTTCAAATAAATATAAAACAAAACATAACTAATTTGTCTTTGTGTCGTTAAATGACTGATATCGTGCTTATATAATTTATTTTGGTTAAAGCCAACAATGTGCGCATATGTGTGTGATGTAGCTCAAAAACTAAACTTAAGGAACTAAGATGAAACCTTTCAGTAAATTACCACACTACATATATTTCATTTACATAGAACATTTTTGTCGTTTCTCATATTTTAAAATTTAATCCGATGATTTTTACTAAAGGGTGACATTTTAGAGACACTCACTTGACATTATGTTACTATTGCTCGTTTGAATATTCCAGAAATTTCTCATATGAGAGAGTGCATTGCTTTCATTGTATTATCCATCAGGAGTCTTTGTGTACAAAAGTAGCATGTATTATGAAGAGCATCATGAACACAGTTGTAAAAAGAATCAATAAAATCAAATCTAGATCACTTCAACATCGCCGGCTTCGTACATTTCTGAAAGGTATGGGTCAACATTACGAATATTTAATTTACTATACTGAAGTCAGGTGGCTCAGCCGCGGCCGGATACTACATAGATTCTTTGAATTGTGCATCAAATGCTGAATTCATGAAAACACATGGATTGCATATTCCTGAGTTAGAAGACGTAGGATGGTTAAACGACCTGGCAATTCAGACAGACAGCTGTGAACATTTGATCAAGTTAAATACACATTTGCAGGAAAAACAAAAAAGAAAAGAAAAAGAAAACGAAAAACCAAAAAGAAAAAATATATAGTTAATGCATATGGTGATGTGCAAGCATTCATTTCCAAACTCAATCTGTGGAAATGTCAAATTGTAGAAAAAAATATGTATCACTTTGCTAGACTTAACTCACTGGTAACAAATGTGACAGAACAAAAGCTACAACATTACAATAATTTATTAGAAAACATATATTCAGAATTTAATTGTCATTGATTTAGATTTCCAACACTTTGAAAATGGTTGTTTATTGTTTGCTAATCCAATGATCGTTAATGTGCATTCACATTTACAGATGGAAGTTTTATAAATGTTTAAAGTAGTGCTCTATTGCCTTCGCCGCGCGAAAGGTGCGAACTACCACGCCTGATTCGCATGTGCGTGGCGAAATATGGTACATTCCCTCAGGTGAAACAACCAAGCAAACGAAGGATACTTGCTAACGGGGTCCCTGCTATCGCCCTATATGTATCCAGACCTCAATATTTGTTATTTCTTTAATGCTATGTTACATCTAAAGGCAAGCGAAAATGCTTACACAAAACGTTTATAAAGATGACTAATTTCAGCAGTTCAAAATATAACTATTTCAATTACAGACTGTGAATAAAAAGAGTTTGAATTTTGCAAATTCTATGTAAACAGGAACTGTTATTCAGGGTAACTCTGTGGTTTCGTTCGCGGCCTCGTTCGAACACCGTGGTTATTTCAAGACTCACTATAAAAAAATGTACTTGGATATACATTGTGTTTTAGCAGATCTACATTTTTGTAAAATAAGATTTGGTCTATCTCTTAAGGTTTACGAATTATTCAAAAGTCATCCTAGCAAACAGGACTACATAAGCTATGGCCATAAAATACAAAATATACATTTCATTTGACATAAAAATATTTTAATCAAAATTGTTAGAACCATTTTCAAGAAAATCAAAATTTTCGAAACAAGCTCCATGCGAAGGATGCTTTAAGGTGGAGTAATTTTCTTCAAAATCTTCGTGTCGCATCCTTGAAATACATTAAACTTAAATACGAGTTTTGGTTTTTACCCGAGTTTTCGTTTTTGAGTTATGCTGCCGACAACTGACACACACACACACACACACACACACACACACACACACACACACACACACACACACACACACACACACACATGGACCTTTTTCTAAAGATGCTTTTTTATTTAGGGGGCCTCAAAACATATATTTCCGGTAAAATCTTGGCATCGAATTTTTGGGTTGAATACAATACTTCCTCTACTTACTATACGTAGTAGAGAAAGTAAAAATGAACACTTCCAAGATATACTTTATGGGCGGGAGAATGGTTTAAGACAATTTTCAAATAAAGCGAAACATCACTGAAATATAACACGTTTCACCAGTTATGTACAATTGATGAATGGGGAATGTCACCACAGAACAATAAAAGAAAAGGGAATGTCAGCTTGGTATGTCAGAACTGTTTTACACGACGCTGCACTGATAGTTGTTTCAACTTACCATGTTTTAGTTATCCATGACTGTGATTTATTGCTTATTTTGCATATAATTACAATGTCTGAGGAAGAAAACGGTAGTGCAAGTATGGCATCAACTAAGAAGAGACATAGTTTGGGTTGAATGATTAGGTAACAAAGAAATTTAAGGTAGAATCGCACAAACAAGGGGAAGAACTGTCATTTCAGTAAATTACAATGTTTTACAAACGCTTCTGAGGGTGGTAATTTTTAATTTCTATTTTAGGTTTACATCTAATCTCTGAAGCAAAATTTACTAATTTGCAAGTCCCTAGGTCATTTTGTAGACCAGATACACTTCCTCACTATTGATTGAGAGGTGTTACGCTATTTGTTATGGTTTGTTAAAAGTGACATTTCTCTTTGTTTTGTGATACTGTGTTGATAACACTCACTTCCCCTTTGTTTTTGTGACAAATGTGCATTTACCTCGTTTTTCATTTTTTTTTCAATTATAAACATTAATTCTACATTTTAGTTATCTATGTACTATACCAAAGCATTCGGTTAACCTTAAATAATACAATAATTTATGCAAATGTATTATTATAGACAGAATCAAATGTTAAAACTTTCAAGTTTGTTGAAAACATTACATTTCCCCTTTTTGCCGTGTGCCTTTCATATCTTGATTGACATGAAGTAGATAGAATAGTAGGCGTTTTTAAGACTCATTTGTACAGGAGTGAGGTCATGTGAATACATACATTCGTATTGTGCTAATTTGGTTTAATTTTATAGATTTAAACAGCTCTGTTTGAAATAGTAGCTAATAAAATAGTGTACATAGCTGGGATTATGGAATTGGCAAGTCACTGCCGTGATTATCATGATTACACCTGATAAAATTACGAAGCAAACATGCCACTTTTTCTTATTGTAATTATCTCGCCGCGTTGGTAAAAGCTGATAATTTCCCTCTCTTAGTTTAATTTACCTTTTAAACTCATGCTTGTTGTCATTAGATAATTGTTTTGAGACTGAAGATCGAGATAAATACAATATCTTAAGCCGAATTAATTTACTGGGAAACTCATCACCCGTGTATTAATGAAGACCGATTAATTTTACCTTTGATGTTTTTATAGTACCTCACATATAATAATTAGATTATGAAAAGAGATACGTTAAAGGAATAACATGTTGAAATACCCAATGGCTACCTGTAACCTGTCTACTGTTCCCAAGGTCGCGGGTTCAAATCCGGCCCAGACCGATGGTTTTTAAGAGCCCTAAAAAACGACAGCTCCATGTCAGTAGATTTACTGCTGCGGGACGAAATTCTGGCACACCGGTGACGCTGATGTCACCCTGGCAATTGACAGTGTCGTTAAACAAAATAACCTTTTTAATGCTACGTGTAACAACTGAAGACAAACATTTCAATTCTTAACTGGAAAAATTTGTACCTAATTCTGGCAATAATTTGCAGAATGTTAAGAATTCTGATTACGTTCAAATAAAAATTTTAAATTCCAGTTTCTACTGAGGACGATATTTGAAGATAGCTGTTGAAGTAGTTGTTCAAAGGGCGCCATGTCTAAAACTTTTCAAACCCGTAACACCTACGTTTTGACCGAAAGTGTCATCTTTTTATCAATTCGGTGAATCGTCAGCAAAACAAATATCGTTAGCTGAAGACAAGTAAGCCTATTTCGGTATATGAGTGTGTAATTTGTTCTATGAATGGAGGTAAAAGATAGGTATTAAGAGGCACCCTTTGTAGTGCATAGTTAAATGGATTGGAACTTTTTCAAGTTTTATTAACTTATTCTAAGTTTCTCGGTATTTACATTCAGCATCTTCTTACAATATGACATGAGGATTTTTAAGAAAATCCCCTCACTCCATTTTACATGAAAAACTTGATTTCCTCAAAAATGGTCCAAGGTTTTTTTTTTTATTAAAATATGATACATTTAAGATATTTTCGGAACAAATTAAATGTGTATATTGCATTTTCTGGAAATACCCTCTGAATTGTTCTTTCATGTGAATAACTTTAGCACAACTGTAAACCATAAGAGATTTAAAATATTTTACTCCTCAAAAAATGTAAATGTGGTTAAACCACACAATTTATATGAAATAGCACTTGCAAGGTATTCCTAGTTACTGGTTTGAAGTTTGAAATCGTATGTTGTTCTCAAAAAGAACGGAATTTCAAAGCTATCACCACATAGTGACCAGCCCTTAAAATATTTTATTATTGTTTAAGACACAAGGAAATTGCAATTAAACCATTTCTACAAATGTTTATATATATTAACATGAAGTTGATAGTGGAATAGACCTTTTTTGAGATTCTTTTGTTTACGAACGAATAGGAAAAGTCACGTGAATGTAACAATAGATTTTTGACGTGGTTGTTGCTCGTTTGGATGCCAAAGATACTAAACAAACTTCATGAAAATGTAATTATGCACACCTACGTTTAAATTACATTATGCGTATCGGCGGAAGCCTTTAATTTTTTGTGTACTTGCGGTATATCACATAAAATTTATTCTTTGATAGCCATGTGTCTATGCTCAAAAGGAAATCGCTATCACTATTACATTATCTCTTTCACTCCTCTAAATCATATTTCTAGACATTTCTTTGTTGTGTTGCTTTATTTTCGTAGAATCTGGAATCTACTTTCCGTTAGTGTTAGGGGCGTACGTTTTTGAATGACTCTAAAGCGATCTCTTATTATTTTTAATATTTTTAACATAGGTAGCGAGCGAACGCTGTTCCGCGTCCTCTCTGCTTCGCGTATTTGTTTTATTTGTTTGTTCGTCTTTAGTTTAAAATCCATGAATTGGGTAGGCCATACGGTAAAATAATAAAATATCTAAAACTACACCAGCCCAGAGATCTTAGAGGATGATTACCAAGCATTCGTCTTCAGAAAATGGAGAAAATGCTAAATAAACCTCATCAGTAGTCACGCTACCCGCACACCAACAATAGAGATTCCCAACTTCTGTAAGACATACGTAATGCATTCTCATATTGTGACAATATGTATATATAGTGGTCTCTCATTGGTCTCAGGGGAATTTGATAAGGAAGTGTAACACTGTGCCTTATTAGTTCGCATAGTAACAAGTGAAAGTTCATAAATATTATCGCAGTGAAAGTACAGTTATTTTTTATTTCACCCTCCATGAGATTTTAAGCGTCTTTATTGCGAGCTTTAGCACGTTGTTTCAGCTATTTTAACTTAAAAAATTTGACACTAAAATTAATATACGTCGTAGTAGTAGGAGTATCATCCAAACATATCCTCATATTGAAGGTAATGAATTAAATTTTTGGTGTTATGTTGTGCTGTGCTTCAAATATAATTAATATGAAAATCAGTGATGCTTTTTGGGGCTTAGAAACTTAGAATTTCTTCTTTAGTTTCAACACTCTTCCTTACCTTTTCATTTTTATAAGTAATTCAAAAAATTTGATCTTTTATCGGGTTTCAAAACATCACGTGACCCATAGGAAGTAGAGAGAAGTGTGTGGGGAGAAAGACTCAGTGAGAGAGTGAAGAATGGTGAGTTAGAGAAACATCTTAGGAGTTAATGTAAATAATAATAGTAACGGAGCTGTGGGTTCTATGCTAATAAAGTAAATAAACAGTCGATGATTCGATTACTATAATTACTCACTATGCTCCTTATTTCTCAGTTGGTAAACTCTGCCGTAGCAGAAGTCATATATCTAACAGACCAATTCAACAAGGCTAACAAAGGAACGCCAACATAACCTTCAAGTACAGCATTTAATTTTTGTTTTTGCAAACAATTGTTAAAGATGTTAATTGATCTAATAGAGTAATCTAGGACTTAAAGTACTCAGGAGATTGTAAGCGGGCATTGGGGTATGTTATCTCAAAAGGAATTTGAGAAGGGGTTATGCTTCATCGGAAGAAATGCGACTCAATTGGGAAATATAATGTCATGCCGGCATAGTATTATTTGGTTATAGCTGAGGCACAGTGAATTGAAGGTCCACGTTGCAAATCACTGTTATATTATACCTCTCCAGTCGCTAAGGAATCACTCCAAGGTGTAAGAAAAGAAGAAAAGAGGAATAAATTTATTGTAAAAGTGGCAAAATTTGGACATGTTTATCTCAAATATTCCTGCCACCCTGTGAGATGATACGGGGTGAGTCGAGATAATACGCAGATCTCTTTTAAACCATAAATTTGGCAGAATCACTTAGAAGGATAGCAATTTTACGTAATGCAACAAAGAAAACGAGGACATATTTCCTCATCAAAAGAAGCCATTGGGGCTTTATTGGACAGGAATTACAGCATAAAGAACTTCTAGAATTGACCTGAATCGAAACCAGATGAAAAACGGAATCCTGTTTAGCAGCTGTTTATTCTCAGGTATGTAATCTGTGAGAACCGAGGCGCCTTGTATGAAGCGGGGGCAGAGAGAGGGGGGATAGAGCCTAAACCGACTTTTGGTTGCATGTGCAAAGTGCATGCTGCAGTCACACTGCGTCAAGGCTGTGACCATAAAGTAGAAGTGCAGTAGGAGGGGAGGGGCAGAAGGTACTTGGCTGCGTCCTCAAGTTTAGCATTGTGTTGTTATAGCACTGGCTCTCTCCTAACAAACACACCCGGAAACAATTGGGCTTGCAAAATACATACATAATCCAAATACTTTCCCCTAAAGCTTCGCTTTCTAATCTTCTAAGACATTTACAGTACATATGTGGTTTGTACTCTGACTCCATTTATACCAGCTAGAGAAAATATTGAATCCCCCCAAATATGTGTGAACAACACCAAAGTCTGATGTGTTGCATTCACATTTTTTTCTCTTCTTAGTCTTCTACAAACTTTTCTTAAACAGGTTTGTTCTTCTAATTACTTCTGTGACCAGGATAAACTTTCATTGCCATTTCCACATTTTGTTATAGTTTAAGAATAGAGTAAATAAAAGCGATAGTAACGTATTTATAAAGATCGCCATAAAAGGTTTTGTAATTCCATGACGACCAGAAAGAAATGTATAGCGACTTCCCTCTTGAGGAAAACAGGTAGTACCAACAATGCTTATATAAACTGCCCTTTAATAAGATCTACAAGTATGGTGTAGTAACATTTCGTCAATTATTCACGGTTTACCAGTCATTCAGAAGAGCTTCACAGGCTCTTTGCATAAACTCCAGGACATTCATCATATACTTCTCGCAAATACCTTAAACATACTGCATTTCTATCAAAATCTTTACAGCCATTTTTAATAAAATCGAAATTAATATAAAATTAGCCTAGAAAGGGTAGTTCCAGTGAGTGATTTCTTGAAAGTTTCGTGCAACATCCTTGAAGGACACTGAACTTGAGTACTAGGTTTGTTTTTAACCAATTGATCGTTTTTGAGTTATCCTATTCACACAAACATATACAAGTACCCTTTTCTTCGAAACATGCTTTTGTTTTCTGATTCAGTGAGTCTTAAAAAGTGTATTAACCATCGAATTTTTGTGTGGAATGCTATATTTTGACTTACTATAGATGAGTAGTAGGGGAAGCAAAATAAGTTCTAACAATTTCGATTAAAATGCTATAATTTTAAAACAAGTGTATGACGAACAAAGTACTAGGTGGTCCACTTCATCCGGCATCGGCCTAAGTAGATAACCCTTCGTGCGTTAAAATAGCTGCACAACTTCTCGGCGCGATTCTAGACATAGAGAGGGCAGTGGCGTGTTCTACCTCTCAGCGAAGACGTAAGAGGTGAGAGGCAGTTGAACTAGCGTGTGTAGTCCGTGATAATATTCAATAACAATATAAACAACCGCAAAGATATCACTTTACTTGAAGGATCTATATATTCCAGAGAATAAACTCACTCTTGTATATGCTGCTATTGTCCAATATTACGAATTACAGCTTGTAAAGTGCAAGCATGAGGGCATGTAATGTTTCATTGGCATTTGTTCGTTTCTTATTAATACTATTGTTGTATTTTTATTATTATTATTATTATTATTATTATTATTATTATTATTATTATTATTATTATTATTATTATTATTATTATTATTATTATTATTATTATTATTATTATTATTATTATTATTATTATTATTATAATATCACTATGAATGTTTCTGTTAGTGTTATATTTATTATACGTTTTCATGGTTATAATTATCATCGTCAAACACTGTTATGCTGACTTCATTCACAGAACAGGTTATCAAAACGATGCCTTGTTGATTAGTACAATGTTCCAACCGTCCGCTTGTACACATATGGGCGCTTCTGAGATCTGAAGGTGTGACAGAGGAACATACTTCAACGATCCTTTGACGTAAGGCGTGTACATGAAGGCGATCTGTTTCAAACTCAGTATTCTTGATGGCAACTAGGCCGATTCAGCGACTAGGGTACAACTAGTTGAAATGGAACTTTACAGGTGCATAATAACAAGGTAGTATACCATCTTGTTCAGATTAGTGTTTTTTCCGAACCTCATCAAGAGAATCTTAAGGCTCACCTTGCAGGAACTCCAGATATCGTGGTCCTCTAAGTCTGGCTGGGAGGAAGACAACATTTTTTGAACCCAGTGAGGATTGTGAGGGGCCTAATAGTGATGTTGTGTCTATTCAAGTGACATAGTAATAGTAATAATAGTAATAATAATACAATAACCACAATAACAACGATAATAATATAATACTGTGATATAAATAATATAGTAATATAAATAATATAACAACCACAATAATAGCAATAACTACAAACAGAAATAAAAACAATAAATAACAATAAAATATAACAATAACATTAATAGGTAGCGAACAAATGCCAATGGAACATTACGTGCCCTCATGCTTGCACTTTACACTTTGTAATCCGTAATGTTCGATAATAGCACCATATGCAGCAATGAGTTTATTCCCTGGAAAATAAAGATCCTGTAAGTAAAGTGAGAGCGTTTCGGTTATTTATACTGTCATGGTCCATTATCACGGGCTACACACGCTAGTTCAACTGTCTCTCATCTCACGTCTTCACTGGGAAGCAGAACACGCCACTGCCCTCTCTATGGCTAGAATCACGCCGTGGAGTTCTGCAATTGTTTTACCGCACGATCACGTTGATGCTGGATGAGGTGGGCCAACTGGTATATCTTGAATTTTCTGCAAACGACCTTGATTTCATTCATGATATAATCTAATTGTCAAAATTAATATAAATGGTATTCTTGTGATTGTTCAGATTATTACTAGAGCGAGGATAAATAACCCATCGGTTACAATGTTCGCGCGCTCGTACTATACACGCTCCGTGGTGACTGGCAGACGGCGTAGCACAGGAGTTCAGAAAATGTAAACAAAAGGGCAGGGCTGTGTAAGAAGCTCTAGTCCATTTACATCAGTTCATATCGTCATCTATTCGTTCCTCAAAAACATTGTAGTGAACAATAATACATTTTTAAATTGTTCAAAAGTAAAACTTGTCATCTAAACAATGTTTATACAGCGAGAAACTTCTCTCAACGTCACATTATGTAACGGGAGCAAACGTAAGATATTTTGCATTGTGTTCGTCATACGTAGATGACATTTTGTCTAGCTGTTGTAAACCAATTTTTATATGAACCATTGTAGCGTAGCCAGGATCATTACATGATTTTACATGATCTATTTTGCACATGTCTTAAAAAAACTCCGATTGAAGTGACAAATGGTCGCGTTCTTTATTCTTTGATGCTGCAACAAGTGCTTTATGTTTTTGGTATTACAATGTTGCTTCAACAATTTCCGTTTCTCCTTGGAATCTCTAATTTGTGAATAACATAACTTACAGTGTATCGAATCGCCATTCAATACGAAATTATTTCTTCCAAATTCTTCCAATAACTTATTTAATTTACCATCACCTAAAGCTGAAGACATTATTCACCTCGTATGTAAACACGGATCGCACAGAAAATAACACCCCCTTACCTGTACGGTACAGCTGTCATACTGAACCACAGCACGCTGTTCACCCCTCAGTCCGAGGTAGCAGCGATGACGTCAAGCAAGCAATTCGCCGTGCAGTCAACCTGATTTCTTCTTCAGTGGATATATGTCCTCGCTCTAATTATTCCTTGAACATAATTAGTAAAATAGAAAAGTAAGAGCAAATTATTAATTAATTTAAAGGTATTCTTTGAGGCATAAATATATATCAGATATACTAATACGTTTAGTATGACATACTAATCCTTTTCATTCTGAATGAATTTTGTACAATTTTTGTAATGAGAAACCACGACACACACACACACACACACACACACACACACACACACACACACACACACACACACACACACACACACACGTGCGCGCGCAAACACACACCTCTACATCTACGCACGCGTCTAAAGGAATCACAAACCTTCAGTGTCCATCAGATGACATACAGAAGTGTATACATGCAACCATTAATATTTTGATAACCGCTAATGCCACAAAAAAAATTTGACTCAAAGTATATTTTAACGAGCTCCACATTTTCCGTATGATAAATTGGGCAACTTCATAGTTAAGCACAATTATACCAGTATGAAGTGCTTCACAGGTTATTTCGTGAACATTTATGCAAGAAACAAAATAGAAACAAAACAAAGTTCAGTTGAGCTCCCAAGATGGTGTGAAATATAATTCTTTCTCTGACTACTATATCTGTATTTATATCTTTCTAAACAACTAAACTTAAGACAGGTATGATGAATAATAAATACTTTAAATTTCTATTCATATTTAAAAGAGATGTATGGAGAACAAAAGCTTAAAGAACATTGATTTAGTTGCTTACGCACATATTAGGTGAGCTTTATTACATATTTCAAATAAATGTCCAAATAAAAATGTGTTCATTTAACAGATAGTAAATATCATTAAAATTTGGTGTCTAGAGCGCAGAGTAAATTTGTTTTTCACTTCCTCGAAGTATGAAATTAATAAGGTCATCTTACTTGTATTACATGTACAACTTGTTCTGTAGAGAAAATGTACATCTGTCCTTCAGCGTTACTAAAACTCCCGGAGGGACCTTGAAATTTTGTTGGAATTTCCTTATTTTATGTACCAATTTTTATTTGGCTTAACTGGTCTCATTTTCCTTCTTCAGATATTACAGCTTTTGAGGTGATCTAGTTAATTTGATGCCTACAATTGTGTCAATAATGAAATTACCGGTTATATCTAGAACAAATTATTTACCCTCCAACCTTCTCTTTTGTTAGGCATCACGATCTTCGAAGTTATTTTGCGCATCTTCGTTATAGTTAATCATGTAGTTGGTAGTATGTCATTTATCGTTGCAGGAATATTAAATGTATGAAGCTAAAGTAGGTATTTCAATTTAAGTGGCACAAATTACTTAAACTGATGCAGAAATTAGCAGATTACTGTTTGCAGGTAAAATATATCGCATTGGTATATCGCCCCTGAGCGCTTTTACTTTAATATATGATTGGGAGCAGCTGTATCTCCGCTTGCCCCGTAGCTTTAATTGCGAGGACCCTTTCTTCTCTTTCTGTGACGAGAGTTAGTTTTTTGAAGAACGTCGCTACGTGATGACTTTGAAATGCGAATATCGTTATGTGGTGATGACAGCATCTAGGAATGGATTAACTCCATAATTAAATAGGTAGACAAGTAAATATATTTAACATAAACTCCATTGTTACCTTAATGCGTACTCTTTGTGGAGTAAGGTTTTGTCTGTCTCTTATGGTTTTTCAGTTATGAAATGCTATTTAAAATGGAGAGGATTTTTGAAGTGTTTCATGCGAATTCAGGGAGTGTCAAAACGTTCGCCAAATAGCTACAAACCGCATGGGTTTCGACAACGGTCATCCGCGACAAGCGTAGCAGCTACAAGGCCACCCATCCATCAAGAACAGCAGTTACATTGCGCAAATCCCTCACACGACAGCGCTACTCTCTATTCCAACAGTTTTGAGCCTGAAAGAACTGGATTGAAAGAAAAAGTGAAATGAAGTGCTGGGACAGGAAATTCGGGGGATGTACTTATCCTTCCCAGCATTCGCATGCTGACCCGGGAAACAACCCCCCCCTCCGAAAAAACCCGTGGGTCAGGATGGTTGGTCATGGGAATGGAACCCACAACGTGTTGAATGTGAGCCTCACACTTACTCCGGAGCCATGGTACTCAGTAAGGCAAGAAAAGCTTTGTAGGAAGACATACACAACCCCCCCCCCCACCACCACACACACGTACACACTCGGGGGGGGGGGGGGGGTATTTTATTCCTAAAATGTTTGTTTTTTGTTTCCCTACGGTTTTTTTTATTTGTTTTATTGCGACGCCTTAAACTTAGGTTGCTAATGTAATGGCTAAGATGCATTTCTTCCTTTGTTTCACCGGAGTATAAACATATCTAAGCAACATAAAATTGCATTCATTAAAATGCCTGATCTAAAAGGCTTATCGTGTTAGGATAAACCCTTTAATTTTATTACTTTTCTATCCCTTATACTATATTTAACAGAATTAAACTATAATCCTAAAATATCAACAACTATTAATCGAAAACTTATTTGGTGAGAATAAATGCAACTGCCATGAAGATTGCACTAGAGAGAGGATCCAGTGCACTTCAGTGGAGCACTAGTGCATATAAGCTGCACTACAAACATGCTCACTATCAACGTCCTTTTGCACTTGTATTTAGAGACCCACCCCTCTGGTATTCGTTTCCGGCTGATGCATCTCACTGATCCAAACAACTTCTCTCTTCCCCAACATAATCATATAGATTATTGCCATTCGGTGCCTGCACTTGATTGTCTTAAGGTCCTTTGCCCTCTAGCGCCGCAACTCTGGTTTATTACTTTCTGTAATCACTTAAGATGGAGCCATTTTATTTTATCTCTCCTGAAAATAATTAATTTAGTTTTTAAAAAATATATATGTGCAAATATAGGTAAAAAGCTTGCAGTAAGCATGTGTGTGTATGCTATAAGTATTGAAAACAAAACAGAGGATCGATGAATAGCGATTTATTTATTTGCAGCACTTTTTGATGGACATAGGTAGAATACTTCAGCATCACCGCTATTCCAAAGAAATCTCTCGATAGGCTTTAAATCTTTGTTTATTTTTTCAAAAATAATTAACGATTTCGCATCAAGAACAATAATATATTAGAGATTGGAATTATGTAAACGAGAAATTGGATGCATACTATCAATGTTGTACTTACAATATATTTATCATCAAATATTGCATTTGTGTTAGTACTAAAACGGTGTCACACTTCTGACTAACTTTTGTTGTAATTCTACATATGTGCGATCTGAACTTTCTGAATGTCAAAACAATACAATAATTCATGTACGGGTGCTTTATTTCCTTTGCATTTATATTGTAAGCAAGTTTTTAACAAGACATGCTAAATAATACTTCTAACATTAGGAACCAGAACCCATGTATAAACTGAAAATGATTTATAATTTGGATTTATCTCGATGGTCGCAGACTACATGTATTTTTCAAAGGATTAATTTGACGCTTTGGGAGTGCGAATCTTAGTTGTACATATATGTTAAGTGTTTCTGCATGATGTGAAAACTACGCAGCTGTTATATTATTAAATAACTATGGGACCAAAACTAAGACACAAAGCTTTAAAAATTCACCTAATTTAGTTATCTAAAAATTACTGGACCATTCCAACCAAAAATTCCTCCACCACCAAATGCAGCATTTCCAGAGCTTGATCGACTGTTGGCAGAGGTTAGGAAAGTCAGAAGTTTGACCGAGGTTGCACATTCTTTTATGTGGATATTGGGGATTTTTTGTCTGTTATTAAGAATAGCCGTGACTGTACGAAATAACTATAAAGTGGAGGTTCCGCTATAATATCTCTATAGATAATATTTTCACGAAGAACGGGAGAGGTAAATGAAACTAATTTTTTACTGGAGTTTAAAGCTAAACTGCACGCCAGGTAAGTCAGCTAGTTATTCATAAACATGTTGCTATGCGCCAATGAGTTCTTTGCACATAGTCATTGTCAAGGGCCTTTCGTCATGTGAGATTGACAGATTAAGAAATAGCATGCAATAATAATCAACAACTTTATACAAGTGAGCACTATTGCACAATAGCATACAAAGCTATGAAGTTACACACTGGATACAAAATAACAATGAGCAGAAAGGCAGTACCAAAATAATTATTTTGAGAGTAGAATCGGAGTCCCAAAACCGTTTTTCTCCGCTATAGGCATCAACACTAAATGTGTCATGTTAGACTCCATTTATGAAACTTGTTTTGTGACAGATGCAAACTGAAGGCAGACTGTATGGTACTACGTGTGTCTGGTGTGTAATGATGCTTTTGTGTTGTGAAGCCTATTGAATGGTAAGGTAATACTGAACGCTTGTATTTTTCTTTATAACACAACACGTGCATGAAATGATTAGTTTCTCAATGTATACCAGAAATAGTACGTCCACTTTCGTGCTGTGGGTTATAGTTAATTCTTGCAAATGAAGATGTTTCAGAGTGTTAACCTTTCTGTTGTTTTGCTGCTCCTGCGACTACTTGTTTCTACTCTTAAAATGCTTAGTTTGGTATTGCATTACTACACTACAATTTTCTACACATCATTTTTCCGCAGCCTGCATGCCTTTTCATTGTCATTACCAAAGGATACTAAATAGTTCTCGCACACTTTGAGCTCTCAGATGCCGCTGTTGTCGAAGAAGTCAACAAGGCTTTTCATGTCCTTAACGCAGTAGCGCTTCAACTTATATCGCAAAACTCCGTGAGATGTAGTTTCTGTAATTATATTTTTCAGATGATCTAATGATGAACTAAAAGGCTTAACAGGCAAAGTACAGGTGTTCATGACTCGAGCCATTCGTATAGATAAATCGCAGGGCTCCAGATAAAGTGTGCGAGTAGAGAGACAAGAAAGGGTCCTCTCAATTAAAGCTAATGATTTACGCATTATTGATTCTTTAGTTCTAATCTATATTTTGATATATGACAGTTTAATATCCATATCCATTTACTCTTCACTTTATTTATAAATTGTCCTACATTTTCACTATCTGGTATTATCTGTATCTTAAACCACTTCTTTTGTATATACCCTTTTCTACAAATTGCAGTCTCTTTAGGTTTAAATATTACCAGTATGTTGAAGATCTTCACACCCACCATATAGGAGCATTGAGCTTGTGGGATACCTTTCTTTAAGCCATTTAATCCCCATAATGCTGTTCTTGCCCATCTCGCCCCTCTTTACTTGTTATATCTTCCCCTTCTCTAATGACTGTTATCTGACTAAACATTTTTTTTTGTAGTTTTGTACCCTCAAAATTTCTTTCATTAGTTATAACTGTACTGTGTTTAACTGTTAACTAAAGCTGTTTTCGTTATTGCTAGTTTAGTGGTAATATCGCATTGCTTCCCCACGGCTCTGAGCACGACGCTGGCTAAGCCTCCCTATTTTCCCTTCACTTTTTCGTATACCGCGCATGAAATATATGAGTAATAGGGATCCAGCATGAGCTACTCTGTATGTGTGCTCTGTACAGATTATTGACAGGATAAAAAAAGGGAACAAACAGTAGTTATGACTTCATCTAGTTAATTTATTGGATGTTGAATGACAAGCTGGGGAAATGTCACAGACATCGGGCGTTGTTCCTCTCCTAGCTTGCTATTGGCTGCCACGAAACAATACGGAGTTGCAGAAAAAAAATCCTCTGCTCTCTTTTCCCCCGGGGGTTTTGCACGGGACTCGAACAGGGGACCCTGGGATTGAAACCCAGCACTCTGGGCACTTGCAACCGATCGATCGGCCTGCTTGCAGATTAGAGCATGAAAAAGTGAGCTGAAGTACTTGGATGCAATATCTACTACCAGGGAATCATTTCAAAACCATCGCCGAATTTTAAGTATTTCCTCCAAAAATTCTCTCAAATATTTTAATTTGCATTTAAGGTAAAACCATACTATGAAACATTATTAAGAATATGAATTTGGGTTACTGTAAATTATACAGAAATAAAAACAGAAAAGCGAGTGACTGGAGAGAGAGAGAGAGAGAGAGAGAGAGAGAGAGAGAGAGAGAGAGAGAGAGAGAGAGAGGGAGGAGGGGTGGGGGGATAGAGAGTGATAAAGGCAGAGACAGAAGTATTTCTTGCAATTTATTTTCTTAGAATAAATAGGTATATTAAAATCTGCTATGGAAGTTGATCATTATTTCTGCAATACAGGATGTCATAATAGCTGGTTTCGAGTCTTCTAATTCTTTTTCTTTTCCTACAATTTAATTTGCTTCATTGTAATCTAAGAACATGAGAAGTACAAGTCGCTAGCATTGCTGCTCAAACCGAGGTCATTAATTTAGGGTCCCTCAAGTAAAGTTAAATCCTCTAAGTTTGCACCTATATAAACTTTAATGAAAAGAGAATGAAATACACTTTAGAAAAATCTGACGTTAACAAAAAATATCCTTCTCGATCTATGAGATTACACAGTCCGGTAATTATTATAATATTTATGTAAAGGTGACTCAAGCTATTCCCAACATATTTTACCTAACACAAAATCTTTTTTCAAAATTAATACATTTAAAGACAATCATTTTAATATTAACAGCAGTTAAGCAGCAATTTCTTAAGTACAATAAATATTTCGACACAGTCTTCTACGTGTAGTCATAGTAATACGCTTTTTAATGCAGAGAAACACGAAGAGTCTCAAACCTTCAAGCATACCCATCAGATGATATACTTGAAAAGCGTAAACATGCAACAGAATATTAAGAGAATGGTTGACGCTGCAACAAAACAAAAATTATATGAAACAAGTTGCTCATGTTAATCAGCTCTGTATTTTTAAAATTTTATAATGGAAGCTGCTCCATTTTGGTTCTTATAGTTTAAGTCCATAAATGGTTTCCCTGTTGTTATTCTCCTCCTTCTTCTCCATCTCCTCTAGCATATCTTACAGATGAGCCAATGGCAAAGACAACTTGCGGAGGGAGATTTAGTACTTCGACCGAAAGGTGATCTTTTGTGCCTATGCCCCTGCCAAGGCACCCCCTGGGAGGAAGGATATGGTGAATGGATCCGAAGGGCGACCGGAACGTTGCTACGACAGAGCAGAGCGGGTCCCTGCATCTCTTATAGATAGACGGTGTTGAATAAACTCCACTCAAGCATTCATATTGAGATTTCATGGGAAATATAGATTTTGAGGTCCCCTAATAAGCAGTGTGTGTGTGTGTGTGTGTGTGTGTGTGTGTGTGTGTGTGTGTGTGTGTGTGTGTGTGTGTGTGTGTGTGTGTGTGTCTGAGCAGTATAGTTGAAAAGGACAGTCGAATATATAACAATTTCGTTAAGTGTGTTCTATGATTATTTTATTTTCTCCAAAAATGACTGAAGTGATTCTAATTAAAACGCTATACTTTTATGATACTTGCATGCCTAATAAATTTAGGTACTGAATTTTCTGTGGATAGCCTCTGAAGTATACTTCTTTCAGGTTTAACATAATTTTAGTTATATTAATTTGCATAACTGGAAAACCTCTCGACATAGACAAATATTTACTAAACAAAAGATGTAAGCCAATCTCTTTGAAACAGGAAATGTCTTCCAAATACATTTCTGTAACATCAGCTACTTCTAAGGTATTTGTTACTGGTTGGAATTTTGTAATATTTTAAGTTCTGTCATCATTCAGTTATTTCTAGGATGTTATGGAAAGAGTGCAAAACTTCAATCAGCACACAATGACCCCAAAATCCTATAATTGTTTCATTCTCCTTTAAGAATCTCCCTCGCTACATAGAAACATGTGGTAAAAGCATTTCTGCAAATGCTTGTCTTAAATGCTTACTGCTACTCCATCGCAGTACATGCAGTATAGGTATAGAAAATTAAGCTTTCGCAGGAATAGTTTATAGAAGCTAAAAACATAAATAATGTACGTGTAAAATATCCTGCTTTTCCCGCAGTAGCTATTTGCTTGTCTCCTCTTGTTCTAGAAAATTAAACCCAGAAAATATTCACAGAAAGTCCAAAATTTAATTTGTTAGTTTAATATCCAAAGCGATACTTTGACTCAGCAAGTGTAGCTAAGGGTAGCAAATTCTACTGAAGATTACTATCTGGCACAAGTGCACATGATAATGTGTACTTTTGGTGATATATCGTCATTGAATTTTGGGTGGACACAATACCTCTATTTACTATAAGTAGGTGTTACAGAAGTCCAAAAATATATTTCTAAACGAACATTTCAGGACTCTCAATGGGACAAAACTGAATTCCTATATGACATAAAGGTAACAACATTCTGATGTTTCATAAATAATTTACTTTCCATCGCTTATTAATTCACACGTATTAATAGTGTAACACTTATAGAGTGGAGATTGATAAGAGGCTATTTTATGTGAATTAGTATTATAAGGAAAGCAATAATTTCGCTTTTTGCATGTAACTAATTCTGATGCATATGTAAACTTGGATTTAGCACTAACGTCAAGCCTAGTCATAGTATTTTTGTTTTAACTTAGTTTTAGCTTGGGATTACTTGCACATACTCATCAAGAAGGTCTCTCTTACCTAGCAGAATGTCTCTGTGGCCCGTATTTCGGAGATCCCGGACTAATCTGACTAAGGTTTTCCATTACTTTCTTCAGCGCCAAGTTAAATAGCGTTTCGATAATGTTTCATCACGAACCGAGGTTCCACCTTAAGTCTAAGGCAACAGTAAGAGTGAAAATAGGTGGCATTAGCGAGTGCTGTGCCATCTATATAGAGATGATGAAAGCAGATAGACTAGACGACATTATGCCACCGGTCCAATACTGTACGCTGAGCTGCCTAACACTAAGGTCTCTGTGGCGAAGCAAGATGGTATGGTATACCGAAGAAACCTAGAAGACTAGGTGTTCGTCATACATCTACCAAAAGCATCTCCTACCAGATCCGTGACGACATGACCGTGTAGTTGAAGTGACCTAAAATAAACAGAAGAAAAATGAAAGAGAGAGGGAGAGACGGGACAGAAAGAAAGAAAGGAAGGAAGGGAAGGGAGGAGAAGGGAAGGGAGGGAGGGAGGGAGGAAGGAAGGCAAGCAAGGGAAGGAAGGGAGGGAGGGAGGAAGGACGGCAAGCAAGGGAAGGGAGGGAGGAGAGAGGGAGGGAGGAAGGAAGGAAGGCAAGCAAGGGAAGGAAGGAAAGGGAAGGAAGGAAAGGGAAGGAAGGAAAGGGAAGGAAGCAAAGGGAAGGAAGGAAAGGGAAGGGAAGGGAAGGAAGGAAAGGGAAGGAAGGAAAGGGAAGGAAGGAAAGGGAAGGGAAGGGAAGGGAAGGAAGGAAAGGGAAGGAAGGAAAGGGAAGGAAGGAAAGGGAAGGAAGCAAAGGGAAGGAAGGAAAGGGAAGGGAAGGAAGGAAAGGGAAGGAAGGAAAGGGAAGGAAGGAAAGGGAAGGAAGCAAAGGGAAGGAAGCAAAGGGAAGGAAAGGGAAGGAAGGAAAGGGAAGGAAGGAAAGGGAAGGAAGGAAAGGGAAGGAAGCAAAGGGAAGGAAGGAAAGGGAAGGGAAGGGAAGGAAGGAAAGGGAAGGAAGGAAAGGGAAGGAAGGAAAGGGAAGGAAGGAAAGGGAAGGAAGCAAAGGGAAGGAAGGAAAGGGAAGGGAAGGGAAGGAAGCAAAGGAAAGGAAAGGGTGAGTGAGAGATGGGGAGAGAGGGAGGCAGAAAGGAAGGAGGGAATGGGGAAGGATGGAGGGAAGGAAAGATGGAATGGTGGAAGCAAAGAAAGAAGGAAAGAAATCTCTCAGGTCCAACCTGAGTCTGTTCATATCTCGATCACTTTTGTCCATTAGAGGTTTTAATATAACGATCATAGACTATGCATTACTACACTTTATTAAATAACTATTAAACCTTTGTGCCTTAAATTTGTATATCTGTTTCAATGCTTTCATTTATAATAATATGAATCAGTTTAAAAAAACAATCTTACTTTTTAAAATACTATTTTGTCAAAGAAAATTTCTTCAAGAGAGCAGTACTCAAAATTCAATTTCTTCCTCTAATAAATTGTTTACAATTAAAAATATTCCATTCATAGAACCACTTACACTCCATCCAGTCTTAGATCCGGACGTTGTATACCTCCGCGACAACCTGGTGTTCGTATCAGCTGCGGCTAACACAAACAAACGCCAAGTAGACTCGTGCCTCGTGTTTATGATGCAACAGAACGATATTTACTCGGGAGTTTTAGGAATAGTGTAACATTCAAATAGTCTTTCCCAGGGTTATCATACATCTAGAAAACTCATAGATAATCCCCAGTATGTAAGGTGCTATATTTTGTGGTGTGCTTTGGTTTCGGCGTATCACATTGGCGGTTTGTGTTTACATCAAGTGCGGATCTAAGAGTGCAACGATTATAGTAGGCAATGCAGCCTGAATGTTACCTCAATGTCACGGAGAAAACATGATTTTATTAAAAACATTTTAATAACTTATTTAGAAGTTTCCAGGACCATATTCGGGGTTTTCATTGCCCTCTTCGATTTCCTTTCCTTTCCTTTACCATTGGGTTTAGTTCAGAACGCTCTCTTTCGGATTTTATGAAATAGAGACATATAACAGAAAGTTATATGACTCACCATCCATAAATTGAGGTGAGTCATACAAAATATAGCTGTTATTGTTATGCAAATTAAATGTCTCATTCCCTTAAAATTTTATTAAGACTTCATATTTTTGTTGTGCACATCTTACATATTCAAAATACTGAAAAATCCACAATCGGCTTGTTATTGGTCAATTCTGACTGGCCGTCTCTCACTTTAGCACACTTTTTTGGTTGTACGGGAAGAACAGAAATAGGATATCAAAATGTGTATCAGCGCATATCCATTAAGGTCAATATTAGTTATATCGTAAATAATATCGTGAAAAAATACATTTATTTTTATCTTACAGAGCACTGGTAAATATGAGGTCTAGATGATATTAAAGTAACAAATCTCACAAATAGTAATGATATTCAATCTAACAACAATGTTACAACAATTGATGATGGATTCAATCTAAACATTTCTCATTTAATAAAATAAACTAAATCATTTATAATACAAAATATATTAAATATAAATCTTATACATCTTAAATTAGTATACTGTGCATATTTTAAGTCCGTCATGGAATATGAAATGATATTCTGGGGCAATTCAGTAAAAACTAAACCGATATTCCTCATGCATAAGAATGATATACGAATTATTTTCAACATTCATAGCAGACGCTCATGCAAATCCTTTTAGAAGACTGAAGATATTAACTTTACCCTGCATGTAAATATTATCGATTCTAAATGTCTTTATATGTATTTATAACAAACAATTAAATTGAGATAAACACTGTACAAAAGAGCAATACCATCATCCCACTGTAAAACTTTCCTGCTTTCAGAGGTGTACACTATGAAATTATAAAAATATTAAATGCTCTTTCTGATGATCTTAAGGGAAATGTTGACGATTTCAGTGCTTTTAGAATTGCTGCTAAAGAATACCTATGCTCAACATCAAAATGACAAATTATCCTAATTATCCTAAAGCTTACGTAGCTTTTTTAAGCAGTTTATAAATGCTTTAATGACAGAGGAAAAGCCTAGTGAAAGTTTAAAACAAAGTTAGGAACATTTTATTTTATTTCTGAATTATCCTCGATTTGTTTGTTTTCTCACATTGCCTGTATATATGTGTTTTTATGCTATACTACACGTTTCCATTGACTCAATCTCTTGATGTGCTTTTATGACTAGTTATGGATTTGCTGAGCGCAATTCAACGTAATCTAATCTAATTTATACGCGGGCATGCATGATCAGATCCTGTTTATTATTGTCAGTATCATGTGCATTGAGAAGTATATATAAACACATTTTTGTTTCATTTTTATTAGTTTTTCTACTACATATAGTAAGCACAGGAAGTATTGTATTGCATCCAAAAATTCGATGCCAAGATTTCACCGGAAATATATGTTTTGAGGCCTTCTGATTAAAAACAGAATTTTTAGAAAAAGGTCCGTTTGTGTGTGTGTGTGTGTGTGTGTGTGTGTGTGTGTGTGTGTGTGTGTGTGTGTGTGTGTGTGTGTGTGTGTGTGTCAAACTGTGGTCAGCATAATTCTAATATCTTTTGAGGATGTGACACGAAGATTTTGAAGAAAACTCCTCCAGCCCAAGCTACCTTTACATGGACAATTTTTCGAAAATTTGGATTTTCTCGAAAATAGCTCTGATGATTTTAATTAAAATGTCACACATTTAAGATATTTTTATGACAAATGAAATATATATTTTGAATTTTCTGGTTGTATCCAATGAAGTCCTGTTTACTCTGTATAACCTTAGCATAACCGGTAAACCGTATACTATACAAAAATATAGATCTTTCTAAAACATGCAATTTATGATCAAATAAATTCTTTTGTGGAGTGAACCATTTCGGAGATATTCCTTGTTATTTGTGTGAGCTTTGGAAAACAAACTTCTGTCAAATGGAAGATCGTGATTCAATTTCATATCTTAACCGTTCAAAGAGAACGGAATCTCAAAGCTTTAGAAGATTTGACTATCACTCAAAGCCTATTGTATTCTCATATTCCCCTTGTAGCTACAAAAACATAAATGATTTCTGAAAATGTTATCTCAACTAACACGAAGAGGATAAAGGAACAGGTGTTTATGAGAATGGTTACTACGAGAGTAGAGACAGTCATGTGAGCGTAACACATAAGATTTTCTTTCTCTACAACGCACATAACACATATACAAGGAGTAGCATTCTAACCACAAATTTTATAACCAGATTTCATTGGGAATACACGTTTTGATGTCTCCTAAATAAAAAAAGCCCTTTTAGAAAAAAATGCAAGCAACACCTGATATTACATTTATCATTAGTAATGTATCATTTAATGAGCTGCAGGAAACATAAATACAAGGATAAGAATATCAAACTGGTTTCCTGCGATATGATGAATACGTATTTCTTAGGCGCATTTATATTTTATGGGTCATATAACCATTACCAAAATGTTTTACTCTGCTGGTCCTGTGTTTAAGTAACCTTCGTATTTACCAGTTTTGCCCCGTTGTGTTGAATATTTAAATCAGAGGCGTCCATATTATGCGAAAACTCGAATCTTTATATAATGAAATAACTGCTGGATCATTTAGTATGATTGTGTAAGCATTATTCGATCATTCTGATAATTCCTGTGGCTCTATTTACTTGGGGGATATATAACAATTTCAAAATCTGAAGACTGCTGGGGGAAGGTTAAAAAATAGAATTTCCGTACTGTATTGTATAAACATTTTTGGGAATATCAGGGAGATTTAGTGTATCACGAGGAATTTGCGAAAATACAGTTCTGAGGTGTAATGGTGGAGATTTGCCAAATAACTTTCTAGATCATTGTGTAACTATTTCATATGGAATACAGTCAGATAATATTCAAGAGCTTTCAGATATTTATAATTCTTTTAACAACTGAGGTTAACAACTTCTGGTTACCCTATACTATAAGCTGCACTATAGTTCGGAATAGCTGTAGAATTTAAATTATTGTGAAATTTAAATGTAACAAATGTAATTTGGATAATGCAGTTTAAACATAGTTTTACAATGCTATATTACACACATGAATGTAATTCTTATGCCTATGAATGGAAAGAATATATTATACGCATCAACCGTTTTATCGACAGAGCAATGGGATAGATAATACGTGTTAGCACTAGAATGGATACTGGGCTAGCTATTTTATCAAGACCTTTCTGTTTTCACCGACGTGAATTTTCTTCCTTCCTCAGTTTGGTAATTACTAAGTAGCGACTCTGCCACATCCTTTCCAATAAACTGTGTTTTGTGTTTTGGTTTGGGAGTCCCATGACGTTTCATTCCTCCACCATTGTAAACGTCTCGATGGCATGCTCACATCCTGGGGGCCACCCCAGGTTATGTCAGAGTCCTAGCCTGGCCCTTGCTTATCTTAGGGTCGTACCTTCCAGTATATATAAACAGAGGGACCCAATCGCCTTCAGAAGTGCATCAATTCATGCAATGGCCTCTTCCCAGGACTAACCTTTATCAGCAATTATACCTTTATACCAGTTCAGGTTCTACAAGACAACTAGGGGCTGTTAATTACGCAATTACCCAATCACCCCTTGCGCCTCCCCATCCACCTACAATTCACGCGAAAGGTATCCACCAGACTGTGCTCAGAGAGGTATAATTTTGGAGGTGAAACACATACGTGGACAAAAGTTGAATGGGCATTTACCATATTCCCTCTCAACCCTTAGAGGAACCCAATAGAGTATGGCTCGGGTCACCGGGTGCGCCAAACCCGTACCTACCGTAATAGGCCCCTGGGGACTTAAACTTTAGCCTTGCACATATTTCCATCAATTGAGTTGTGTTTAATAGCATTTTAGTATTTCATTACCTGAACTTATACTTTATTGAGGACTTCAGCAACCAGCACGTATTGTGTCTTTGTTTAAAACTTATTGGCACACAATTATGACGGTATTTATCAAATATATCTAAAATATTGCGCTTGTTAAAATATTCTGTTATTATTTCATATTTTACATGTTCTGTAATTGTCGTGAGTTATATTACGCATGAGTCCCATCTCTGTATTTCGTAGACTATTTCTGTTATTTACTGTGAGGGTCCAAGTTTCATATCCACTTTGACCACTGATATTGCCATTATTTTTAGTCTCATCTTATATTTCTATTTTCGTTTTATTTCGTAGCATATTCGTTTGAATATGGTTACATAAGTACCTACTCTAGATTTTTCCATAATATGACATCCTAAAAATTAAAAAAATATTAATTTGTTGAATGTATAATCCTTAAGTAGAATATTTGAGCAATCAGTACATTCGCCCTTATAAGCTATGCCTTTTACTTTCCATTTTGAGATTGTGATAATAATTTGTTAAATTAAAAAAAAAATTATTTTCCAACACATTTTGTCAATAACTATAACAAACAAGTATTTAGGAAACATTTTACTGACAAAATCCATAGTTGCTCTGTCTTAATGACTCCGTATATATTTTTCCAAATCTTGATAATTCATTTATTTTCCATATTATATATTATTTTTTGAATTTCGTATTTCTTCACGTATACCACCTAATTTTTCCCCGTTTGTTTCAAGAAGAATTTTAATACCTATTTTGTTTAAATTGAACAAGAGGAACCCGCGCCGCAATGGCAGAGAAGTTGCGTCAGTTTGCTTATTCCTGCTTATCTATGTGCTCCACTGCTGCCATACTGTCCACCTTCACTTGAGCCTCCGTTTCCATTGGGTAATGTTATAAATGTTGGTTTACATCATGGTTGATAGATTAAGAAGTACTGACACATTTATTTAGTACGTGAAGTTACGCATCAGATCGGTGGACATAAAATACATATAGTTAACAGGTTATGTCTTTTACAGCATATGCAAAGTGAAATTGACTATCAGTGAAAATGCTCGTACTTGCGCGTGAATGTGTAATATTTTGGGAAAAGGCTAGGATTCCCACAAGAGATTTATCTCACTGCAGAAAGAAACTTACAGATCTGTATTTAGGGTGGCGCAATCTGCGGAAAAAGTGCTCATAAGAAGAGCGATGTCGTAAGTTTTCTCCAACTCTGAAGAATTTGTTGGATGTTGCCCATGCTAATGCTTTGAACATGATAAAAATATAAGAGGATAAGTCTTTCTATTATATCAAGGAGAGCCTGGTCATAGAGGTTATCTTGGAGGTGTTGAATGGAAGTTGGCGGCAAAAGAGGAAAGGGTGAGGATTAGAATTAGAAAGAGCAAGTAAGGAAGATGAAATGTGATAACAGTTCATTGTTTTTGGAAATCATCAATGATTCGTCTGAAGAAATAACTGAAATGAATGACTCTGATGCAATCAATTTCTTCCAAAAGCTACTTGCAGGATGATTACCATGAACTCATTGAATTGTGTATCATGTTTCTTTTGACAACTGTGGACTTCAATCCAAAAGCAAGGCTGCCTGGAGCTTTGCATCATGCAAGGTAGATGGCCAAAAGAATTTATTCATTGAAGATGTTCCCCTTGTGCTCTCAGCTTTGTCTCACTGTTAGTGAATTGGATGGACTGAACATTTGTTCATTTGTGGTGAAAGTATATGCAAAATGGTGGTTTATGAGTTCATCAGCAATCGGCACCCGTTGCAATGAGTTGTTTTTTAAAAGAATTACAACTGTAATAAAAAGGAAATGCAAGGGTTTGTTCGAGTACTCTGAAGAAGTTTTGTCAGAACTTATGGTATTTAAATGAAGAGATTTGTATGTTATCATCGTTTGTTTACAACTTTAACAATGACAAAAGAACAGGTATGGTTAGAAATCGAAACCTTGGGGACCGAAAGCGGGTACACTGTTTTACCTGCTGTATGCAGTTACAAAGCTTTTGAGTAAGTTATGTTTTTGGCCTATTATAGTTCCATAAATTTAAATTTTGTACGTTTACGTGGACTATTCAGAATATTTAAACACATTTACTAATAAAATGAGCTTTAAATCTCTCTTTTATTTCACAAAAGGGAACTGATGAGTTCATCTCATTTGGACATGTTGAAGTTAAGCACATATGTAGATTTTTTAAATAGGATTCAATTTCTTGGGATTCAAACGCTTCCTACCTAGCATCAAAAACAAAAATCTTAAGATGGTAAATGATACAGCACAGAGAGAGGTGAAATTCGTACAAGAATTAAATGGACTAATAATAGCCAATGAAGAACAAAAGTAACTCATTTCCCGATGTGTGCAAATTATAAAAAAGAAGCACTGAAAAGAAAATCGAGTTAAAACTAGTTTTGATTTAAACTGCTTTCCCACATTTCTGTTACATATTAATAGCTACAGTTCTTTCATTAAAATATACTATGGATGTTCCCAAAACATGTGTAGGTTGGTTTCAATTGTTTATGCCATTAGATAAATACAAGCACTCTTTCAGTAAAGTTTGTTTAGATATTTAAGTGTGCTGCGGTACGGGATGATAGACATTAACTAACTTTAATGAAATTTGGCACTCTATCAAAACATGTCATAACTAAAAAATCTGATGTGTTGCACTCACATGTCATTCTCTACTCTTGTAGTAACCATTCTTACAAACTCGTACTCCTATATCTTCTTCGTGTTAGTTGAGATAAACATTTGCAGAAAATTATCTTCTTGCTTTATTTCCTTGTAGGTGCAAGGGGAATATGGGAATACAGTAGGCCTTGAGCGATAGTCAAATGTTTTAAAGCTTTCAAATTCCGTTCTCTTTGCACGCTTAACATATAGCAAATGAATAATGATGTTATATTTCACGAAAGTTTTAAGTTTTCCGAAACTGACACAAATAATAAGGAATATCTCCGAAATAGTTCACTCTACAAACAAAAATTATTCAGGCATAAATAGTGTGTTTTAACGAGACCTACATTTTTTGTATAGTAAGTTTTGGTCTATCTTACGGTTTACGAGTTATTCAAAAGTCATCCAGAGTACATAGGACTACATAGGACATAGCCAGAAAATTCAAGATATACATTTCATTTCTCATACAAATATCTTAAACATATGTCATTTTAATCAAAATCGTTGAGCTATTTTCAAGAAAATCAAACTTTTCGAAAAATTTTCCATGTAAAGGGAAGTTTAGGGTGGGGCTATTTTCTTCAAAATCTTCGCATCCTTGAAAGACATTGATCTTAAACGCTAACTTTGGTTTCTAGCCGACTTTTCGTTTTTGAGTTATGTTGTCCATAGACTGACAGACACACAGGAGACACACACATGGACCTTTTTCTAAAAATGCTTTTTTGGATTCAGGGGCCTCAAAACATATTTCCTGGTGAAATCTCGACATCAAAGTTTTGGGTAGAGAAAATAAAAACTAGGAGCGTGTGCGCTCAAAATACTTGACATTTTTATTAAATTGAATTAAGCGTTTAGGAATGCCTCTTGATGCTATTTTGGTCTTTTAGATTACTGCATGCTTTCTCACGTTCCTGCACTGTAGATGCACAGAAAAATTAGCAATAACCAATAAGCACCCGCGGATCAATGAGGCATAACCCACGCACGAAGTAACAAGGTTGAGGTCTATAGTGGCAGTTGGGTGGAAGAAACGGCCTTCATGTAAGGTTACCTATAAACCTGACCGAACTGTAAGGCATCTACCTCACTCTGCGAGGTGCTAGTGACGTCTCTGCTATTAGCTATTTCTAAAAAGTAATGTACGACTCAAACTGGATATTATACTTGAAATAACATAATGAGAGGGCAACTTTCTAGGATTGTCGAACTTATGGGTATCTACCTTAATTGCTTTAAACCAGATTATACATTGGTAACCGACATAATACGCTGGATAAAATCGTTACGTACCAATATTATACAAATCATGGCTTATAATACCATTTAAACCATAGTAAAGGCACATCCTGTGAAAGTATTGGTGATGAAATAACGTTGTTATTATTTTTGGCGTTATTCGAATAGGAAAATATACTTGTCAATGAAATATTTCATAAGCATAACTGGGCTTTAGTTCCAAATGTTTGAGGTGATTTGGTCGTTACCCACACGATTTCTAGTTCTCAGCACTTTCTACTACATCCTCATATAGTTAACTGGAAACTTTACGTGATCTAAAATATCAGGGCTGAACTTAGCACACTATTCGACATCCGGCCATTTTATTCCATGTGTTACAATTATGCTGGTGTCTACCTAATCTGAAAGAGACATATCCGCCTTTACTACAATGGAGGCAAAAGCCGATGAGACACATGAGAATTATGGCATTGACAGAGTAATATATTCTAGTATAATATAGTATTATATGTATAATTAATTAGGCGCGCCTCCTGGTAGAACACCGTTAGTCACCGTTAGTAGACCCTCGTTATATTTTTGTGCTGATATCCTTGTATTTATTTTTTATTTGTGATTCATACAAATTCTTAACACGGATAAGACATCATCATTACAAGGTGGATGATGCACTTCTTCCAAATTGTTGGAATTTTGTAAATCATACTCTTTACTCCTGTTTGTGAGAAGTAGTAATATCTACTTGCAATGACAAAGCAATATTGCACAACTAACGAGGAAAAACATGTCAATAATATGTAATGAGAGTAGGCGCGCAGAGTTTGGTTGATCTGTGTGACACTTAACTGTACATCAGTCATTCTTGGAGCTAAAGAAATAAACAAATGAGGTTATCGCTCTACCATACAGTCGAGTAAGGTGTAATATTAGACGTCCTAGTCAGGCGATTACATAGGTGCGTTCGTTCGAAAACTAGAGCGTTTAAATAAATAGGGGTCTCTAACTAACCCTATGGTACAACAGATCTTTTTCGGACTAAGATCTATCTCAGGGACCTAATTAGATCGAGTACACTCCGGACCAGGTCTCCCAGTGGAAGAAAATCCCCACACCTTTACGGGGAGTCGAATCCGGATCTCCTGCTTGGTACATAAGCAACAAGGCTACCACCGCACATTATGCGCATAAGTACGCATTAATTCTAAGTACATATAAAATATACGTAAAATTCACTGCTCCTTTTATTATAAAATAAGCTTATTTAAAGTAGTTCAAAAACCGAGGATTGGGACGGACATGCGACATGTCCAATGATTACATAGAGAATCGTACCTTACCGACTGAAAAAATTGGTAATACAAACATTTGATGTGTTGCACTCACATGACTTAGTAATGAGATCTATATTTTTGGTAGAGTAACATTTGGTCTATCTCTTACACCTTACCAGTTATGGAAAAGTCATCAAGGGTAGACAGGAGCACATGAACTATAGCCAGTAAATGCAAACTATACATTTCATTTGCCACAAAAATATGTTAAACATATGCCATTTTAATTAAATCATTAGAGGCATTTCTGAAACACAAGCCACACGCGCGCGAGAGCGCGCGCGCGCGCACACACACACACACACACACACACACACACACACACACACGCGCGCGCGCACACACACAATGCTTTCCCTACTTACTATACGTAGAAGAAAAAGTAAAAAGTATCTTAAACTACTCATAATAAGTAGTATTATCTCATAATATTATATAGCATTACACATTAGCTCTAAGAACATACGAATGTATCCATAACATCTAGGAAATATTATTCGAATCATATTCCTTTAATTATGTTTTAAACATTTATTTGTTGAGTTTTTGTATCTGTTCGTAATTTATTGTGAAACTTCCTCCTATTACGGGTACTTAAGAATTTCATTAATTGAGTCGGTATTTAAGCCTTCATTGCAGATAACAGGTTTTTTTGGCTTTATAAATATGCACATTACTCATTACCTTTGCAGCATTGCCTTTATGTAAGGCAATATAAATGACTATTAGTGGAGGCACTTTGAATTCATTTTAATTACTGTAATTTAATTGAACTTTAATTAATTAAAGGGTAAATTATATTATTCCTTCATTTATAATTATGTACGCATGAAATATATATTTTCCAATAAAGGCCAATAAAACAATTTATGCATTAAAATAGATATTAACATAAAAAACCTTCATAAGTGTAATTCTTTGGACATAAATTCATGTAGAATATGAAGTACGTGCATCTTTACCATTTGGACACAGGTTTCTTGAACGTATAAATGGGCAATTCCCTAATTGATTTCGACAGTGTTAAAGATTTTATAAAAGGTATTGTGATAATGTGAAACTTTTATAAACTCACATGTTTTGTTTAACAAGTTAGTTACTATAAATATAGAGTGAAGATAGCTAAGGTCATAATTTATAGCAAGTTGATAGTTTTCTTACAATAATCTTTACGAAAGCCCTTAAATGCACCGTACACAACCCTCGTCAATTTTTTTTTCAAATAAAGCTTACATTATTATTCTATGAGAAACAGACATCACAAACTCAATAATTTAGTATATTGTATTTTATTTTCATTAGATATAATTTTGGAGTTTGAGAAAAGTTTTACTTAGATCAATTGGTAGCAACTGAGCAACAACAGAGCATTTTAAATAATCAAAGATTGCTATGATGCCTTGTGAAGCGGACATCAAACCTTGAGAACCATTGCTGTAATAAGATGAATTGACAAAAAAGAATTATGGCGATAGTTTAAGAACTGGACAGTACAGCTTTCTGAGATCATGAAACATGCAATTTCTAAGAAAGTTTAGCAACTATTTAATAGCTAAGCTATGCGAAGTCAAAGAACAACATTGTCTTGAATCCTACTGCTGTATCTCAGACTTTTAGATTTTTAACGTGTGTATTTGACCGCAAATTGAGAACTGATTATGTGGACAGTCATACATTGAAAATAGAAAAAATATTTATATACGGAAGTAAATTATAGAATAAATAAGACGAACCAAGTTTATTATCAAATCAAACACTAATAGGAAAAAAGGGAAATTAACGATACAAAAATGTGAATATATAAATCAGTGTACCTCCCAAAACTTCTTTTGGCTGGACAGTATTGTCGAACCTGAAAGTAGAATCACAAGCACAGAAATAAAGTATTTACGGAAATGTATAGGGGGCGAAAAAGAAGGGACAGGAAAAGAAAGTCAAATAAGAAGTATCCACATTTAAGAACCAGTAATAAAAAAGATGGACAAATGTTTTAAGATTATTTGGACACATAAATAGGATGTATGAGTGCAGGAAACCAAAGCAGTTATGGGTGGTCAGAGGGGAAGGAAGAAGATCGTGAGGGTGACCAAGATTTTTTTTCGAGTGGAGGAAAAATCCATTTAACGACTACCGCTGTATTGGAGAAGGGAGTATCGGCTTCGCCGCTATGGCATTGCTCGACTAGAAAACCTCCACCAGAAACAACGATAGAGGGGTAGAAAGGAAAGAATGAAAGAAGTAATTTGGGGGAAAGAGAGCAGTACCGCTATTGCACCTGCGGATTGCTGGTACGGGTGTATTGGCCGGCCACAGGGAATCAAAACCAAGTGCATAAAGGGCGCTAGGACGGACTCATGACCGAAAATGATAACGTCCTTAGGAATTCATGGTGAGGATTTGAAAGGAGTCGGGTGAGGTATTAGTGAAACTTCTCACGTCCACAGCAGTGAGCCGCCGGAGCTTCAGAAGCGTGACCCCGAGCGGGGTGCACCTGTATGAGTAAGTAGTTCGTCCAGCGTCGTCTGAGGAGCTGTCACCTCCTCCGCGTCGAGTCTTCGGATGGAGAGAAGATGTTCATCCAGCCGCGTAGAGATATCGTCATGGGTGGCTAGGCGTTCAAAGTACAGTATTGTTGCGCAGTGGATAGCAAAATTGAGGCTGAGTTGATTCACTGCCTCCTCGAACCCAGCAAACTTGGTGAAGACGTTGACTATCTCAGCCTGTATATCCCCCAGCTTCTCCAGGATCACAGGCTCAGGTGTGGCATGGATGGCACTGGCAGTTGTTCGCGCAGCCTGGGTTGTAGTTGGGTTTACGCTAACCCGCGGCAGGCGTACCTGCTGCTGGCGCGTATTCACCATGGCTCTCGGCTGCGACGATGTGTCGTGACGGCGTGGACGTTTAAGGTCGTGCTGCTGGCAGGTAGATGTCCTGTTCGGTGCTCGGTAATGAGCTTCTGCTGCTGTGGTATTGACGGCTGCCGACGCAGCTTCCTAACTGGTCGCTTCATTGGCAGCCGCTGATTGCTTCTACTGGCGTCTCCTCCCCATGTTGGAAAGGAACTCCTACTAACTCGAAGGTTCGAGGCGATGTGTACAAGCTAAACCAGGGCGCTATCAAGAATAGAATGGAGAAATTATATAGAGAAAATAGTGAATCAGAGGGGTAGGAGTTTGAGGAAGCCAAACAACTAGGGATAGGATAAAATATAGGAAGTGGATAATATATGACCGCTAGGATTACCTGCACACGTGAGAATGAAGGTAACTATGGGTGCAGGAAATAATGGTCAAAAAGTGATAGAAGGGCTGCAAGAGGAAACCATCTAGGATAGCCTACTGACCTGCGGAAACCACGAAGAACTCATAACAGAGTGAGTGGTTGCCAGGGGTAAATCCCAGGATTCCCCCACGGGTCACACATAACCGCAGCGCCACCCCATTAACGTATATTACGTAAATTAACGTCCTCCAACGTAATATTGCATCGGACAGTAAAAGAATGAACGAATGGCTGAAACGGGTTGAAATTATGCTGAGTCCCAGGTCCCTAGAGCTTAAAGTTATCCGACATTTGCCTTTTCAGAAAACCTCGGAAGAAAACCTTCGACCTCTACCACCACACTACAGAGGCAGGCCTCTGAACTTCAGATGCTTCATATTTTGACGTTTCTTTGCCAGAGGATAATCTCGAACAGCGAAACAGAGGGTAAAACCCAACAATTTTCATTTACGGCTTTGGCTATGGCAGCCATTTATGCATGGGCTTCTAGGCGCATTTTACGAAACATTTATTTATTCAAAATAAAAAACGGCATTTTATTAGTTAATTAGGTATGAGATATGATAAATAATATATTTTCTAAATTGCATTGAAACCGATTGTAAAATTAACTCACAAAAGAAGTTTCTTATCAAGATTCATGTGTAAATTTCGCAACAGACGACGGAGATTAAAATAAAATATCGAAGAAGAACACGCAAATGGCCAAACTTCGTGCCAAAGTGAAAATATTAAGATATAACTGATAATTTGTGTTATAAATCTGGTGAAAAATTATATGAAGTGAAAAGTTAAGTTACACATTAAAGTGTTATTTCAAAGCCAATATTTTAGTTTTCACCCTGAGAACAAAAAGGAATATTTCTGCTAAAACTGTGGTTAAGCCGAGGCAACATGGGAACAATAAAAGGTAAAATTACAATCTGCATTGCACCGAGTGCACGAATATTTTAATAGCACTCGTTAAAGTGAAGCAACACAAAAAGCGTAAACCCCGTTAGTTGCTGAAAAAAAGAACACCGTCCCGAATGGCGCCGCAACATAAATTCGTCCAGTAATATTAAAAACTCGTCCCAGATTTTATAGTTAGATGTGCAGGTGACGTCAGCGAATGCCTGAAGTCTGATTGGTGATTTCGCTCTTCTCTTCACTCAGAAATATAAAAAATAAACAGTATTACTTACATTGCTTTTATTTATATACGTTATCAGATTAGCCTCAAATGAAATGCTTTTTATTCAAACAAAATTATTTTTACAATAATCTTTTTACTGTTAATTTTTGGGTTTACTCAATAATTCTGTTGCAATGAAGATACTCTAACTGGTTTTAGTAATTTCAAGAAGGGTTTGACCTTTGCCATGGAGAGAAGGGTTTGACCTTTGCCATGGAGTAGAAAAAAGCGTTGGTACTTCACACAAAATGCACATAGAAAAAGATACATGCCGCGGATATTTCACTCCAAGTAGTATATATAAAATTGATTTAAATGCACGCCTTAAAGCCAAAACGAGAGCAATTTGAAAGTGACCATTTTCCCTGTTATACTGGGTAATACTTGTGTATCTTCGATGTTTTGGTGCATTTAAAAGATTGTGCTTACTGTAAGGGTTGATTCAGAAATTATGGGTCCAGTAAATAAATCATGAAAATGAAATTAAAAATTGAGATAATTTTAATCATAATTATCGTTAAGAAATTGATAGGGAACCCAAGCAAATAGAATAAATTTAAATATTAATCGCAGAGGAATATGCAATACATATAACGTTAGAATGTATACAGTTCGTTAGACAGGAGATTAGTTTGTGGTTACCAGATGGTAACCACAAGCCCATTAGCGAAATGCTGGAATCCGTAGGCCAATTCAAAATTCGCCGAGTAATTAATGAAGTAAAACAGGTTGTCAGATGCATTATCGCGCTTAGACCGACGAATCTCCGGATTTCTGAGAATTTTGTAGAGCAAGTCCAGATGAAAATCAGGATACCTTGTAGAAATTAAGTTCCGACATGAGTAGGGGACTCTGATATAGCTCACTTCTTCTGTGTTTGTCGTTTGGAGCAGTTTTTCATTGTTTCTGCCCTGAAACCAACCGCCACGTACCGTCAGGAGGTATATCGTACATCTAAGTCATGATATGCGGTACCAGTTATATTTAACTATTGTGTTATTACACAATTTTTCAAAGGTCGCCAATGTCTTACCTTTAATTACTTGAAGCATTCATTAAAACGCTTTATAGCAAGAATCCGTGTCATCCTTTTTACAACCACATCGAAGTATATCTTGGGATAGAAATCTCAGTGCTCGTGCTATAGTTAGGAAAAGAAACCATCTGAGGACTTCAGACGTCGTGAAGGTACAATCTTCATTGGTAGCCCAAAACAATTCATCATTGCATCATCAAAGTGCAGCTTATATCAGCTGCATCCAACAGTCGCATCAACTTGGAGCATTTTCATGCTTCAAACTGTTGTGTCAAAGAGCGACTTCCAAATATTTTGTATCAGGATCATAACATGTTTACCTGAGATAACGAATCTCTGAGTCTTCTTGTTCTTTACTTCACGGCATGGGCAGAGTGTCTATTCCCTCTCAAAAAATTGCTCTTTCCATCTCTTTTTGGATCTACCAACATCTCTCTTATCTTTTGGTTGACACTGGAATGCAATCTTAGGGAGAGTTGTTTCGGACATTCTTTGCATATGTTGCATCCATGTTTCTATTTATTGAGTCTACATTGAGTTCTTTCCTTGTCTTCATTTTTGTCACCTAACCTACTGAATTCGTTTGTTTTCCTCAAAAAGTTCATCTCTGCACTTTGGTTTTTAATTTTCTTCGTAAGAACCCATGTCTCACTCCCATAGAGTAATGTAAGGACCCCCATCGTTTTATAGAACTTTAACTTTATCTCCCTTCCTGTTTTATTTCTCAATGTTCTATGCACTGTTCCACATATCGTTTGGAATATTGCAAGCTTTTTGCTCATGTATTCAATTCTCATTATATAAGTTAGATTATATCCTAAATAGTTGAACTCTCTTACTTGTTCTAATGGTTTGTTTTCTAAAATAATTTTTGAGCTTGCATGCCTTTTTCCTCAAAATCCATTATCTTAGATTTTTCTGTTGATATTTTAAAATAATATTGTTGGCACATCTGGTTCAAGTGGTGACTTGCAGATGTAATTGTAGGAGTTTGTTGTAAAATTTGAAGATTGCAGATTCTTTGATAAAGGGAGGTTAAATCGAAGCTTACTGAATAATAATTTATACTGTTATGACTTAATTCTTAAATGTAACCCTTAAATGAAACCCTTTGAATAGTGGATAACCCATTTGCATTATTTGTTGTGTTAACTCTTTTTATTTGTTCATAGAAATAAAGAAACAGATGCCATGGAATTAAATATCATCAAATAGGACAATAGGTGACAAAAACTATTACGACATGAGTACGAGGGTCATTTAATAATTGTTGTAGGAAGACCAATGTTTCTTTCATTCTTTCAGTAGGTGGAACAACCAAAATGGTTTTCACAGTAAGAAATTCATAGTCAGAGAAATATGATGGTCTTGTCGCAGTGCAAACCCAATTTACAACCACCAAGCTTGAGGAGTTTTAATACCTTTAGCGACCTTGAATTGCCCTATTTATGCAACTAACTGCTTTATAATAAAACGTGCTAGACATGCTTCATATCTATTTCATGCCGCCACGTGGCAGTTGGCTCAAGGGCAGCTGTACGCTGGACCATCCATGCCTGTCCGCTCAAGACAGCTGCAATAGTGGAGAACGCAGGTTCGAAGCCCACTTGAGCCAAGCGGTCTAAATGAAGTTTCTATCCGGGATTTTTCAACGGGGATCAATGCTGCAGAGCAATAGCGTTTCAAACCAATACATTCATAAACGTGTCGAACTGCAGAAAGTTGCGAACACCTTTATATACTTACACGCTATGTAAGAACGATAATGCACAATAAAGTGAAAAACAATTAAAAAGCAAAATTGTTTTAGTAAGAAATGAATCTCTACTGATAATAATATAAGCGAGATGACAGAAATGAATAAAAATTAATCACAAACATCATAAGTCGCCTTACCTAACCGATAAATTCTCGAGCGGAGCGAAAGATATTTATCTGAAGTATTGCATTAATAAAATATTAATTTAAATACTATAATGTTATTTCTATAAAATAATCTATAATAAATTATATATATATATATTATTAGCGGAGTTCGACTTACTCAGCACTGTCAACCAGGAAAATGAAACCCAAGAATCACGTGCATTTCTACATTCTCCTGTTATTATAATATAAAGCCAGTTCATAATCTCAAATAAATCTCACTTTATTTTTAACATTAATAAACAACTTTTCTTATGCAAAACCACATTAATTATTTAAAGAACAATTAAAATTTAAATGGAGCACTATTTTGATTGTTAATATATTTTAATGTATGATAAACTGTTTTTCAGCGATTTAAGGGATACTGTTGGCCAAACTGACTAATCGAATGACCTGATGAAAATTTGTACAAAACAAAAGAATGACTGGATAATAATTCGAATGTGATCCTTTAACGCCTCTATCTATGAAACAGTTATACAAAGGTCCCCGCTTCATAGAATTGTTTCAACCGTGTGATTGGCGGAATGGATATTATCTTTTAAACATATTAAATAAAAAATCTGATGTGTTGCACTCACATGACTTTCTTTACTCTTGTGCTAACCATTCTTGCAAACTCTTATTCCTATATCTTCTTCGTGTTAGTTGAGATAAACCTTTGTACAAATTATCTTATTGCTTATTTCCTTGTAGGTGCAAGGGGAATATTAGAATACAGTAGGCTTTGTGCGACAGTCAAATCTTTTAAAGCTTTGAGATTCGGTTCTCTTTGCACACTTAACATATAAAATATATGAACAACGATGTTCCATTGCACGAAAGTTTCTAAGTTTTCCGAAACTCACACACATAACAAGGAATATCTCCGAAATGGTTCACCCTACAAAAAAAAAAAAAAAAAAAAAAAAAAAAAAAAAAAAAAAAAAAAAAAAAATTGAGGCATAAATTGTGTATTTTAGCAAGATCTATATTTTTTGTGCCGTATGATTTGGTCTGTCTCTAACGGTTTACCAGTTATGCAAAAGTCATCCAGAGTAACCAGGACTACATAGGCTATAACCAGAAAATTCAAAATATACATTTCATTTGTCATAAAAATATCTCAAACATATGACATCTTAATCAAAATCGTTAGAGCCATTTTCAAGAAAATCATCATTTTCGAACATTTTTCCATCTAAATGGTAGTTAGGGTGGGGCTACTTTCTTCAAAATCTTCGTGTCGTATCCTTGAAAGACATTAAATATAAATACCAACTTTGGTTTTTAACCTACTTTTCGTTTTTGAGTTATGCTTTCCACAGACACACAGACAGACACACACACGGACCTTTTTCTAAAAGTGCTTTTTTTGGATTCAGGGGGTCTCAAAACATATATTTTTGGTGAAATCTTGACATCGAATTTTTGGGTGGAGTACAATACTTCCCCTACTTACCAGTAGAGAAAGTAAAAAGCATTCAAAGTCTAACAAAAGCCTTAAGGGATACCTATAAAGAAAAAGAGCATTTAAGCACCCTAACAGAAACTAGGAGAATCAAAGTAATGTCAGATAAAAATATGAAAATAGTACTAATAAATAGAAATTTATGGTAAATGTGAACTTTATCCTCTTAAAATGTTAATGCATATGTGAACACACTACACACGCACGCACGCACACACATGTTCTGGAATCTTCTCAAGCCCGATCCAAAAGAGCACTTTTGAGTAAAGGTTGGTCCATGGAAACATACCTGAAAACGATATGCCGGTCTGGTATAAAGAATTTTCCGGGCTGATTGGCCATATCCAGTACATGAGGAAGCACCGACGTTTCGCCCGTCTTTACTTCGGCATCCTCTGAGGATCAATGTCGGCCGTAAAAGCCTGAGCTTTTACAACGATTTGTCGGTTGATTGCCAACTTGGTGGTGTTAGTCCAGCACAAATGAAGATTTTCAAGAAAATCTATACTTCACGTGACATTTTCGTTATATCTTTACTATGTTTACATGAGAAATTAAATGTAAATTTTTAATGTTCTCGGAGTATTCGGCGAAGGTACCTTTATTTATTTATTTTTTAAATAATTTTGTATAGCAAGGAAATCTTAAAATATAGTCAACCCTTGCTACATAGAAAATGTGGAGTTCATTAAAATACAATTTCTGTTAGCTTCTCATAATGTTAGCGGTTTTACAATCTATGTTTTAAAGAAGATTTGAATGAACGGAGATTGTTAATGAGTAACTGGATTAGCGGTGTCAGGAGAACCCCAGTGAAAATTGTTTACTATGTGAAACTTAATTTCTCCACAGTGAGACGTTCGGCTCTCGGTAACTTTCAACTGTATGCTTTGAGTTGTTGAGTGGTGAGATTGTGGTGCAAAGAGTGTGTACATGTCATTAGTAATTGTCGGGAAGACTCCATCATACCGATAAAGTATAACATATCGCATTGTTCCGTGTTTGAGAAGCAGATGGCAACATCTTTAGGAAGAAAAAGCACTATATATTGCATGTTATGTTGTTACAAAAAGATGACGTCAACTTTATGCAAACAAATGAAAGCTATTGACCACAATTTGATGAATGGATTTTATCGATTGCAAATGAGTTCGAGAGTGACTTCAATGATTTCGAGGATGCACATCTTGATCCGTACTATGAAAGTATTCATGACAGTAATTCAGAGCTAGGAGAACAATGCAAAGTTGAGATAAAAAAGTGGCGGCTGCTGATATGAGTGGTGAAGATGAAGAGGAAGAAGCAAGTGGAGTATCATCAGTGACAAGACCAACAGGAGTTGGAGAAGATGGCCTCCTGCTATTTTCTACAATGATGGACATTTCCATTCTAAATGCATTTGTAATATATTTATCCTTAATAGAAAACCGTCACAAATCACGTTTTGAGCTCACCAAATCCCTAGCATGGCAGCTAGTTGAACCGCATTTACAGAGAAGGATGAATATTCCACACCTCCTGAGAGAGTTAAGAAATAACATTGCCAGGATGCTCAAATGCGAAATTCCCAAGCAGTTAAGAGTGATAAAAAACGGCTTAGATGTGGAAAGTGTCTTAGAACAAAAGACAGGAGAGCAAAAGTGTTGTGTAACTTGCAATACACCAATATGTAGTGAATGCGAAAGAAATATTTTGAGGATTGCTTGTGAACACCTACTGCAGTTTTGTCCAGCTGTTATACCCATTTTATTTTAAACACTGTTGTTAGTTACTTGTTCTTGAATTTGATGCCTCAAACTTTTTTACCAGAATAAACCATGCCAGTTCAAAATAACTGATTCTTAAAACTATTAAATTTCGACTTATGAATGTACTTATATATGTACTAAAATCCTGTATGCCTGCATGCACAAGTTTACGATGTAGTTTATCTGTAAATATAACTGAATATCAAGTTGATGTTTAGTTCATTATGATGTATCATCCCCATCCTTCATTATTGTCAAAAAGAAATGGGATCTACCATATGATTTGTGCTGCAGAAAACGCACAATACTGGTTAAAGACTAACCAAACCTTGTATAGCTAAGAAGGGGAGTATCAGAACTACTAGATGGAGCAGATAGGAGAGTGTAACGGGCAGACCTAGTTATTGAACATCTGCAGCCAACATTAACTAATCTTAGTGCAAACATCGAGGTCACAATCTCCTTTTTCGATATGAACTCTCAAAGAGAATTATGCTGTTATCTAATACTTTTTTTAGAACTTCAGTGGCTACATATGCAAGTTTAGGTTAACAAGACAGTTTCAAATCCACGAAGTAGGAAGAGTAGCTCCTGCCAATACTACTCCCATAACTGATTTCAAGAAGAGATGGTACATTAATTCGGTTGTTTGCTAATGGTGTAATAGAAAGTTTTCATTCTGCGTACTCCCGATATTCTAAGACTTTCCCGTTACTGATGTATGTTTGGTGTGCCCACATGCATCTGAGAATTTAACATGTGGATACACCAAAGCTTAAAAATGCATGTAATTCAACATTCTCCTAATGAAAGAAGACAGTGAGCAGTCGACAAGTTTGTACATTGGAAATTATACATTATTACTTAAGTGGTGCCTTTGGGAACAAATTAGCCGTTTAAAATTGTGCATGAAATATTCATGGTTCAGGCTTGTAATTTCGTGTTAAATCTACATTATTGCCTGTGATCAGTGCTGCACTAAAACATTATTACTATCTAAAGAGCATACTAGCGTAACACGGCGGCTTGGTTTTGGTGTCAGTATTACGCGCATATGACGTAGAATTACCGATACATTTCTACTTTCATTTTGTGCGGAAACTGATGCCCTGGTTTTAAAACAGCGCTTGCAAATCGTCCAAATTATAGGGATTATAAAATCAAAAATTCAAATATAAAAAATACATAGATTTATGTGTTTACAAGAGAATGTGTACCAATCTAGCATAGATAGGATGCAGTCTAGCTACATTCGAGTATATTACCATCGTTACATTCAACACAGAAATTTGTTTTCTAAATACTAAGTAGGCAAGGTAAGTGATATTGGATACAGTACTTCCTCCTATGCACTGTACGTAGCTGAGAAAACATAAGAATTGATGTATAACTGTACACCATAAATACGATCAAGGGTTCTTGAATGAGTCTCTTAATTTACGGTATTAACTACATAAGCATAAAATCTGCATCTGTGAGGGAGTGCAAAATAAAATAACTAAGACTGTGATAATTGAGGAGATCAACATATATTTGTATCAAAATCATAGTGGACGTTTTTAAATATGCAGTAAACTAAGAACAATATTTCTAATATCATTAATCAGAAACATAAGTGCAACTAAGACGTATTCAAAAAAATCAAAATATGGCATTAAATATAGAAAGCAGCGGAAAGAACATCTTTTAAGAAAGCTTGGTCAGGATATTCTAGACAAACTATATTTAGTGGAATTTTAAATATAAGACAAGTAAATAAAATAAAAATTTAATGACCCTGAGAAATGTTAGAAGACATTTGTTAGACTTATCATCTCCATTAGCAGCAGCATCAAAATTATTATTTCCATAGGAGGCGGTAGTGTTGCAATTTGCAGAGCTTGGAGATACGCATTCGATAGAACCATGGAATTTTCTCGTATATCTGAATTTAAGATAAAGTTAGCTCTGCTGAGAAATTAGTAGTTATGTTTCTGACATTAATCTGTCATTGCCACTAATTTATAAATACCTAAAAGTTGTATTAATAATGGTATAACTAGAGTAGATGCTATATTTGTAAAGCACAGTTACAACAATATGTACATCTGTGATACTTAATTCAAGGAACTAATAAATCACTGGTTGCCTACCCTATCGCTCCCTGCATATGCAACCTCCTTCATTCTTCTCTCTTTTGCTTTTTTCGCCTTGCTTAGCTTGATATAATCTTTTCTGTTCCAACAGCGGTTTATACTGTGCCTCTCATAGCAAGCAACATCTTTTCATCCGATGTCACTGTCAACACCTTTCCCTCTTCTATTTCAGTATTACATTATTCTTTGTAGCTTTATTTCAAAAGCTTCCAATAGCATTTTCTAATTTTGTGCTACATAAAGGTTTTCTTAGTAGCTTATAAGATAATATCACACTCCACAGCGATCGTATTCGGTTTTCTTCTGGAAGCTATAGTTCAGTGCCATTTTTTTCACTTGATACCACCGTTATTTACTCATTTATCTATTACTATAGTTTTCTCAAAACATAGTTTACTGGTATCACAATTCCGAAATGCATTAAAACTAACGACTAAACTAAACCCCAGAGTAACAGTCCATGATTGAAAGATTAAACTACCTTAATTCTTTTTGAGGGTTCATGTCGAAAAAGAAGGTCAAGGCTTGCCCCAGCCGCTGCGTTCCCCACCTCTGCCCACTAGGGGCGTCATGAGTGGGTGCAGTAATAGAGAGTGGGACGTGGTCAGCGTCCCGATCCCTCCCGGCCAGCCACGCGGGCTTCACAACCTGGGGTCACTTCTTCTTGATCAAGTAGCTCCTCAGTTGGCCCCTTCGGGACCTAACGAAGCTGAGTGCACCCTTCCCTGTCGGCTAGATTTGATATCCCCGGTAGCGGCTCGTACGCCGGCCCTCTTCCTTCCCCTGCGGGCTAATAGGGACTCGGAGATCTCCCGCGATCTGGAGGATAAGGATTTACAAAGAGCAAAACTTGCTATGTATGCCGGAGCTCCCACCGACAGTTACAGCTCTGAAACAACGAAGCTCATGACAGATCAAGTGAGGTGAAATGGAGAGACAGGGAATTTGGAGGATGTAATCCTTTCCAACATTCGCCTAATGAGCCGGGAACCTACGATCTACGACCCTACGACCTACCAGATACGAGCCTCAAACGTTATCACGCAACTATCTCGCTCGGAAGATATGCTAAAATCATTTATATGCCTATTGACATGCTGGCTATTTCTAAAGTTATACAAGAGTGTTTTGTCTTTAACATATAAAAATTCCAATATGAAACTGACTATGGCTGGGGGAAAAAAAAAAAAAAAAAAAAAAAACCTTTATTCCTACTGATCCTTTAGCGGCAATAGTATATCTCATAATATTTTTCTCATATGTCATAGCAATGCGATATGAAATATAATAATAACAATAATAATAATAATAATAATAATAATAATAATAATAATAATAATAATAATAATAATAATAATAATAATAATAATAATAATAATAATAATAATAATAATAATAATATTAATTATAATAATAATATTAATTATAATATTAATATAATAATATTAATATAATTAATAATAATAATAATAATAATAATAATAATAATAATAATAATAATAATAATAATAATAATAATAATTATTATTATTATTATTATTATTATTATTATTATTATTATTATTATTATTATTATTATTACTATTATTATTATTATTATTATTATTATTACTATTATTATTAATAATGACTGAATCATGTAGCTGACGTCATTGTAGTTACGGCTTTGTTGACGCGGCTTGTCAGTTGTGCATATAAGGTGTGCTTGCTATTTAAGAATACAGGATATGCAATATAGTAGTGTACAAAACAAAGAAAGAACAATATGTCATTGTCTTTTATCTTGATCTTACATAATTAAGCTTCAGGGAGTCCTGCTATGAACAATCGCAAAGCATGAAACGCACCTATCTGGAAACAGAGTCTTTCACATGGATGCAAATGCAGTAACACACATTTTCCTCACAGCCAATAATTTCTGTATAGAATGAAAACTGAAATTTAATCTAAAATGCTGCACAGACAAAAATGAGTTAATTGAGACAAAGTATGTCCGTTTTGGCTTCGTTTTTTCTACTAGGAGGTTTTTCCACACCGCATAAGAATATTTTTCTTGAAGTATTTTTCAAGTTTGCAAAATTCTGTAGCTTAAACTAATTTTTAACAGTATAAGGTTCATTAATAATCAATAACGTATCACATACGGTTAGAATTTGTATGATGAAATTTGAATTGCATCTTCAGCAGAAAATGTTAATAACTAAATTCGTTTGCTATGGAAATACTAAATATTGGTTGGTTAGTATTTCCAAAGCTGCTATTGGTGTGGTTTTACAGGTGGTATCAAAACCACACCAATAGCAGCTATGGAAATACTAACCAACCAATACCCCATTGAATATGAAATAGAAAAAGCGGCTCTTATTCAACACGAAAAGTTGATCAGACTCCCATTCAATACATGGCACAAGAGAAATTTTACACATACCCTAAAGACTCAGGAGAGCTTTCTTTCCAAAATTCAAGACATCAGGAAGAATGTACACCTTCCTAATTCAAAGGAAAACTTCATATCGAAAGTCAATCCGACACATACATTAGACATCACATATTATTTACACCTGACAGAAGAAGTTAAGAAAAGTGATATTCCAACTAGTGTTCTAAAATTATTGGCATTAGAGACAATCCATACTAGATTTCCAGAACACGAATGGCTCCATATTTATACTGATGGATCATTGATATCAAACCAAAATGGAGCAGGTGCTGGAGTCACATGTCACCTCTTTTCCTATTACAAATCTTTAAGTTATAGAACTACTAACTTTGATGGAGAAATTGAAGCAATTCGAATGGCTCTACAAAATCTTTTGTACAGAATTTCACATTTTCAGCATGCAGCAGTTATTCTCTCAGATTCCAGGGCAGCAATTATAGCAATTACTTCCAAGTTGTCACCAAAAAACCAAACAAGTATAGAATGTTGGAAAATCCTTACCCATCTAACAGCACTTCAAAAACACCTAGTCTTCCAATGGATACCAGCTCATTGTGGACTGAGTGGTAATGAGAAAGCTGATTTTCTTGCAAAAAAGGGTACCAGCGGTGTACAAAAATCTATAGTTAATCTACCATTTTATGCAGCTAAAAGATTAGTCAACTCTGAATTCAAAAAAATTATTGCAAAATGTTACTATGAAAAATCAAAGAATAAAAGATGGGAACTACCAAACATTCAAACAGTAATTCCTGAGTATCCTCGAAAAACAGCAGTTGAAACCTTCAGGTTGATTACAGGACATGATTGTCTGGCAAAACATTTAAACAGAATTGGGATATATTCTTCACCACTCTGTCCTCTATGTGATCTGCAAGAGGAAATGGATCGAGACCACCTTCAAATATCCCGGCCACTTCTAGTGCCCCATCCATCAGTGAAAAATATTGGAGAGCAAGAGGATTAATGACTTCATTGTCAGAAATCCAGCATTAGCTAACACCAACAAATTCGTTTGCTAAAAAAGTTTTACAATTTTTTGGCCAACATTATTATTATTATTATTATTATTATTATTATTATTATTATTATTATTATTATTATTATTATTATTATTATTATTATTATTATTATTATTATTATTATTATTATTATTATTATTATTATTATTATTATTATTATTATTATTATTATTGTTATTGTTATTGTTATTGTTATTGTTATTGTTATTGTTATTGTTATTATTGTTATTGTTATTGTTATTATTGTTATTATTGTTATTATTATTATTGTTATTATTATTATTATTATTGTTATTATTTTTATTGTTGTTGTGCTGTTACTGTGGATGTTTTATTACTGTACCCAAAAATTCGACATTTCATCGGAAACAGATTCTTCAAATCCCTTGAATAATAAAGGAAAGAAAGAGAAGAAAAAGGGTTGCTGAAAAAAGAATTAATTTTAAATTCACATTTCAGCCTTGAAGCGAAGATTTTTAGCGAAACCACCCCATCCCTAAGCAAACTTTGTATGACCTTGAAATACAGCTCTAAGGATTTTTATTAAAATATTTGAGATACCGGAGTGATGAAGTATATATCTTAAATAGTTTGTCAATAACCTGTGAATCTGACTATAGGAGGTAGAAAAGCACATTACAAAAACACATATTTTCTTTATAGTAAGAATTTATAGTACCGTACATTTTTGTGGAATTTACCGTTTCTAAAATATTATCATCTTGCATTTACCACTATTTTAAAATATTGCGTGGCTATTTTTTCTCTTTGATTTTCAGGCATATAAACAACGTTGTCATTGTAATATTATCCTCCTATATGCAGTATGCATCTACTCCAGCATATGTAATATAAAATAGGTAGAAAAACAAGCACATTCATTATTTTGTGGAACAACCATAGAAATAAATTATACAGATAAAATGATTAATTTATTTTTGTGTTTGATGCTAAGTTTCCGCATGACATTTATATAAATACCGGGCGCTGGAAATATAACGAGCATTGTTTTTCAATACAGAAGTCTTAAAGATGCACTTTCTATGAAAACAGGACATTATACGCCCATTAAACACTACAAAATCCAGCAAACTTCCCAACCACATCCCTAATTGAGCAAGTTAAACATTTCCAGAAATGAGTAATTTACCACAAACAAGTAGAGATTTTTATTTAAAATGCATACAAGTACATTCGTACCTAAATCTATTAACATTTTACAAAGGTTTTTCAATGTAGAAGTGTTTATAATGGTGTATGCTATACTTTAAGAATTACAAAGGTTTTTGTTTCATTACCTTCCGGCCAGTGTATTAATTACAAAAGTAATGTTTAAGTTTGGTACCTTTATTTCTCTAATGCACTGCAGCAGCAATAATTGTCCTAAATGTGCAATTTGTATCTCCTTTTATATCTCTTGTAATATGAACCCTATTCCAGCTTCCGATATGCTAGGGTTTTAGTTATAATACAGTAGCTATATATTTATAATATGCTTAATCTTTAGGGTTATATACCAATAAAACTATTCTAAACATAAATAAAGGCAAATCACTGAAAAGACAGCATTTCTTATATAAAGTAATTGACAAAGGCTGTTGGAATCTATTTTGGCAATAATCTAATTTGATAATGATCTAATTTGGTAATAAATTCAAATCTTTGGGATTCAAAAGCAGGATATTTGTAAATAGAAGAAGTGGCACAGTCTGGCTGATGTCCTCGCAATTACAGCATCAATATCTACTTTTAATCGTTCGAAATAATGTCCAAATTCACCGTGACCAAGTCATAAATTGAGTTAATATAAAACTTAGTTATATGTATTTGCACTGTAATTGGTGAAACAATGTAGATGGTTATTAAAGAGGGATTCTGCTGTTTAACCACTCATTACTAAGCTTTGTATTAGTTCTGTTCTGTAGACAGTGGACAGAAAGAGTATGAGTAATCCCTTCTTGAATAAGCAGATGATTAGCAAGAAGATGCTTGGGTTAATTTAGTATACATTTCCCCACCTACAAAATATGATAAAATTCGATCCCACCCATGGGATAGGTCTTCAGTAAGGTGCAAAATTGCACATTATCTTTGGTAAAATTGATTAACTTTCATATTTTCCGAAGTAATTATAAAAGTAATGAATTCTTAAGTACGCCTCCATAATACAGCAAATAAAATGGACTTCAAGCTAAGTTTAAATATGTCGACAAATGTTCATTTTTTGTACCGCAATGGCTGGCGGATAATTTCTACTTTTTAACAGCGGCTGATTAGTCCGACATTAATAGGAGATGAACGCATCTTAAAGGCACACATTGTTACAAAGTTGCGACTATTTCCAAGTTATTACACGGCAGATAATCCTAAGTCATGCAGAAGGAAATAAAGCTTAACCAAGCTGAACAAATTCAACTTCTAAGAAGACTTCAGCGGCTATATAAGAAGGTCACAATTTCTTATGAGAAAGAATGAGGAGGCTGTTACACTCTTCGATAAAATCACGTTTCATTCTAATTCACGTTTCATTCTTCATTGTGCTATACTAATTCATAAGAAACAGTATCCCTCTATTTACCTAAGTTAATCACGAACAATTTATGGAACACGGACTTAAGTATAAGCAACACAAGTTAACAGCATTCATCTGCTTATAGCACAAGACTTTGTCTTGGTAGAAGAACTACAAGATTTTCAGCAAACAAACGGCGAATGTTTAGCAAACACTTATATTACAAAAGGCCATTTAACGTACATTTTATGTTTAATAGTGTCTAATGTTACATAGGAAGCAAGGATATGTATCTGTCTTAAGGTTTTCTTTTTAAATATGTATAATTCTGTGAAAATGAAGGGAAAAACAGTTAGTCACGAAAACTCAATATTATACATAATATTTAAATGAAAACTATTTGAGACATTTTTGAGAGAATAATAAGTAAGGCTGTTTTTAAAAACAAATATTGTTTAGCAGAGAGGAAGTGCTAAAAATCTTCGCTTTGCATTCTTAGAAAATGCGAAACTTAACTATGTTCATTTAAATTTATAGCAGTTTTCATTTTTGACATGTGCTGCTCTCTCGTATACACATTCATATGACATTTGTATTGTAACGCGCATATGTAAAGCGCAGACGACTAACAACAGTATCATGATCTGGTGTAACGGTAGAAGAGTTTGAAGAAGCAACTGATATCGGCCAGACATCATTGAATGATTTAAACAGATTACTTAAACTGAAGCTATCTTCTTTTTGTTTCTCACTACCTGTCCGTATTTGACATGGCCGTCAATTTTAATGTACCTTCATGCTTTCAGTTTTGCTTCCAAAAACACGTCCGGCAGTCTCCATAGTTATTTCACCACGTAACAAACAAACGAGATATTAGAAATGATTAGAAACAGCTGATCGTAAAAATAAATTAACAATTTGTATATATTAAGATGGCCATGAATGACCCTAGTCAGCCAACATCTATTTTAAATACCTAACGGTGAAATTTGTATCTAAAAGAGAAATGTGTGGCACAACTCGATTGCACTATAGTTATGTAAGATAATCTTATTTTAACTTATTTCGAGTTCCCAAAATCGGACATTCACCTTCATAACTCTCCAATTAAATATCTTATTCATTTCCCCTTTCTGAAACCAAACTGTCCTTCTAATTTGCCAGAATTTACCAGAATTTAAGTTCTTCAGTTTAAAGCTAAACCACATTCCAATGACATCCTCTAGAATTCGGTTAACGGCATTACTCCTGTTCTCGGAATGTAGCAGCGGGGCTTAATTCGCCAAGGCAAGTATAAGTCAAGTGAAACTAACATCTGACTTCTTTGAAACAGTTCCCACTTCAGTTAATGTAAAGCAAGGCTTGAAATATTTGCATGCACGTTGTTAAAAAGGCAAATACAGCAACTGTGTTATGGCTCAAGAGTGAAGGAAAAAAAGAAACTGTCGAATACCCAAACACCTGGTTCTCGCAGGTGTATACTGGGAGTCTAGAAAGAGAAAGAGCTAGTAGCTCCCGACCTACCTTATACAATGGTTTGGTACTAGGTTATTTGCTTAGAAAAATAACGTTATATGAGATTTGCTCTGGCTAATTTACGCTTGTTTATTGCAATGTTTCAAAGTAATTTCGACTTGACACTGTATAAAGACTAATCCTCGAAGATAGAAGAGGAAGAAGAAGCAGAAGAAGAACTGTTCAGTTCTATGCTGTGAATGTGGCAGTACCGTGTAAACCAAGTGGAGTGGGTTACACAGCAAACTTGACATTTAAGTTCAGCGTATTCCAAGGATTAGAGAGAAGATTTTCAAAAAAAAGTTCCTCCCCACCTCAAACTTTGCCATTCCGCACAACATGCTAAGGGTTGTCAGTGTTTCATTTTGTTGTTCTGGTTTTTTTTTTGTTTTTTGTTTTTTTTGTTTTTGTTTGTTTGTTTGTTTGTTTTTTTTTTTTTTTAATGGGAGACACCTTGTATAATTGCCACTGCCATTGTCTTGTATATTATCATTATTCGTCTTTTCTGACTTTATTTCTTAGTGTTCTTGTTATATAATTAAACTTATTTAGTTTATTATTTATATCTGTATCCATTGTATTGGATATTTCGCAGTCTATAAAGTTAAATTTTGTTACTTTTTCTATTCGGTTGTTTCTCTTTGACGGAACTGAATCCTCGAAAGCCATCATTTTTTATTTGTCAGATCATATTTCCCTAGTATACTGTTTCGATATTTCATTTATTTATTTATATAGCACTCCTTGTAGCTCGTCTACTGATTTTGCTATTAAAATCTGGTCAGCTGCGAAAGCTTATGTCTTTATTATTAAATTTTTTTTAAGTTAATTCCCTCCATTGTTATTTGCTTCTATGATCTTGTCGTGTCAAAATATATATTAAAAAGGGTGACTGACAGTGGACAACCTTGTCAAACTCTTCCTATTGCTATGATACTGTTTTAGTATCAGCATTTATTACATGTTGCGTTACATTCAATTACACAAACCCAAATAAAAAAAAATATGTATTTCAGTAATACTGGATACTCGTTTTTATTTCCTTTATAGAATGGTCACTTTGAGCACCACTTATATTTTTCCATGAGGTAAATGCAATGAGAAAACCAAAGATAAAACTAGGGATATAATACATTGTTTTAACAGTCATCACAAAAAGTTATAGTAAAACTACTGGGTATATCTTTAGGAGACACAGGCTAAACTTATAAACGCCGCACTGTTATTAGCAAACAGGGGATTCTAAACTGTGGGATGTATACAAACATTGAAACCAATAAAGTAGAGAATATTGTCCATTTCAGCAGTTGCATTTCCTACGTTCCCTTAGCATTCGTCGCTAACTGGAGTGTCTATGCTTTCAATTCTTCCTCATCGCTTTTGTTCCTTTTTACAATCCATTTACTTACATCACGGCAGCGCTTGAACTGTTATATATATATTTTTTTTTGCGGGGGAGAGGGTTTAACATCCATAAACCGGTTAGGTCGTATCAGAAAATGGGTTAAATGTGTGAAATGATGCTCAAATAAGCCCGGTTTCACATCCATCTGTCAGGATAAGGGAAAACACTGGAAAAAGCCTTATCCAGATAACGCGGTGTAATCGAGATTTGAACCTCTTGAATGTGAGGCCCCACACCTCAAAGATGGATAACTCTTTTTTATTTTAAGGATTGTGTTTCAGTTGTTTAGGTCAGTCAATAACACTCGGGTAACCGAGGTCATTTAGACATTTATTCTTTAGGGGAGATTAGCAGTTCAAGTCTCGCCAAAAGCCTCCTCTCTAGCTGAGATTTTCCCTCCAAGTTTCCCAGTCCCCTGCACTGACAAATTCCGGTGAGGTATCCTAAATTTGTACTTACACGTTTTATTTTTCCAACTGCGTTTTCATGTCTCATATCATCATCATGATCATGATCATCATCATTATTTAACCACAATTCACATCTTTATTCCATAAATGTTCAGAGAAGTTAACATTTCTTCTCTAGAGACTGCTAAATGCTTATCTTGATTTTGAAATAATCTAAAATACAAACAACTGAATTTTTCAGAAAAAGCTCCCTGCTCAATACACTTTTGCTGGTATTTTATACGGCAATGGTTTTATAGGTTCTCAAACAAATGTAATTGTGTTTAATAATATAGCATATTGTTTATTATTTTATCTCAAGCAAGTAAAATAAGCATTTTAGACTACGTCGAAGGGATTGGAGTATTCCAAGTCCCGTAACTGCTAATGTGAGACTGATTCTGAAAGTTAATTATGGTTTCTGAACCTATGAGAACTTATACCTCAGACTTTTAATTCTCTTCTCCTCATTAGCTACAGAAAATTGTTGTATACTTATCGCAGGCAAAGTACATTGAGGCAATTCTTCTTGATGAAATAATTGCCCAAACAATTGATAAAGCTTCGAATGTGGGAGATTTGAGAAAGCAAGTTGTAGGTACAGTCAACCAAGCATTTCTTGCATGTTTTGACTGGTTACACTTCGAGAAATTTTGCCATTCTTACTCTGTAAGTTGTGGAGCATTGAATCATCTTCCTAGTAACAGAGGACTATAAAAAGACAGCAGCAAATAAATTTATTTTATCAGTTACGAGATAGTTGTGAGCGAGTTAATTCGTTTAATTTTAACTTAGATATACAAAGGGAGTGTCGAAACCCACTTCACGCAATAAATAAAGTCTCTTACGAGTTAACAATTGCTTATACTTGTCACAACTAGTATCAGGCAGTGTAACTGAAACATAGAGAAAATGTTGATAAATCTCTTTGCCCTACTCGAGGAAATGAAATGGTATATAAAGAGGCAAGTGAAATGCGCAAATGAAACGATGGGCGACGGAGATTATTGGCAACGATAGAACAACTGCCCGGTGCAGAGAAAGAACGGAATCACCTCGACAAAAGCGTTAACGCCTTGGAAAACCTAAAGAGCGTGCTAACGCCATGGAAGGAAGAGCCCATGGCAGCACTAAAAAAACAGACCGCCGTGCTGGAGGAAGTGCTCAGACAAAGACTCCAGGATTTGAGAGTCCAAGTGCCAGGACGCGACATAACATCCAAATCGAGCCACTCAACAATGACTTTTGAATCTTCCACGGACAATTTATTACAGTCACCATCCATGTGATGACAGACACCAGAGAGAAAGAAGCTGCAAATTGGTAGCTAGCCGCCAAGTGCAGGTGCAGAAACTTAAACGTGATTCCGACGGCATCCATGAACTTATCGGAGGTCCTTGAATACCATCACTTGGCCGCAGTTTACCGAGTTTAAATAGAAGTTGCAGTAGCCGGAGAAAACGCTGGCAATAGTGCAATTGATGAACAAGGCTTAGTTGAACCTCCCTCACAGCTGTTGCCTGAGGATCCGTTTATTCCATTTTCGACGAATGCACGAGACCGAGATACGACAGTGCCTGATAGTTGGCGGGCACAAGACTTTCCTCGAGGCGCTAATGGCCGCACTGAGGATAGAAGCAGCTAAGCTGACAGCTATTGTCACTACCAACTCAAGAAGTATCCAATATCACGGTGATAGAAGGGACAGTGAAGATTATTTTAAACTGGTGTGTTTTGGGAGAGGCCATCCGGGATATATGATGAAGGAATAGGGCAGCTGCATTATGGGAGATATACCACAGACATCAAATGAATTCCGTACCAAAGTCTAAGGTAAATTTCAGCTGCAGATTTTTTCATCTTTAACAAGGAATTCAATGACAGCATACTGCCGAAACGAAGCACTAATTTCTATTTTGGAAAGACTGCCTGTGGAAATGTGAGAGAAGCTGATGACATCACAATAAGGCAACATATGGTGTAAAGGCTGTAGATTAGAATCTTGCAGTCGCTTTTATTACATTTCTTAAATTTGAATTTTAACAATGGGTTTCTCACGACTTTCAGTTTGACCCTTGTAAATAAAGTCTGTTACTATTTAACCGGTGGTTTTATTTGTTATACAATTGCCAGAATCAAGGAAGAATGAGTGAAGGGCGCTATAATATTCCATTACCAGCATTAATAAATATTTAAATGATAAATGGTAGATTTTCTTGCACTCAGGGGTCTATCCATTTCATCTTGGATTTTCAACACCAAACAATAATTGAAATATTTGAACATCACAATACATCCATTTATCTTAAAACTTCTTCGCATAGTTTTACACAATCACTTCCATAGACTAAAGGGTATGAATAAAGTTTTTTAATACACCTTATAAAATGATAAACTATGCCCATATATTTTAAACGTTTTAAACATTAAAAAGAAACCATTTTCCATACAAAATATCAGATTATGTATTGTGTTTTACATTGAATAAACGTGCGTTTTAATTTTCTAATTATTCCCCTCCAAGTATTGATACTCTCGCTACAGTTTACTCTACAGTCGACTCATTTGGTTTTTGTACATATATACTGTAGTAATTACGTAAATTTACCGTTAAACAAAATGCCTTAACAATGTTTCGCACCCATATAAATCAACACACAGTTCCACGAAGTCTGCGAACATAAAAACCAAAATGTTCACATTTTAATTTCTAAATCTGTTAAACATTTCAAACAATTACTTTATTAAGCAATGAACAGGTTTACCGTTGTTTGCCATCGATTTAATAAATGGAAATGCGTAAATATTCCAGTGTTTCGTTAGTATTCCGCAGTAAACGAGTCGAAGCAGCAAAGTACCCGTTGTGTCAGAAGAGAATAAACAAGACACACATACCTGTCAATTGAAACATATGCATGTTGATTCACAGGAACTCAATTTTACGGGTAATAGAACTATGTTTTGTAGTGAATTAAAAACCAAGCAAAACTATCTAAACGGTACAGTGTATATTAAACTATTATTATATTGTGACAAAATGACAAAATGAGTCCAGTTACTTTTCTATTGCTTTATTTTTCTTCTAAAATTTTGCACAAAAAACACAGTTCTGTTCTACTCACCGTAACAAAAACCTATAATCGTTCGTGATATTATAACTCACAACTGTTTTCTCCTCGTGAGCTTGATTCAGTTCTTTCACTGTCTTTCTTCACTTTCTCTGTCTCTCATATAGTACTTATTCTGACGATGCAATCACTAGACATCTTTAAGTCTTCTTCACTTCGACGCTACGTAGCTTTCACAGCTACCGTACCACGCACATACTGGCTCTCTGACCGACTCATATCTGTAATTCTCTCTTTCTGCTGTTACCTCGCCTCCTTATATAGCGGGGATTACAACACAGCGATCTTTCGCGAATTTCTTCAAGCAACCTGGGTACCGGACACTTCTCAAATCATCTGGAGAAACCACCTTTGGTTTTGCTGCTCTGATTGTTGTTACATGTTAGCTCGCGTGAGTGGTGTGGGGAGGCTTGACCGTGAGCGCTTCTGATACGCGCCGCACGCTTTCTTTAGTCACGTGTACACAAACAGTCGTCCGAGGCAGCCCGACCATGAGCGCTTTGCTTGCTCGCCGGCCTGAAGCAGCTTAGTCTCGATCATTCTTTGTTGTGCGCCGCTGCCCGATGTGATTCTTATCCCATTTCATAGTAACTGCGCAAAAAAGGTTTACCTGCAAGTTCTTCCGGATTAAAAATACGACTCATTCACTTATAAGATGCACTAAAACATCATTGTTTACATCGCATGCAGTAAATAGCTATTTGCATAAGCTTATTATGCATCCATTAAAATTTACTTTCTATTTATTAGAGCTCAAGCGATGAAAATAAAATCGCCAGTTTTAAAATTTTCATAGATAGTTATTATACTTGAGGAAACTATAGAATGAACAGTTCACTGACGAATAGTTACAGAAGATTTTGAATATTTAATATATTTCTCATGTCAGTATCAAAATTCTAATATTAAAATCAAGATTATAAACATTTTTAGAAAATAAATTTCCTGTAAAAAGCACCTTGGGATGGGGAAATTCCACTTACTACCTCAATTAGATTGGTCTGGTATTTATTCAGATTTTCATTTACTTAATTGTGCTGTTTCATGATGATCATCATATTATCATCGTCGCCGTTGTCATCTCGTCACAGATTAGGAATTCCTCCTGTTCCGGCCTCATGTTTCCCTCCATCTCCGCATGAATCTTCTATTCGGCTGGCACGCATAGCTTAGGGCAGCGTATTTCATCCATTCCTTCTACAAAGACCGAAAAGAAAATCGCACTTCACACGGCTATTTATCGTTAGACGAAGATGTGGCAATTTCATTGGTTGTTTTAGGCAACTTACCCTTGCACCGTACTCTACAACAATCACTGAAATGACCATGATTTCATACAACGATACTTAGACTGGATGTGCATAGAGATTTTCTTTGTCACTGTCTCCACATGTTTCCATCTTTTTTTTTTTTTTTTTTTTTTTTCCATTTAGAAGAACAACATTTAATTATTTTCTTATTCCTTCGTTTTTGATTTGATCACCCACGTTTCGGATTCGTATATCGTTGGCACAGCCATTACCTTGTCAACTTTTAAGTGTGTCATTCCTTAACTTTCTTTTTAATGTTCTTGCTAATTAGTTTCACAAATATAATGAAATGTGTTTACTTTATTATTAAGACCTTTATTATTATTATTATTATTATTATTATTATTATTATTATTATTATTATTATTATTATTATTATTATTATTATTATTATTATTATTATTATTATTATTATTATTATTATTATTATTATTATTATTATTATTATTATTGTTGTTGTTGTTACTACTATTACTATTATTATTAGTGTTGCTGTTCTTCTTCTTATTATTATTATTATCATCATCATCGTCATCATCAGTTATGTTGATCTTAAGTAATTACATTTTTTTGTTTTAATACTTTATTTTTTAAAACTTATTCTTTTTAAAAATTTTAAATATAACGTTTTTAATGAATATTAGATGTCCTAGTCAGGTGGCTGCCTAGGTGTATGAACGTTTAAACAATCCTAAAGGTATTCCAGGTGCTTAGTCACCTGGTTGGTTTGTGAAAGACCTGGATACAAAAGCCAGTTGACTAATTACATTTTGTGTTAGCTGAGTTCCTTTATTCAGATGTGCAATTTCGTCCACAGTTTCCATTCAGCTAAAATTAATTGTAAGATTGAAGTCCAATGAAATCCAGGCTTTGTAACATTGGTAGCGCTATATCGTTTTTATATCTCGTGAATAGCAGCGCAGATTTCCCTGGAGATGAGAGCTTTCAGGGTGGGAACTGTGTCATAAAAGCTTCAATTGTTTGTGCATCAGTCATTTTATCGACACGATTCGGAGAAACTGTACATCATAATGATTACACATTATCTAGATATGCATCAGGTGGAATACAATACTTTCTCTGCCTACCACAGGAGCTGTAGTAGCAGTAGCAACGGCAGCAACATGGTGTTTGAAATTGCGACATCGTTAGGTACTCTTTCGATTAAAATTCCGTAATTTATTAAGAAATTTATATGTTGCATTTTCTGCCAATTGTCTCTGCAGGCTTCTTGGTTCAGGTTGAATTTTGCAACAGGTGGTCCATCTCATCCGGCATTGGGTTATGTAGATAGCCCTCCGTGTTTTAAAACAGTTGTAGCAAAAGGGGTGGGGCGTAATGTTTCATTGGCATTTGCTCGTTTCTTATTACCGATATTGTTGTATTTTATTAATATTAATTATCTTTTTTGTGTGTTTATTATATTATTTATATTAATATGTATAACATTAATATTATCATCGTTACTACAGCTATGATTATTTTTTATCATTATGATGTTTATCATTATTGTTATTACTATGTTTATTATTATTATTATTATTATTATTATTATTATTATTATTATTATTATTATTATTATTATTATTATTATTATTATTATTATTATTATTATTATTATTATTATTATTATTGTTATTGTCGTTGTTGTTGTTGTTATTGTTATTGTTGTTGTTGTTGTTCTTGTTGTTCTTGTTCTTGTTATTAATTATTTTGTAGGAATTGGCGTGGTATCCATAAAAAATTCAGTTCAACCAACAACTCTATGGCAATGATTTTGCCCGTAGGGTTGATTAGAGCACGAGGTTTCGACAAATACCTCTTAAGGTGCTTGACAAAAAGTAATCCATTGCCCTAAGACAAACTATTGGTAGTTAAATTACTAGCCGATGGCAAATCGACAGAAACAACCATCCCACTCTAGCCCGTTGTATGCTCTTTCTTCCCCGATGACTTCAATTTTCCATTTAACGCGTTATATTTAACCGTTTCAAGTAGATCTTCACTGAAATCATCTACGTGCTTTTTGCACCACAACTACACAGTACTCTACGAGACAGTCACAGATAACTATAAGAATCTTCACGAATGCATTAGCAACACTCGCAGAACCTCGCTGATTTAGTGGTATAGGCTTCTAACATCATGCTGCATACATTATCACTATACCTCTTATTTTTATCCTATGATGCATTTGCAATTAAGGTAGCACTGGAGTATATCTTCAAAACTCCCAATCAAATCCTCTAATTTACAACAATTCACAAAGAACAACTTTTGTCACCCAATATCTAGTCCTAAGGAGTATATATTCTTCGCTTATATTCTATCACTCATTTCTCTTGGAAAGTGACCCTCACATGCAGGTAATGAAGAGAACCAAAAGCCACAATACATCCTTTCACTGACCAATGAATAACTAAGTAAGCCAAACGGCAACATAGAAAAGCAAGAAATGTTCTGTTTTGTAATTGAACGTCAAGAATAAATGGAAATCACTCGCCTCGAATAGCAGACTGCATACTTGAAAAGAAGCAACGTTTAAACAAATAAAGGAGATTTTATAGTACAATTAGAATAGTGGTTTTATAACTACAACTACCTTTTCTCATCAGACGAAAACCCGAAACAAATAAACAAAAGACACTTATGGTTTGAGTTGCCAATCTTGGAGTTCCCAACAGATATTCACATGGCTAGTCCGCTTGACCAATTGAACTTTTACTTATATTTTTAATGGAAAAATTTTTGTGTCATTATGTTCTTAAATTTTTCTTTTGTTTTTCAGCTTTTTACAACTTTATATTTGCGCAACATTTAATAACCAACGCTTGTTAGGCAGATACACGTATATCTTGACCATGTTTTCACGTGATCTTAAAATGCTTACATTCACAGGAATGGCTAATTATCTGTTAAGACGAAGTGACTGGTAGCTTTGAATTTACACCGCCACATTACAAAAAATATCTACGTCGTTTTTTATGGCAATTCTGAATTTTCCGTTTAAAGTTGAGTTATAAGCAGGAATAAAAACACGAGAAATATTACTTGATAATTAGAAGTTCGTGGCATTAGCCGCCATTTAAATTTGTTACTTAGGTTGATAAATTTATAAATTAATAGTTCGATTTGTTTGGTTTCTTAAAGAAGTAAGATGTTCATATCATACAGTCTCTAGTTGTATCCATACTTATTTATTGTAATGTTCATAAAGAAAAAATAACTTGATGTGATCAGGAAAACATGAAGAAATTTCCTATAGCCATCGTATGTTTCTTTCTTCGTGCATACCTTTAATAACTAATAGTTTACACTTGTAACATATTATTTGGATAGAGATATAAATTTAAAGATTATGCAATAAATTCTTGTTATGCTAAAATTTTTATGTCGACAGTAAAACTGAATCCAGACTTGATGTAGATGAGAGATATAAGAATGCCCGAAACAAATCACGTGGTCTAGAGGGCCGCCCCTTGCCGGGATTGGTTTCCCTGTGTACCTGAGAATTGGTGCCCCCCTCTGACCGTACCCTCGACGTGTATTATTGACCACTTCACATGCCGCTCTGCCCCCACGTAGCTTGTATTCCACCCCAGCAACTAGATTGCTCGGGTCTATTGAACTAGTCGGGAACTGAACTACTGTCCCGGGGATGTGAAGCCAGTCTAGCTGAGGGGATCGATTCACAACCTACGATTTTTTTATTGTTGACTCAGAGTTAAAACGCGGCCATCTTTGCCTACGCCGCATACCTGCGAGTTCGTTGCCGAAACAATCACGGCAATATCGCCAAGTTGGACTTCTCCGCATATCGTCTTCGGTAGCCGCTCATCTTCGCAACGGGGAACTGAAGGTTAGTGCTGTTTAAACTTGCCGCTTTGTGCTTCCCTTCCTCTAGTACTCTCACTAATGCTTATTCAATGAAAAAGTTCTTAAGGTGCTCGTTAATCTCATTAACTGAACTTTTCAATCAGAATAATTCTGTATATCTTCTGCTAGCAAAAATAATTTCCTTCGTACGTTCGCTATGACGAGCTTCTAATATAATTTATGAATTTTAGATAATTATTTTGAAGCCTTTTTAAGCAGATAAGGTTCGTAAATTTAACTTTATTAGCAATCTATAAAATATCAATATATACTTGTTAAGATATGCTTTATGGCCGCAATATTCAGTAACTAATTTTTTTTTTTGCTAAATATTTAAAACAAATTTTTATCTTGAGCCAACGAAATGAAAGAAATTTGCTTTTAGAGATGTGTTTAATTGAAAATAATTCTAATGTTTGAAAACATTACTTGAAATAAAATTAGGGATCTGCATAAAACGTATGAAAGTCAAAATGACTTTGACATTTACAACTAATTTAAATTCAATCAATCTTCTTTGATTTCACATAGAAAGTTATTGTTCAGACAAAATATAACACCGATTAACCAACAAATAAAATAATCAAAATGAATGACAATGCTTTATTCATAATACAGCCCGGCGTAAATCATTGGTCTCAAAATATATTATTCTTTCAAAATTTAATTCGGTTTTAAGCGCTGAGATTTTAAACTTCTGTATTTGTAAAGAAAATTTTCAAAATATTATTATAAATTTGAGTTATTAGCAAGTGCTTTGACACCAAATTTCAACTTTTAGCGAACCAGCCGAAATATCGTTTTATGTAAGGCATTTGTTTTCTTTAATTTATTTTTGCCTGATTTGAGTTCCGTAAGCTAGCAGTACAAACACATATGATTGTGAAAATGGATTTTGTTACGTTATGGGTGTTAAAATGTTTGTTTAACGAACTTACTTCCGTCATCTTATTCTTCCCGCTTAGATATTCTTGCAAATTATCCTCCTGATCGTCCTATATTGTCTTTCAACTGGCTTATAATTAAATGCTTGCCATGCCAAACAAATTAACGGCATCCTTCGCGCATGATTATACCGTTTTTCCTAATAACTATATCTTTATTCACATTTCTCCTAAAATTTCGTTAAAATCAGCTATATGAGTAATCATTTCTGCTGTCTATATCCTTATTCTTTTGTCCTCCTTCCTAGGGTTCACTGTTGTATACTAATATTCGTTTCGGAATAAAGTTATGCAACTTTGACCTTACTCATTTCTCGATGTTTTCTCCAAATATTAGATTGATTCAATACATCGAATTTTCTTAAATTATTTAAAGCATTTAAATTATTATTCTATATTATCATTAATATACAGAGTTTACACATCTTTCTATGCCTAAAGAATCTTCTTTCTCCACTGATCCCCACCCACCCAATTCATTGTTTCCAGTCTTCTTGCTCTCATTTCAGTTCTTATTGCCGCATCCATGAGTTTCGAGGTCTTGCTTTTCTTCTTCTTCCAGGTGGACTCCATTCCAAAATCTTCCTCGGTAATCTATCTTCATTCATTCCTCTAATATGTCCGTACCACTCGGCTGTTTATATTTTACACAGTCTAATATTGAGTTGTTATTATTCATTTTTCCTCTTATAACATTATTTCTTATTTTTTCCTATCCTGAACATGTCGTTTACCTTAGAAAATCCATTTCCATCGACATCAGTTTTGATTCTAAATTTTTGTTAAATTTCTATGCTACAGCCCCATATGTGACAGTAGTTTTCACAATTGTATTATATATATTGTATATCTTCTTCATCTACTTTTACCCCCAAACACTCGAATTCTTCACATCTTCTAATACAACCTTTCCGATCTTTCAGAATTAAATTTTTGGTTTCTGCTCCACATTCCATATAAACCGTTTCTTCTAAATTTATTCTCAGCCCTATTTATTCTTCTAGTAACTAAGTATAAATTCCATATCTTCATGCTTTTGCGCAGTTACTATCTGGTTGTCCGCAAATGACTATATTGTGTCTGCTGATCTATCTCCAATTGATACTCCCATTCCTGAACATTTTTTATTCCAATTTGATAATGCTTTATATTATCGTTTATGTATATATTTTTTTCTCTTCTGTTGTGTTTACTGATTATTGGCGTAACTTCAGGTTTATTAGAGACAAGTTTTATTTTATAAACTTCTTAAATCATTTTTTAAATTTTGGTGCGTCTTCCTGCGGAGCATCTGCAAATTATATTCCGCTAATGTATGCGAAAGTTAACACTAGTTAATTTTCATTTCCACATTACTTAATTTATATACATTGTTAGAAAAATGGGTGCCACAGCCCTGTCCAAGGCAAGTAATTCCTTTATTTTATATTAAAGTGTAAAAATAAGTTAACATACTTACCTAAGAAATTCTAGACTAATTTTCATTGTTCATGCACATGGACATGTCCAGCAGGATTGAAAAGGGTACATAAAATTGTTTTATAAAATGTATGTTTTAAACACGGTAGTGTGAGAAACCGTAATGTGCAATGATTTCAGAATAGCTCCGCACCACCTGCTGCTATCCTTCTAACTCCCCTCTTCTATCCTCCGCTGATACTTTCTGCAATTTCCTGTTCTTCTATTTTGCTCTCTCTCGTCTTTTGCCTCTGTGAATACAACACAGCATGAGGGTAAGGAGCACGCTCGCTTTGCTGTGGCTTTAAATGCCACACATACCATAATAAAAACAGTCGACATGGATTTCAAACGGTCATAGTACAAAGCTAATGGTACAACAAGAACCTTCGGAAAATGTTTTAGAAATGAAAGTGAAAACATTATAATTCTCAAAAAGAGGCTTCATTTGCATTATAGGAATGTATATTTTGTAACCCTTGCTGTAAAAAAGACGAAAAAGGATGAATACTTTGTTGGGGAAAAAGCAACTTAAGCATTTCACAACATATTGGTGAAAAGAAGAATTATTCTTACCCATAGTGCACGATAGAGCTAAAGACAGTAGCTACTGTACTAGAATTTTCTAAATTTCTTCTGGGTGAAAATATTCGGTTACTTTTAGGTAACTGGACAAGCTACTAAGACTCATTCGGCCACGGAAAGACAAATGAATTCAAATTTTTAGACTGAAGGTCAGGTGACAGTACTGCTTATTTTATAATCATATATTTATTTCATTACAGATAAACCTTGTTTTGATTTTAGAATAGATGCATCGTAGTAGTTAGGTAAGTAGCTTGTGGTTTAGAAAGTGCAGTTTCATTACTAAATAAATAACGTTTTAATAATAATTGTAAATGTATATTTGCAAAGCAAAACAAAGTAATAGAACTGCTATTTTATCATATTTAGGATATATTGTGGTTATTATGATTTAAAATTTGGAGTATGCACTCTAAGTATACCCGACCACAAATGTGGTGTGCATCAATATTACATGCCAAACATGCCACACAATACTTTGTTAAAGCAAACATGCTACGTCTTTAAACTCTGTAATATTGCATACTATTATTGCGTTATATCTGAATCATATATGGATTAAAATATCTTATGTATTTATTGGATACCTATAAATGCTGATAGCTTTGGACAAAAAGGGCATGTAACTTAGAGTCTCGCTTTGTATTAAGTTTCTATACTGGATGGAAGGTACTGACTGCTTCGGCCATATGTTAACCAGGGATTCTACATGATGACTGTAACAAATATGTCCAATACAATAATTGTCAATTAAGAACCGTTTCGCCGAAAAAATGTCATATATTTTGAGCCATCTATGTTCTTGACGAATGGATATAAATGATTTATGTATTATTTCAATAACTGTCGCACAAATATTGTTTGAACAATGCTGTAATGTCTTTTTATTTCAACCCAAATTAATTTAATACAATTTAATGTTAACGTGAAATTGTCAAATCTTTGGTAGAAATTAAACTTTGTATGACATTTTTACATTAAATTATGGCTGAATTCATTAGAAATGCATTGTTCACACAATTTCGGGGCAACAGCTAAAGAAGATCTAAAGAAGATCCAAATGGCAGAAATGAAGAAATCGGATACATAACCGACGATAGAAGATTAGATAAAAACAACAAAACAATGAAATACGACAGCAATTAAAAGTTGAAGAATTAAATAAAATAATAACAGAACACAGAACAATTTGGAAACAGCAGTTAAACGAAACGAAAGAAAATAGAATTCCAAAACTTGCATATACCTACTTACCAGCCACAAGGACAAAGAAAACCAGCACGAGCGAGGAAATGATGGAAGGAGCAAGCCGGAATAGGCTAGGTGGGCTAAACTGTGTTGAAGAAGAAGAAGAATTTTTCAATTCTTAATCTTCTGCCTCCTCCGCCTGGGTTTCTTTGGTCAAGACAACATGCACAAAGGGAATGAGTCAATATGCGTTCCGCAATGCTGCACATGCCTGGAAACACCATTGCACAGAAAACCGTTAATGTTTCAGCTATTTCGAAGAACGTAGTTTTGGCTGAAATTAATCTGTAACAAAATATCAAACAATTGGCTTTTAATTAAATTAAAACAGTTTTCAGTTTTTCACACTTTCTTTATTTTTCATGACGCACTTATTTACCGAAGTACAACGTAACCTGTATCTGGAACTAAATGCAGCAACCACGGTGATTTATCAAATTTAACATTTTATTTTTTTTCCAAAAAGTTAGCAAATCTCTCTTGTCAGCCCGCCATCAATCTAATTAAATGAATATGGTGCAGCTGGTGGCCGCGAAGATAGTATTATATACGGCGCTGTTAATCTAGGAAAACAGCTGAACGCCTGTACGCACAAGAATATTAAGTTAATGTTCGATGTTAATATGAGGGAAAATGTGTGCAGCAAGTAAAGCGTAAAGCAAGATGGCGTGTTTACTGCATCCGGTCGACCGAAAAGGCAGCATATTTCCGGAGGAATGAAAACTGGCTTGGCCAGAGCTGAATCAACATGAAGCTGGCAGTGAAACAGCTCCGTGACTCCAGAGTGATTAGTTGACGATGGATGATGTCGCGGATGAATACACAGGCAATGGACAGCAGCACAAGACAGCTTCGGTCATGGTTCTTGTTTACTTTTCGGCCATTGCTTTGCAGCACTGCTGATTTTGTGTATAGAATGAGTGATAAATGAATTACAAACACAATAGAGAAACTAGTTTTACATAAATCTTAGGGAAAAGTCCTATACTACTGGTAATCTTACAGACCTTGCCTGTCCATTATTGGTGTTAGATTGGCAGCATTATTCCATTGGTTCAGAACAGGGTATAAGCTAGAAATTATAAGCCACAAAAATGTACGTTAGTACAAAATTCTAAGGTTAGAACGTGTTATAAATTATACTATTAATGAGGTTTTTGAAACCGAAATATTTGTATACAACAGTCAACAGCAATCTACTAAATGAAATTCGATTATTTTTTTAAAATTACTTTTGCACTTGTAGATCCACACATTCCCGTATCGTATTTACACTATAGTACTTCCACTGCTTCCTTAAAACAAACCTATCCATCACTTCTTAAAAAGCACACGCATACAAAGTTTACAATTGAAAGAACGAATGAACCACGCAGACCAGATCAGAAATGAATTCTACTAGCTCGGAGTTAAACCGCAAATCCTTTGTTTTGGTGGCTTGATTGGTATGCCTGTTGAAAGGTTATGTTCGTGGTCCATATCGTTGTTTTCTGTTGCAGACTGTTGTCGCAATTTTGCGAAAGCTGTTTTAAAGTTCATGGCATTCTTCAACCTCGAATAGCAAAAAGCGACAAAAGCTACTGTACTTTACCCTTGCTATAAACCTCAAAAGATGGTTTAATTAATTTAATTTAGCCCCATACGTAGTGTTGAGAAGTTTTATGTTAAGCATCAGAAGTTACATAACGCACAATAAACATCACTTTGCAAAGGTAGTCAGACTGAAAAGTTAAAAAACATAGCGGAATAAGAATCACGGATCTTCCGTTTTCTGTACTTTGCTCTAACCAACTGAGCTACCATGGCAACATGTTGACACGACATTAAATTCCCCAACTGACACGGGCGGCGCCGTGGCCGAGCGGTTAGCGCGCTCGCCTACCACCTAGGCGGCCCGGGTTCGATCCCAGGGACCCGCATGTGGTATTCGTGGTGGACGAAGCGGCGTCAGGGCGGGTTTTCTCCGGGTACTCCGGTTTCCCCCGCCATCTCATTCCACCGGTGCTCCATCTTCATGTATCATCAGTGTCACCGCCTGCGGTGCCGTAGTAGTAAAAGCGGGCGTTAAACACTACAACAACAACACTACAACAACCAACTGACACGCATTTTTTCCCGAAAACCATAAGGAAATTTCAGATACGTTTTGAGATGACATACCCCAATGGCATAAAGTGTCGGAATGTTCCCATGGTATCCCAAATGGTTAGAGCAACCGCACGGAAAGTGAAATTTCCGTCGTTGAAATCCCGAATGTGGCATTTAATTAAAATTTTGATATATAAGATAAATTTGCATATTGAACGTAAATAAAAACAGAATATAAAGCGTTTGCAGTAATGTGACGTTAATAATCCATTTAAGTGAAACACTTAATATGCAAAATAATATGCGACACCAATGTTTATTATGAATGGAGGACCATCACCCATCAAAATAACTTACGTGGGTCAAAGTTAGAAAACCTAAGATTTGTATAACAAGAAAAGTTAGCCGGAGAAGAAAACAACACCGAGAGAAGAGAAATCCAGAAAGCCAGTGTAAAATTTAAACATTACAAAGGAATTGTAATTTAATATTAATGGATTTAATTAAACAATAGAAAAGTGAAAAGGCTTAACAGATGCACAGTAAAACAAATTTAGAAATGAACTGAACTTACAGACAAAGGTAATAAATGAAGTAAGTTGGATTTAATGTGTATCAACTTCTATGACACCATCTACAACATGTATAATTATATAATTAATCACTGTTCTGTCAATAACACACAAACATTTTTCTTGCTGACTCATTAGTCCTAGTCCCAGCTACTTTAACATTAATTAATAATTATACTTCTCGTATTATTTCAATAATAAATTCCGATTGTACAATGTGAATGAATAATTCATACACGTATTTATCGTTGAAGTTCCATCAATTACATTCTATCATCATTTAATAGTGTATTGCAAAGAAAATAAACATCTGAGCTCGGTGAGAAAAATTTTTCCTTTGATTTTCTTGATAGCAAGTTTAATTTTCAATTGAATTAAATTTTATTGGAATTCAGTATGGTGTAACACATGATTGAATGTAGTCAGTTATAAGTAAATAGCATATAAGTAGCAAACTACATATAAATGCCAATAATAAGATTATATACAATATATGTACACAAAGAATTATAACCTAGTAGTAAATAACATGCGCAGTGAACTATTAATAATAAGTACAACAATTTATAATTGAATTTATACAAATTATACAACATAAATTCCAAGCAGTCCTATTAATGGAGTTGAAATATTGCAAACTCAGTCACTATTTACTGTTATAGAATAATTTACGCAGGTATTCATCAATACTGTTGAAATGTTTACTAACCAAGCACTGTTTTAACAGTTGTTTAAATTTACTATAATTATTGTAATATTTTCTTTACTTCTTCTGGTAGACCATTATAAAATTGTATTCCAGCAAAAGTAGGTATTTTCTTATAAGTGTATTTTGTGACTAGGGCTTCACAGTTATTTATGTGTTTAGTGTTGTATCTAATGTTTATTCTGCACATACTTATTTGCTATTCTTTGAGTTATTAAACTAATTTACTGAAAATATTAGATGTTGAATAAGCTAGTCAACGAAAGCTATATATTCCCTAGCATAATATATCTCAGGTAGGTAGGTATATCTTAAAGTACAAGATCATTAAACAAATTCTTTAAAATTAACTAATCCCTTCTTATCAGGCCAGTTCTTAAAGAAATTACGGTGCTCTTTGTAGAATTTACATATGAAGGACTTCAAAGTCAGTGCCATGGGTCAGTAGCCTGTTGAGGAACAAGCAAACCTTGGATCATAGCATATCCAGGGTGTGTGATCAGCCCAATATTGGCATGTATGGTGGTAAGGAATATAATCAAATGTCATGTAGTGATATAAGAAGGAATGAAAGAGATAACAGGAAAATTCGCGGATCAAATTTATCCAACCTGTCATCGACTAGCGACCGAGAGGGGAAAAAAAACCAAACGCACACAACTCACACAAATACCCTTAAAAAGGTTGGTTAGCTCCGAGGGTTTGAACGCGGAACCTCCTACGTATGAGTCGTACACCTTACCTTCTCGACAACAGGTAACATGACATAAAGATAAATGAACTAAACGCTATCAACTGATTATAGGAAACAGCGGTGCCGAAATACTTATCCAAATTACCCGTATGTTTAAAATTATTTTTCACTCCATTATTACACCCGCAAAATTCTCCTTTTGAACTGCATAGAACGCAATTTTATGATCATTGCTTCCCTTATGTCTACCCGGATATGTTCACACGCTAAATGGGACGAAAGTTATTTCCGTGCATTTTTATGCGGGATAGAAACATACGGTTCGTTCAGAATGACTTGCAAAAGGAGTATTTATAGCATGCAGAATAATGGTTAATCGTACAATTCGTAGTCATTGCATTGTATCAGAGCTCCTTTAAATGTGGCTAATGACGCAAACTTATTGAAAAGTATGCCAATCTGCAGACCACGACTGTCAAAAAGATCCTATCAGATCATACGCTTTATTTTCTTTACCGCTTTACCACTGATATATGTGAACTTCACCGAAAAATTCTATATCAAGATTTCATCGAAAATACATGTTTTGATAAACCTAACCAAAAGATAATTTTTAGTAAACGGTATGTGCGCGCGCGCGTTCACATTACATGTGAGGTATACTGGTCCCAACTACACTTAAAGTAGGAAATAAAGTTATTTTTATTTCCTGAAAACTACTGCTAATGATTGCAATCAAACTACCATATTTTGGCATATTTTAGTGCGCAATAATGTGTATATCTCGAATTATGTATGAAAAACCTGTTATGCTCTCATAATCTTGTAGAATTATCTATGTGATAAATCCAAAAACATGTAAAGCTCATTGAAACAAACGGTTTATGTATTAAAAAATTCATAGTATCAGCCACTATCAAAATATTCGTTGTTTCAAGGTTGAACTGAGCATTCATTATTAGAAAAATATTCTAGCGTGCGCTTGCCTAAGTGTATGCCAAGTACAATTTAAAAAATGAAGTTTTTCAAATATAACTTTGTATTAATTTTCATCGTCTTACACTGATACCCAAGCTCCCCCCCCCCCCCCTCTCTAAGTGATTCTAACTATTTTTACCAGAATATTATGTCCATAACTATGAAACGCTTATCTTAATTATCTGCGAATGTCCTGTAGACCCGTATTCACTTTGAATAAATTCTGTATAATTTTGTATACAGCTTAACCTAGGAAATATATAAAAGCTTACTTAGTTTACTTTATTTCTATTCTTTTTAAATTATTTTATGTATTTATTTACTGCCTAAATATTTCCAAGATGTTTGTCGAAATTAGCCTTAATTTTCCAATATTTTAAGAGGTATCTTTACAATTTTTATTGTGACATTATACCTACAAGGAGTACCGAATTTCAAAGCTAGCATGTGGCAATCAGCATTTTAGAGCTTTGACTATTACTTCAGCAAAACTACAACAAAACGAGTAACTAAACATTTATGTAAACACCTAACATGAAAAAGGTAGAACAATAAGGTTTGATAGAGCAGTTTGTACCAGAAGGATCAAAATAAACATTAATTGGCAGAGAAATCTATGTGGATGTAACATATTAGATTCTTATACTCACAATTTAAATACAGTTTATCACCAAAACACACCCTTCTCTTGTTTCTGTAACTGGATTTCCTTGCTCACTTCCGACTGGAGTGTTTTTATATTCAGTATCTTTGCATTCTCAATTAATTCGCACATTGCATATCTATATACAGTTGTCAAACACCTGATGCGGATGCTATGTGTGTGTCATCTTTGGCGCCAATCTCATTTTCCGGTGTTTCTGCTACCAGCTGCTCCGGTGATGAACTACGAGACCTTTATCCCAGGGTATGCGTAGGTGGGTGTGATACTTTTAATGGAGGCTAATAATAATCTATTTGAACTGAGTTGGCAAATGTCGAGATTGACGAATTAAACTGTTTCGGAATTTTACCACTAGCACTATTGAATTATATCTGGCAACTTCTGAACGTATCCAGACTTTAAGGTTTAAAAATAACCGTTTTCGTAATAATAATGTTAAGGCGCAGTTCCCCTCAGTCGCAGAAAATAGTCAGCCGAAGATTCCTTGACAGTTATCAACTTATCACTAATATATTTAACCTGAGCGCGGCCTTGAAGCGCAGTGGCAGCCGATAATCCATCTCAGTAAACCCTTCCGTAAGCATGAAATACAAGACGCCAAGGACATGAATTTTAGAAATAGGAACTCTTTTATTAACTTAAGTCCCGTCTACTTCTCCTTCCCTACCAAAGTTCCTACATCATGGTCTGATAATTATTTAATATTTGAAAGGCTGCTGTTACACTGGGATTCGCTAAATTCCAAATATCTTGTTCACATTCTAATTTTCAGAATTTTCACTACGTGATAATGATGTTTATGCCTGCTGAACATAGTTGGGCGGCGCCGTGGCCGAGTGGTTAGAGCTCGTCTACTACCTAGGTGGCCCGGGTTCAATCCCAGGGACCCGCACATGGTATTCGTGAGGACGAAGCGGCGTCAGGATGAATTTTCTCCGAGTTCTTCTGTTTTCCCCACCACTCAATCCACTAATTGCTCCATTATCACCTTTCCCATCAACGATTTCACCTGCGTTTCATATCATCTTCTTCCTCACTCTCATACCTGGTCCTTGGCTGACAACCCGCTTCAAGATCTTCCCTCTGTCCGGCCCATAGGCTCCTCTGCTCCCCGACAGCCACCTGACCCTAGCTATATGTAGGCTTGTAAGTCTAAGAGGGTGCAATTCCTACATAAGGGGAGGGTAATCAGGTAAAGAAAGAAAACCCAACTGAATTCCAATGGTATTCTGGTCAACCGGGTTTCATCGTAACCTTAATTACCTAGCTACACAGGTCTGAACTAATTGCCTTAGGCTCAATTTTTAACACGGAGGCTCACTAACGACCCCTTATTCACATGACAAATATAATATTGCTTACCTAATGATTGCAGTTCAGCCTTGTTACATAATGCATTTATTGTTTTCCTATCTCCCTATCATTCTTGTGTATGTGTGTGTGCGTCTGCGTGTGTCTTCTTTGTACGCTTCTACACCATTACACCGATTGCGACCAAATTTGCCACAGATAACCTTTGACATAAGCCAAAAATTACTGTTTAGCTGAGAATTTGAAATTCTGTTCCATCACACAATACCAGTATTTAATTTTACATTATACCTTGTTCCACTCTTAGATGACAGTATGGAGTTAAATGGGATATATCTGTCTCTATCTAGCGCATACAAGTTGCCATTAGCCTCGTCCTTTTCTACCCTTGCACTGTTCCCAGGTTCCTAATAGCATGGTATAAATATTCAATTGTTATAAATTTCAGGTTTGAACACATTATCCTACGCAGAATTTTTTTTCTCTATTAGTTTATATCCTTTTTACAGTTATTATAGATTTCAATAGGCCCATATTTCTTCAAAAAACATTTTTTTTCAATGGAAGTCCGATATGTGCTGTTTCTACTCATCACGCACTGACTAACAAACTAACTGCTAGAATGTGTCTATATTTTGTTCTTAGGTAGAGTAAACTATTGTGCTACTACCTGCCCACTTTGAATTCTCTATGTTTACTCAGCTAAGTGTTATAATTTTTTAAATTAAATGTTTTCGGAAAATTTTATACCTGTGCACTGCAAAAGTTACGCAGTGTGAAACTTTTTTGTTATTGAGTTTACATCAGGGAACCAGCGAGAACAAATGTTGACGAGGGTTGGAGAAAGTTTTTAAAATAAACCAAAAAGCTGTAACTTCTTTCTTTCATCGAGTAGGGCAAACAAAAGGTATTCATCTATTCAGCGTATTCTCGCGCCAGGCCTGACACAGAAGATAGTATAAGGAGCAGCACTAGCATTAGTTCAAAAGAAGTCGGTGTGTAACTGTGTGGAATCTATGAGCTGTTATTGCGTTATTTGTTTAATAGTTTCGTAAATATTTGTAGTTATGGAAGGGGAAGCTAGAAAGAGACGATATATTGGTAAATTAAGAAGTAAGGAACGCCAAATAATTATGAAGGTATTAGATTATTTTTCAAGTAAAATGCATGTAAGTAAGGCAGTAAAAGAAATAGCTAAGGCTATCGGGTGTTCAGAAGCAGTAGTGTATAGGATTAAAAGGGAAGTAATGAAAGAATCTCTAAGAACGCCATCGAAAAATAAAGCAAAAAGGGCGGGAAAAAAGAAGTATATAGTGAATAGTGCAATGTGGAGTTCGGCGAATTGTTCATTCTTTACTCTTTGGAAATATTCAACCCACGCTAAATATAATTTTGTCACGGGTCAACAGTGATGAGACCCTACCAAATTTCTCAAGGGCCACTCTTAGTCGGTTCTTACATGATTTGGGATCCGAATATGAAAGAAGGGGTAACAAGTGCATATTAATAGAAAGAGACGATATCGATATCATCAGATGGCGACATAAATATCTAAAAGACGTAAAAGGGTTTAGGGACCGGGGGAAACCAATTGTTTATACGAAAGTTAAAAGTGTCCGTCAAGCAGCAATTGAAGGACTAAGTACAGGACTCGGCCACCTAGGGATCGCGCGCGCAGAAAGATTCGCAACTAGTACATGTTGCAACACTGCTCTCCATTTAACGTGTACTGTCTTCTAAGGGTGGAACGCGCTTTAGATCAACTGTATCCTTGTCAAAGATAATCGTAGTTCGAACATTGCCAACATAATTATTTACATTTCATGGCCTCATAAGACAACAGAAGAACAGCGAGTTCGTCTAATATTCATTGACCTGTTTGACATCGATCATGAAGTAATTACACAGTCGCACTTTGTGTTTCCTTTGTTTTGACTTTTTTTATGTTTTCTTAGTAGTTTTGGGCATTTTGCTTACTGAGAATAAACAAGATGATATTAACTTTCAATGCGAAAGGTGGAAGTCATGCAGCTGCATTAATGAAAAGTTATCATTACAGATTTCGTTGTTTTGGTTATTAACAGTGTTTTTACATGGTATCTTCTCTATACTTCTATTATACACATTTTTGTTGCTTCAGTGTCCTGAGAGTTTTAATTAACTCTCTGTAAGTATCTTGATTAGTTCTTTTAAATGCCTCCATAGAAACGCGAGGTTACTAAGGAAATGTAGCCTAAGGCTAAATGATGTCGGGATAAACCGTCAATCCACGGACAATGCCAGGTAATTAATGTAATTAATTTTATTTGTATGAATTTCCATATGCACCAGATGAAACAACTATTATTTTAAGGGACTTGGCATCTCATTAGGAATTGAGTAAAATAATAAACATGACACTCCCACAAATTCTGGTAACTCAAGGAACACTGGGAGTGAAATTTTGGTCAAAATTGTCAAAAAATTGTTTTTTTACCTTAAAATGTTCCTGAAACACCGGCGCATTTGGATCAGCTAACATTTTTCATATCCCCCACTCCATGTGGCCATTACGGCCCTTTCAAGTATCGTTCTTCCCTTAACGTATACAGCATGCTCCTGTATAAAAGCCTGTTTTTCACAAAACTACTTTTCTGCACATTCCAAAAGAAGGTCGCGCCTGAGTTTTGCTTCACATTCAATGAAAATTTCCAAAAGTATTCATAAATAGCAGCTAAACAAAACTATGATTCAATATTGATGCTACCATTAACATGAATTCCAAAAACATTTTTTGTATGAAAAAAATCAATAATTTTTAAGATTAAATCTTCTTTGCTATTAAAAAAATATGTACAGCATAATCAGCAAACGTATTTGAAATATCTCTTCTTACAATTGTTACCCATGTTTTAGAGTACCAGTTCTGCCAATATAAATGAATTTTGAAAAGTCAATAGACGCGAGTTCTATTTTGAAAATGTGCCGATTAAATTCATAAAATAATTTATATATCCTAAACGAATTATCAAATTTTAATGAAATTTGGTGTACCTCCTATTCTCATATAAATACAAACACAGTAAAAATTTCAGAAAAATCTATCAAACAATGTGGAACTTTCAAATTTTACTCCCAGTGTCCCTCAAATGTTGGACCAAATTTGGGTTGGTTATACTTTGTGTTGCTGCAAATAACTACTTAACTCAAAATGCTGCAACTCCTCTGGTATTTGTAGTTCTTCAAAAGTACTTTTACATGGTGTTCTATGTTTTTATTTATTTACTTGGTATATTTTTGTTCTTTATAGTGTATTCCATTAGATTTAATTAACTATTTGTTTAATTGTGGGGATAAATCGTCAAACTACGGGCCACACCAAGTATTTCAGCCAGCAAAAGTATAAATCTTACCCGTCAAAAATTCTAGAATCAACTAGAAGCCCGCTTCTGATTCTAACCTCTGGTATGAACCGTGCACAGTTTAGCTTTCCCATTTAAATTTAATAATAAACGCAGTAGATATATTGTGAGTTGCATGAAATAAGAAACAGCAATTTCAAAACGCTATATATGGGTGGAAGAGACGTTCAATCAAGCTGGAAAACCCTAACAATCATATGTTGCATTGGAATCGCTGCCTTACAGAACTGCAAAACAGGATACATCCACAATCTCCGTTAAACAAATTTGGTGGAAGCTAGACACCAAGAATTTGAAGCTAATCCAGACAAAGAAAGAGGTGTAACACTTTCTGCTGAACTTTAGTCCGCCAATTCATTAATGTTAAAGCAGCTTACAAAGGTATGGCATTTTGCACATAATAGTAATGTCCTTCCAGTGCGAGTCCTTCTGGTATTTGCCATGGGCAGACATTGTGCGAGGTAGAAACACTTCCTCAAAGCTCGGGAAGAGCCGATGTGAATTATGCGAAATAACGTTGTAAGAACAATACTTACCAATGTACTGTGTAACTCAGGTTTAGAAGTCAAAAAGTATACATTGTTTGGCTGATGGAAGCATTACTGCTCTGGTATTGTTGCTCTCGACTGGAGTAAAAGATTAGCTGAGATTTTACACACCACGATCAGACTTGAGACATTTTCCAATCAATCAGCGGAAGTGAAGGAGGAGAAGAAGAAAATATAAAAGACGTAGGTCATACAGGTTCTATCACTGGTTTTATTTATTTAATTTTGTATTTATTTATTTTATTGCTGTGTTTATTTATGTGTTGAAAGTAGGAGCACAATTCCAATGGATACAAAGGTATAAGCTCTCTAAAATAGTTACGAGTGGACATCACCATGTCCATTATAAAACTATCCGTGGCTCTGTTGCCAACCTTTCATGTGGCAAACATAGCATGCAAAATAAATAAAAGGGAATAGGACAATTTTCCTGTAATATTACTTTTTTCTGTATTTCTTGTACGTCGCTTTAACACAATCATATCGCGAAGGATCTTTAGGAGATACTCGTAGAAAAGGTTTTGGGCGGACATCAGCCTTCAAGGTCTGATCCCTTTCTACCATCTTGCTTCGTCACGAGTCCATAGAGGTATCAGTGTAGGGTAACTGTACCTCCGCGTCTGTGACGGGCAGATGGTATTAGGTTGTCATTCAGTATATCTGCTTACAATATCTGTGGATAGATGGCACAGCATTCGATATTATCATGTATTTTTAATGTTTACTATTATTTTAGACTTAAGGTGGAACTGTGGGTCATAGTATTAAATATCCAATTCGGTATTTACCTTGGCGACTGAAGGAACACAAAAGATCCCAAGTAGATTGGTCGGCCCATGGGATTTGAACCCGGGAGCTCCCGAATGTGAGTCTCAGACGTTACCTCCTGAGCCATTCCGCATCGGTTTCCTACAATAGGTTAATATAAAATTATTCCAATTCTGTTGTCATGTCACAACTACTTTTTTCATTTGAGATTAGTATAAGCTCTCATCATCATCATCATCATGAACAAATGTAGGATTAGGTCGTTAAGGCCTGTTCCTCAGGAGCTCTTTAAATGTTCCTGGTCGTGCCATCTCTGTCTTGGTCTTCCAGGGTTCCCTCTGCCATGCGCTCGATATAGCAGACCAAACGTGGGAGTCATACGTTGCAGATGATTAAACCAGTTTTCCTGATGATGTTATATGTCTTCTGTGATATTATTTACCTTCAGTTTGTTCCTTACATCCACATTTCTTTGATGACCGAATCTTGTTAAGGCTAATAATGGTCTTAAAAGCCTCATCTGCACTGCTTCTAATTTTTGCCTATTTTTTAAATTTAAAACCCATATTTCACGGCCATAGGATAGAGTTGCTTCCGAAGTGTATTATGTAGTCTCAATTTGGTATCACTGAGTACTTACCAAAATTTCGTTTTGTAATACCGTTTAACCTGTAATACTTTAGTATTTTTGCATTAATATCTATTCCTTCTGTGGATATTAAATTTTTTTAAATAATTAAAGTTTGATACCTCTTCAATTATCCGATCTTCTGTTAAAATCTTGACTCTTTGTAGATTTTTATCACAAAAAGCTATTACTTTAGTTGTAGATGGGGAAATTTTCATTTCAAAGCTTTGAGCAACTTTATTTAATTCATAGGCGCTATTTTCAGTTCATTTTCTGAGGTTGCTAGAACAACCTGGTCATCTGCATAAAGTATTGTCGGTAACATTTCTCTTGTAATTTGGATACCAAAGTGGCATTTTTGTTTCCATAATTTAACCATTTTATTAATTTACAGGCTGAATAACACTGGCGACAGACTACATCCCTGTCAAATACACTTGTTTCATAAGCTTTATGATAGTTAATGAATGTGCAAATACTGGTAAGTTAAATTCCATTCGCTTTTACAAAGTCTGTTGTATTGCAAAAATTGCGTCGGCTGTACTTCCATCTGTCCTAAATCCGCATTGTTCTTCTTCCAAAATATTTTCAGTGTATTTACTAAATTTTTGTTTCAAAATGTTTGTATAAATTTTGGATACAGTTGATAAGAATGATATTCCTTTATAATTATTTGGATCATGTTTGGAGCCTTTCTTATTGGATGTTCAATGCTATCTATACTAACATAAAAACAATTGTGAATTACTATTTTAATTTGTAGCCAGATATGTATTACCTTTGTCCATAGTTCCAATATGTAATACAACTATTCACGCCCTGCATCGTCAAACGTGTTTCTGCTTAATGCAAAGCAAATCAGATTTTCGCGCTTAATCAAAATAATATTACGCTGAAAAAAAGAATGCAATTGCGTTGCATATTTCGCTATTTGCTACGCAAATATCTATTTCATGTTTACGTTCCCTTTGAGCAATGTGGCGATTTCAAAATCTTTTTATTGCACATCCAACCAATTAAATGAAGATACTAAAGAAACTACCAAACAAAAGTACTGCCGTATTATTATTTTTAAAAAATATGGCATGTAATTAAACACAGTATTATATTGTAAAGAATTGTATATTATATTGACAGCGCTGCCACCGGGCCATGCTCTAAGCAGTGAAATAAAGTATCTATCTAATAACATCAGACGTAGATTCTGGAATCGTGTTGGGAACCGAAGGCGGGGCAGAGGGATGGCTGAACAACTCAATAGGCGGAGAAACTTCTTGCGCATGCTTAGTATAGCTTAGTTGGGAATTTCTATAGTGATGATCTATGGCCTACCTATGCCTTGTTTTTAATGTGGTCATATAAGAATTATAGCAATTTAACTCTACGGTTTATTTGTCTAATTTTTCTATCCTCCACTAATTGCTTTTTTCTCAGTGTATTTCATTCTTTACTAATGCCCGATGATAGTGCGTTTTATTTGAGATAAGGCTTTCATTTAAGAAAGGTGGTACTGTAATGCGACTTCCTTTTTAAAATAAATAATGGAATATAATGATATAATTATATTAACAACCGCTTCTCTGAAGGACTTAACTCTCAGTAGATTACCCTTCTTTATACGTATGTGAAATTCAATGTTTTCCATTACTCAATAATTTTGCTTAATATTCTCATCACCCGTACACAGATTATCTGAATTTTTTACAAATTATTTTTTACTCCTTTCTTTTCTTACGCTTACCGTGTATTTACGCATGCATGTGCAATATTTGGAATATGATTAACCTACAATCTATGAAAGCGATCAGTGCAAATAAACTGAGCTTTCGTGTCTTCCATGGTCTAGGGGTGACATGTTAGCCTAGCGATGTGCAACGGTTACGAAAGAGGGGAGTTTGCGTTTACCTCTTTCCACTATACGTGGACTTTGCCTCTCTTTAACCTCCAGCCGTGTTGCAGAGGCGGGTTGGTTACATGTTGGTAACAAACGTTGCGTTTAGTTTACGAAAGCACTTTCAAATATTATGTGCGACATATCTGTTCATAAGTGACTTTGGTGCTGCTTACGTCTAAGAAATCTATCAATATTTGACGACAAACTCGAAGTGCGTAGCCTTAGAAAATACACCAAGTGAACGTCGCGTAACCTATTGCGATTCAGACTTAATATAGTTCAATTTTGAGAAACTCTGTTCACAAATATATGTAGAGCTATGCTCACTCTTATACACACTACTCTTGCAAACACTTATTTCTCTAACTACTGCATTTTAATCGACATAAACATTTTCAGAGGTAACCTATAGCTAATTTTTTTGTAGCTGTATGGGGACTATGAGAATACAGTACGCTTTAAGCGATAGTGAAATGTTTTAAGAACTGGTTGTTATGTGATGCCTTCGAAATCCAGTTATCTTTGGAAGGCAATGAGATAAAAGAAAACGAATAACATATTCCTATTTTAAAAAGGTATAACTATTGAGAAATTCAAACAAGTAAAAAATATCTAGGAAATGATTCACTCGAAAGAAAAACGAAGCATTTGACACAATGTGTGTATAAACGAGATCCAAATTGTCTGTCTGTTACTGTTCACCAGTTATGCAAAAATTATCCAAAATGAAGAGGTATTCTGAAGACTTCCCAGAAAATTCAAGGTATGTCCTAGAAAGGACCATGGAATCTTTGTATCCGTCACTGGATACTGACTGTCCCTCCAACTGAGGAGTGGAGTGGGAAATAGCCGCTCATTACGTAAGGTTCTCCAAAGAGAGAAGGTTGGGCACCCCTGTGCTAGCCTCTCGTTCCCGAGGACGTATATTCAAACCCAGCTGAGGACAATGATTTTTTTTTCCGAGTGTAAAAATCCTTGTCATGACCTCCTCCAGAACGGAAGTAAATCCGATGCTTCCTGTCGTAAATGTATGCCACATAAAAACGTCAAGCCTTATAAAGATACCTCTGAGCAAAATTAAGCCCAAAGCAGTTGAAGAACGTCCATAAATAAGAACTCGAATTTAAAACTTCCGAGGTTCATGAGGTTGCTAATTATAACCATTTGAGGGAATAAGTTAGTGTGCACTATTATATTAGTGTTATACACTACAGTTTTTAAAGAATTACGAACGTCAAGCAATACGTTATAATAAGCACAGAACTGGACTAAAGCGCACATGGCGTTTGATGGGTGGCCTGTCTTCCAAAAAAAATCACGGGCAGCTGACTCACCTGGTATAAGTATTTGAAAATTCAAACCAGTAACCAGGAATTTCTCGAAAATGCTTACTTACATCCAGAAGGAAGTGGACTTCAGAAGCTATTTCCAGAAAATACAACATAAACGTATAATTTGTCATGCAAATATCTTAAATACATGGTATTTTAATCAAAAACGTCAGAGTCGTCAGTGTGAAAAAACAATGGTCTGAATTTTTTTTCCATGCAAGAGGAACTTTCTCGAAAATCTTCGTGTCGCATCCTTGAAATTTTCTGGACTAAATACCCAATTTAGCATTTGACACTTTTTTTTAGCTAAGCTATTGGAAGAAATGTTTAAATGTCCTTTGTTGAGTTTATGGGACCTTGAAAGGTATATTTCTAGTGAAATGTTTGTATTCAATTTTTCGGTTGATTTCAATACCTTTTCTACCTGCTGTGTTCTGGTGTGATTCCCTGTAACATACCTTAGGTTATTCACGCCAGTTATCCGGCTACTGCTAAGCTCCGTAACAGAACTTCCTTCATCTATACATCTCTCGTTATAAACTCAATCCCAACATATTTTCGCTATTTAAATTATATTCATTTGGCTCTTATCAAGCATCCAGGAAAATGCTGCGAATGACATTTTCTCGAACTGCACTTCTTAAAGTGAGGCTACATAAGTTGGAAATGAGCAAATCACTTTATGCGGGTGAATAGAAATCCAAAGATTAAGAGTAATTGCGACACCTGTAAGGTAATATGTAGATCGTCTTAAAAATCACCTGGATGTAAATGCCGCAGATGAGAGGTTCAATACACATTGAATGTTACAGCTGATAGTACTTCGGTCTACAAAGCCAGTTTAAAAGTGAAATGCGAAAATAAAACAAGACTGAAAAGTCTTAATTGCATTTAATGTTTATTTCTATGCAGGTAAAACGGCATAGGAACTATCCTATACTGTAATAAATTCTACTTACCAATTAACTTTTGTTATGCTTTAATGATTCAGGCCACAGAGAAAGTCAACATATATTTATTGTTTCATTATTATGCCTAAACGTTGTGAATGCAATTCTTGCCCTACTTATTATCTACGAAGGTGATTCGTAAGGCAGGGTCCGAATCGAATTTCGTGAGAACATTGAAACGCGTGTGCGCACCGAGTCTCGGCTTGCCTTGGCGCGTAAAACAGCTCCATTTGCATTGATAGTATTGTAGTGTGCTGTTCACAGTATCGGTTCAAAATGTTTAAAACAATAGATAGGCTCGTCGACTGTGAAATGCGATCTGTGATTCAGTTTTTGACATTTAGGAATGTTTTAGCAGCGAACATTCATCGACAGATCAGCGAAGTGTATGGCCCCATGCGATGAGTGACTGCAAAGTGCTAAGGTGTGAGAGCTTTCAGGGAGAAATAGGATAATGTTTATACGCGATCAGGCCTGTCATCAATGATCACAGAAGATTTGGTCAGTACTCTGAATGAAAGATCCGTGTAGATCGGCGATAGTTTCAACTGGTTATCCAAGGAGCGGTTATTCTCAAACGCAGCAGACTTGTACTACGTCGGCATACAAAAGCTTCCAGAATGTTATGAGCAATTATTAAACAAATACGGCAACCAATTAGATAAATGGAGAAAGATGTAAGAAATTAAATGAAACCCTTTTGCATCTATCTGTAGTGGTTGATGTGCATAGCATATCGTATCTACCTTACTTTAGAATTGTCTCGCGTAGATACGCAGTGGAAAAAAGTAATATTATTTCGCAAGAATAGTTTATGGAGTCATATAACGTCATTTTTATAGTACAATATAGTCTATGTTTGATAAAACAACTCGCCAGTAAAGACTGCAAAATTAGTTTTAAAACTTAAAACAAGAAATATCGGCGTTAATTAACGTGTAAATAATTATGAGGAATAGAAATAAGGAATCTTCACATACTTCTTGTGCTATTTCTATAAGTCATATTTTAAAATATCAAAGAGTTTTACAAACTATTAAATAATACATGTATTGTTTCAGAGTTGTTCCGGCACATCCGGCGCCCAAGAGTTGGCTGACCCCTGGGCGAATGCCAACTTCTGGTTCAACGCAAGTCATCCATGCTTGACTGTTTTGGAGTGGCTGATAGTTGGTGTAAAGAATAATTGCTGAACTTGAGAGCATCCCTACAGGTATGTGTTATTTCTGAGATACCATGTGATAATACCTCTAATCATTTTATCCCCTGGAAAGAAGTAGTTTTAGTAAAATATAATACAAAGAATAACCACTGATCTGACCAGCATGCCTCATAAATATAGTAAGAACCAGCCGAGATAGTTTATTAATGTCCCTCTTTCATGTACTCGTTAAAAGCTCTAAAAATCGAAACTGCAATACAATAAGGAATGTATTCGGAAGAAAAAATACTGTGGATTTCTGTATTATTCAGGTTTATTTTTAAAACAAGTTATTAAAACTTGCGACTAGAGAGAGCTCTAGTGACCGTTCTATGGCATGGCCCCCTTTAATAATTTTATTTCTACAGAGAAAACTCGAATATGCTCAACATGAATCTAACATACCGTGCTCGGTAACAGGAACAGAAACAAAACTTGGTCAAGTCTTCTTTTCCGCTCCTGGGACCCGGGAAAGTTTCCCGTCAGTTGTGAACACTCCCATTTGAATAAATGTATTTCAACTTCCTCGTTTTAGTTATCGTTACCATTGCTGGTGGTTGGAAAGAGCCTTTAGATTTTAGCTCTGGAGGATAAACCATGTGGAACGTTCAAGAGCTTCACAGTATTATAAGTTGATCTTATCAGTATAACATTGCGGATTCACTGAATAATCACCGAATCACCCAAACTACAGTGCCTTAAATACTGAAAAGCAAATAAGAACTATTCTGCTCACCGACAACGAGCTAATTGTTCGTAATAAAAGAAATAACAAAATCAACAACTATTCTTACACAAAAGTAATTTATAAATAATATAAGAGCGTAAAATCACCGGTTAAACAAGAAGAACTTTCAGAAAGTAATAGAAGATAATACATTGGAACACTTTTACAATTTAAGCGTCTAGGATATTAAATAGGAACAGAAAGGTTAAATGCTGATTTAAAATTAATACTTAATGTTCAAATAAATATTTTGGCGAAATAATGAGAACTGCCGATCTTCAATATAATTTTTAAATAAGCTTTTATTTTAATCTTAAATATGAGACTGGCACACGGATATTGAGAAGTCAAATAATTATGCTTGGATCATCACAAATGTGAAATCTGCTATTCTTAATTGAAAACATAAGAAGATACACGATTAAAGCAAACATGTTTTGACACAGCTCGTGAAAATTTGGCAAACATTTTCTGCCGGACCAAGTAGAAAGATGATTATAAACCTAGATGCATGACCCCGAAGGCATTAAAAACGCGATAATATGTAGGACACACCTTTTACTTTGAGTAACTTTCTCAGTTGAACGAATATATGAAAAATCATGTGTTATATACATATGGATTTTACTATACTATGCTCTGGTACATTCTATTCTTACTAAAGCTTATATTTTATCAGCATTTTATCGAAATAAACTGTTTAGGAATGTTTCCATTACACACTTAGGTGTGAGGTAAGAGCTGAAAGTAATCATTATATGTTAGCTTTGAAATTCCACAGGATTTGCCACACCACGAGAAAGAAATGAATGGGACTTAGCTCTGCATAAAGTATTTCTATTTAAACATCTAGAACAATAATAACTAATATCATAGAAATGGTTAATAATGTAGAATTATATTTGACATAAATTGAGTTTTTAACAAGATTTGCCTTATTTTTCTGCATAAAAGTTGTTTTCCAATACATTATTATCGTCATCACCATCATCATTATGATCATCATCATTATTAATTGTAATATTAATTTTATTTATCGCAATGGTATGCCCTACAAAAACGGTATACTTGTTCTCGTATAAACCAGTTGTTTACACAGAGTCAGAAAGAACGTGTCCCCGAATAAAGAACAAATTTGTAAATTTGTAGTACTTACACTAGCTATTCTGCACTATAAATTTTATACAAGAGTATATTGTGTTACTTTCTCTGCACTATACCAGTATTTCTAGTATCTTAATGATACAGGTAAAGTGCAAACCAGTTCATATGGAATATGGCAGAAGCAGAATTGAGATTGCTATTGCTATGTGTTAAGAATTTAGTTTAGTGCATTGGTTGGAATGTATGGAATGTTCATAAAAATCTTATTTTCTTGCGTTGAAATGCCTCAACTTACATGGATTTAAAACGTGTGCGTATCCTCTTGTAGTCAGGTCTAGCAAAAGCTATTGCTTGAACGCAAAGAAATGTACATAAATGGAGGAAGCGTTGCATCTCGTCCTCCGGAACAGGATCCTAATGCTCCTAACATTTTAGTCAAAACGAAAAAAAGAAAAAAAAAAAAAAAAAAGAAGATCCGTCACACACAATCCTAAGCACTCCATGGATTTTTAAACCGTGAAAACAAATTTTCAGTAGCTTCAATGGTTAATACCTGGTATAAATATTCAAGAATAACATTTCTAGCGCTACAACTTTGGTCTGATTTCATCCATTTGCTCGGGCCCATTTTAACCATTACTCACTTAGGAAGCAGAAACACTTTTGGACCTTTGTATTTTTATGTAATTATCTATTTTCATCACTGGAGGACGGATAAGCGTGCAAAAAGACGCAATTTAGGGCACATAGGTTCTGCTATTGTTCTCTTGGAAGTATACAGCTGCCGGCGTCTGCTGATGCATGTGCATATACGACGGCTGCGCGGTACCGGTTACGTAATTCATTCTCCGGGTCCAACTAACCTGCTTCGCGAGTAACGCACACGACTCCGCGCTCCATTCATCAAAATACTGCTGCGAATTTTATACGTCTGAAATAAACACACCAGTTAATCTTTATCCGCTGTAATTGAAACAAAATAGATATTCTAGAATTCCAGTTCAGTTGATTTTAAACTTTGTTTTATAAGAGAATAAGACAAAATTAAATTTATTCATGAATTAACTGCTTTGTTTAACATTTAGTATGTAGGAGGAAACTATTAAAAGTACCTCGGTTACACAATGCACACATGGCTATATCAAACCCAGCATAAAAATGGACACATAAAGCAGGACAAAACAGAGCCGATCGAAAAATCTCTATCATGGGGCAAATAATCCCAACCCAAAGAAATGCCACAGTTAATACTACATTTGCTTTAGAATTGAGCCTTAGTTCGATAATGCATAAAAGGGAGGTCTCATTTATGTTTAATCTCCTATTGTATAAGATATCTAATATCCCAAATATAAATCATTAAAAAACCTTAGAATGCTTGTTAATCTGACGAATGCCACACAATGCAATCTTATCGGTGCAGCTCAGTTCAAGTTTTGGATTTTTCGGGTAACACCTACTAGGTAATCTAATCGGAGTTGTCAAATGCAAATAGTGCACAAAACATTGCTCAACAAGACAGCATCTATGTGAAGGGCAATAGTTATCTCGGCAGTTGAACAAGGAGAGAGACAGAAAAAGATAAAGAAGGAAATTTGGGTAACTGCTCGTTTGACTTCTGGCAATTAACATAAGGCTCCGGGTAGACTCAGTGTGTACGAAAATATTCCGCAGAAAGGAGATACAAGAAAAGAGCAGAATTAGAAAGATAATATTTAGCAGGAAACAAAGCAGAAGGGATAGAGAGAAGAATGAAAGTATTAAGCGGAAAGGAATGCGAGTTAAACTGAAACAGGGCTAAATAAAACGAAAGTTGCTACTGAAAAGCAAGCACCTGTAAAAGTAGCCTTAAATAAGGGAATCTATGACAACATACTTGGTGGAAGGGAACTCATTACATTCCTTCTGATATGTGCTTCATAGAAGCATTACAAACAAAAAAGTCTAATGACATTTTGTTCTTCGATCAGCCGATTTCGGAAAAATACATGTTTTTTTTATCCAACTTCGATGCGTAATTCCACAGGAATGTGTTCAGATAACAGTTCGTTACTAAGTAATTGTAAGATGCGTAGAGTAACTTATTTCTGGCATAGCTTTAGTAGTAATTATGTGACATTATACAGGGTTTCGAAATAATTAATCGCTTAAGAGATGCAAAGGAATACTCCAAGCAGCTTGTTCACACGTGCAGTAAGTCGACAACGTTGCGTTGAGGTTGGTCAGGGAATTGAACTGGTTTCTGATGTAAACACGGCTGGCACTTTCGCTTTTGCTTTACTATTTTGGGAGCTAATGCTTGTGATTGGCTTACAGTCGCGCAGTAAACACAGAAGACAAGGCAGGGTATTTGTTTGTGTTCTCAAGAAGCACCGTTACTGTATTTATGTACTGAGCTAGGGAAAGTGACACCCACACAATCTGCAGTGTTGCCAGCTTCTTTTCAAGAAGACTAAAATACCTCCGTAGGAAATGGTCAGAGACAAAAACGTAAGATACAAAATGTGTTCCAAATATCGAGATCCATCACTGGTTTAAATTAATGTATTGACTTCCCATACACCCGGTGTTTAACCCACAAGAACAAATTAGTTGACAAAGAATGCTGCAAAAGAGAGTATGAACCCCGAGAAAAAGTGAGAGAACAGAACTGATCTAAGCAAGCATAAATATAACAAATGCAAACAAGGAGGAATTAAATGAAAAAACACGCACACACGCACACACACACACACACACACACACACACACACACACACACACACTGTGTGAGAGAGAGAGATGCACAAAACTTTCTTAAACGCTTTTTCTTATTCAGGTAGTATATTTCCGGTGAAATCAGTTGTCGAATATTTGAAGAATTTTCTTTAAACTACTAAATATTCTTTACCTACTACCGTGTTCAGAATAGAGAAAGTAGTAATGATTGTGCACATTTCTACAGCTACTAATATCTTTCTTATATTCTTGTGTTATAAAGTGATCTTAAATAAAATATAGTAATCAGAAGTATTTGTTATATGTACATAACCTTATCTATTAACACTGATTGTTGTATTCAGTTACATAAGTAAAAATAAATGGTTGACAAGAAACACTGCATTTAGTAATTGATTATCTATGCGGTGTGATAACTGGCATAACAATCCTGCAACTCCAGAGTTCCCAGGGTCAATTCCAACCTGAAAGTATGAATGAAGAGTGCATTCAATTTAATGTTCAAGAATAAAACTTCAAGGGTAATGAACAATGAGTGGCGTAGTGAAATACGCACGACGTATCCTCTTCTTCCGGAAGTTGACTTACTGGGAAGTAGAACGCAAGACTTCCCTAATATCTTGCGGAAGCAGCACCCATTGCACGTCGTAACTGACATCACAAACTCGCTCAGAGAACCGCACTTGCTCTCGCAATAGAAATGCGCTAGCTAACTTATTTCGTCACTGATAAATATTTCACTTAAATATCTTTAAAACATCTTTAAAGCCAATATTTAAATAAGTTGCTACCGCATAAGCCTAATAATCTGAACAAAATTGGCATCATTTTTACTAACTCTCCAACTTACTCCTCACGAAAGGTAGCAGTTAGAGTTCCAGAAGATTCTAGAAGGGAAAACCTTCAGAAAATTATGATTATCTAACGATAACGCTTCCGGGTTTAAGTTGGGCGAGTGCGCTATTTTTCTCTGCTTATCTCTTCAACTGCCGTGTACTTGGTCCATTGAGTCACAATATTTTATTGTAAATGCTCATTTGTTCATATTCCAATTGCTTAACTCAGAATTGTGTTGTTTTATTTCTTTCATTGTATTATAGATGACACCCATAACGATGAAACATTGCGACTTCCTGCCGCTGTTGAGAAAATATGATCATTGTTTTTTTATATTGAGAAGCAAAGATAAAATGAAGAAAAATAGTACCCCAAATGAAAGTAACGCGGAAGACAATGTGCTTATTTAGGTAACCGCAACCTTAACATTCTGGCCCAACAGCTGACCTTGTGTAATTCCGATCTCTAGTTTTTAGTTCGATTTGTTCATGGAAGGCTGAGAAGCGAAAATCCTGAGATAACAAACTGCAAAGCCACTTATTAGCATCATTGTTTTCACATGCACCTAAATGGAAATAAATTCTTCACGCACGGCTAAAAAAGAAAACCTGTTAACCAGGAGTGATTGGGTTTTAAGAAAAAGATCTTATCGTTTGACCCTACAACCCGAATGCAGTAGCTTTCCGTTAGCTGCACTGAAAGGATAAAGTTGAGAATAGCAAACCTACAATTTAACGTGGAATCCGATTCTAAACGCGCTAACTTCCATATCCCGCATAGCGGTTAAGCTGACGTAAAACAAAATTCTAAGAAATATCGATATAAACTACTTCAAAAGAGAAAACATAACTTTGGATGTTTTAGGTACCTAATATTTTTTTAAAAAAGTAGTTATTTACTGGTGGGTTTTATTTCTGCAACGTTTGAAGATATCGATATAAAATTACAAGTATAAAATGCCCAAATTGATGGTTCTGTTGTGAATGAAAATAAATCCTACAATTTTATCTGATTTCGACTACTGCTGGGTTTCCGAAACATAATAAGGGTACATATGACTGAGTTTGACGATTTTTGGTAAAAAAATTGAATTTTTTTATTTTGAAATATTACAATCTTTCCTCTATCATATGCATCTATTATTTTTTCAGTTCCGCCATTTTTAAAGCCAACAGAAGCCATCCTTTAACTCCATGTGCGTGGTATCTAAATGTCCGTATACGCCCACTTTTACGATATAATGTTATTGTGCACTGTTACTGTGCCATTTCATTCCTATTTTCATTATGCCACTTGAAGTAGTTGAACAGGAACTTGCTAATGATTGGCTACTGCCATTTGTACTACGTGATCAATACAAATACCAAAGAACTCCTAATAAAATCGAGTTTTACAAAATAATGCTCTCCGAAGTTCCATGTTGAATGGCATTTGAAGTCCTGTCAAAGTATAATGCATACTGTATATTCTATATTGTCTTATTTATTGGTTATATTTGTTATTTTACAAATAGCTTGTCTTCTGTACTATAGTCATGGCTTCCTTCGTTTATATACTTGGTAACACCATGTGAGTTCCACGTGCTTACTTGAAACAAAAGGTTTTTACGCAGTGTGTTGTGTTTCTTCGGTTAGTAGTGGTATACTTCTGCAAGTTTAGTATTGATATTACATTTATAAGGATGGAGAGGCAAAAATTCCTAGAAGTAGTTACAGACAAGTAAAGCTGCTTAGCAATGCTGCTAAGGCAAGTTGGGCAACACAAAAGTGAAGTGCAGTTCATAGCGCAAATACAGTGGATAGTGCAAGTGCAGATAATGGTGCCGTTAATTCAGTCATAGGTAACACTGAAAAAATGCATGCAGTGGTAAATATGATGTTGAACTTGTTTATGAGAGCAATATTATCACTGGTACATTAGAAAGGAAAATAAATCTATTTACTGATTTCAGGAACAGTACTTCTTCCACTCCTGATATTAGTGATACTGTGGATTATTTGTTAGTGCATAAAAGTGTTTGGCAACATCTTGTAAAGGAGCTTCTTTGCAGTGAATGCAAAAACAAAAGTGTTTATGTGGAGTTTAAAATTATTTTGAAGTGCAATTTGTGTGGAAATGTTTCTGCATCTGTGTACAGTTCCTCTAGAAATTCAGACAAAAAACCAAGGACCTGCATTTTATGTAAACACTACTATGGTAGACACTTTCAACTGTTTAGGCAAAGGGCAACAAGGGCTAAACAATTTTTCTTTGGATATGGGAATGAGCTGTTTAGGTGTTAAACCTTATGCACAGCATTTGAATAATTTGATGGGGCAGTTTAACTTGTTTAGAAATAAAGTGTTTGTCATGGCTAAAGAAGCAGTACGTAAAGCTCATCAAGCTGTAAACAATCAGGTAATTGACATTGCTGTATCATATGATGCCACTTGGCACAAGCGTAGTCATACATCAAGCTATGGAGTAGGTATTCTCACTGGGTGTGTAGTAGATTATCACATATTGTCTAAATATTGTCATAATTGTACAACAACAAAAAAAGTCTTAGGTGAGCAAGTGTGGAGGTTAGCATATGGCATGAAGGTCTGGCCAGTGCCAGGTGAATTATAATGGATCTTCCAATGCCATGGAGAAAGACATTGCAGAGATTCTTTGGAAAAGATCTGTGAATGCCTTCAGATGGGGATGCTAAGACACATGCACATCTCAATGCCATACAGGTTTATGGCCCAGATCACAAGAATGTCTGAACCATGTGTCAAAGCGCTTTGGAACTGCTCTTCGAAATTGTGTAAAGGAGTGGAGAGTAAAAGGCATTACACTGGGTGGGCGAAAAGAAGGCAGCCTGAAAGACAGCACTATTATGAAATTGACCACTTACTATAGACAGGCAACATTTCTGATGTCAGAGCAATGAAGAGAGCAGTGTATGCCATTGCATGTCGACGGATGCAAAACCTCAGCATCATTTGTGCCCAAAAGGAAAGGCATCAATAAACAACAAGCTGAAGGAAAGCAGCCAGAGAGCCACAGCAGAATGACATATAAACTGAGTTCTTCTGTAGTATCAAAGATACTACCAGTTCATCAGTGATTGGCCTCTGAGCAATTACTGCTGAGGTGTACAAAAGATAGGACACAAAATCCAAATGAATCGTTACATCATGTTGTGTGGGGTAAATGCCCCAAAGATGTATTTATCTCAAAGAATAAACTGCAACTTGCTGTGGTTAAGGCCATTAGTGAATTCAACATGGGACACTACAGACACTAGCTTCAGTTAGAAAGCATCCCATACCTACATCAGCATTGTCCCTGTCAACACAGGATATTAACCGGATTGTACAAAGCAAGAAGAGGAGCTGTAAACATCTTCAACAGGCCAGAAAGCATCATAAATTGCAGAAAATATCATCTGAAGAAAGAAACAAGAGGTCTGAGGGGGAGACATATGGTCCAGGGCAATTCTGAGGTCAGTTTATTTTCTTTTGCCTTTTTCTTAGTTTGCAATTTTTCATCATTTTGCTTTATTCAAAATGCTCTTTGCGGAGCATTTCTGATCAGAATGGCTTGAAACTTGCACAGTATGTAGTAATATGTACTATAAATAAAAATTGTATTGGGTTTTGATATCAGGTGGATTTTAGTGTGCTTTTTATCCTTCAGAACAGGCTGTTACTCCATATTTTTTAAAAATTATGAAATATAAATATTTATATTTTTCTGTAAGCCAAACAAATACCCAGATATAAAAACCCAAAACCATTCTAATTTATCCTTGTTTAAAGTGCATCTATACAAAATTTTACAATTGATGAATTGATTGGATGAAAACTTCGTCGCAAGGGACTTTTTAAGTGCAACTATTAATTAATTTAAATAACTTGCAATATTTTTTTGAACCAAGCAACATACAGAGTTGAAACTTTGCACAGCATAATATGGTTACAATATAAATATGCACACAATATTTCATCAAAATTGATTAAAAATATAGAAGTTGGAAAATTCAGTCATATTGACAGATTGCAGTTTCCGAGGTAAAAAATACATTTTTCTTTTTACTACTGAAATTTCCATTCATTTCTGCATCCATTGATATATGTAGGTATCATTTTCTGCAAAACTATTACAGCAAGGAGGATAAAATTATCTGAGCTGTTCAAACATCATATGCACTTTAAAATGAGTGGCGTAATATTGCCATACTTTACATACAATTTAGAAATTATAATATCATTTATTATTAAAATTGAGTTAACTTTTTAAAAATTATATATAAACACCAAATTTTATCATAAAATTAGAATTTTGAAAAACTAATCCACTTACTTTCTCAGAAATGCAGTTTTCTGTGCTCATCGTAAGTTTAAACTCATTAGAATAGAGGGTTCTTCAAATAAGTGCACCTAAGTGAACATCAGCATACTAAAATTATCTTTCTGTGTATAAGTAATTAACATGAATGTTACATGCTTTGCTTTGGATCTACAAACTTGATTATCACATACAATGTTCTAAACAAAATACAGGATTCTTCATTTAAAACCCAATGGGCGCACGACATTTCGTCTGTGCACCATTGGGTGTAAAAGTTATAAATGGGAATCACCAAGCCGTGTTCGCACAGCTTCTATTCAAACGTTCCCTGGTGAAGTGCCTCCTTCCAAATTTACAATTCACGGTATTGTGAAGAAATTTGAAACCACTGGTTCAATGGCAAACATGAAACGAAAGCGTAAACGTAGTTTTAACAGAGGAAAACTTAGATGAAATAGGCACATGTTCGCCACTCAAATCTATCCCAAAATTAGCACAACAGGTGGGAGTTTCAGTCTTCTGCACATAGAGAACACTACCCAGTATTTCCATCTCTCGTGTTACTTCGGAAGTGCGGAGAGTGGTGCTGATGTGCTGTCACGAAGAGCGAGCAGCTCTCTGCGGTAATAAGCTTCGAGAAGTGAAAGAACTTCCGTTAAACTGGGTAACCTCTTCTCGCATATCTCGTCACGAGGAAGTTAGCTTGACGTGGTTGCGCATTGGCCACTACAATTTTTCGAATGATTACCTATTTAAACGGGATCCTGCTGCTTTTTGTCTGCTGTGTGACAACCTTTTGTCAGTCCATCACGTGCTGCTAGTGTTCCTCTCTAACGCTAGAAAACAACAAAGCAGAAAAGGGATCGAACGCCCCCGTCCCTCCCCCCACGTCCTATGAAATGTCAAGGCATCTTGCGTTAAAAAGAAAGTGTGCTATTTTATTAGGAAGATCCTGAGAAATGTGAGGCAAATAAACTAAGAATACTGTATATAATTAGTGCCACTGTGATCACCTCAAGAAGTGGATGCAATTTATGAAGCCACTATTTCATATTACATGAACACGTATACCCTAATGTCGGACTAATGATAGAGCTAGAAGGACCATACCCAAAAAGTTATATCAATTTTGGGTAGATTATGGCTGGATAAATGTTTGCTGTACATAACAGCAATCATGGAAACCAGAGGATCAATTCTCATTATACGAAGTCATTTGTACTCTTAATAATTCTATTTAATTAGCAAATGCATTGATATTGGCATCAAAACTAAGTATGAAAACATTGATACCTATTACTTATATCTCCTTGAAGTTGATTATTATTAATTTAAAGTGTTATAATTCATTTTATTTAATGGTACATATTTTCAAATATATGTTAATGGTAGAGTTATAATTTGTCTTCTTGATACCCCGCAAAAGGTACATTAAATAAGTACAATTAAAAAGGAAACAGAATCAGATAGTAGGGGATGTACTAAAGATTTTCAATTTAGGCAATACTCATACTGAGCATAGATATGTCCTGTAATATGGAAATTGCTAATGCTATTTAATCTTAATTCTTTCAGCTATAACTTTTTATTTGCTTTCTTTACTGCAAATTTATCAAAAGTAAGGTCGCACTAGTCAAGTTGTCATATTCATGAGCCGATTTGCCTATTACGGCTACTATGTCGTTTTTGCAGAAAGTTCAACAAAGAGAGAACTAAATGTCAAGAGTTGAGTATCAGAGCACTGAATCAAGTTCATATGCATAAGATAAATGTGTTGGAAACAGATAAGGACTGTTTCCTGCTTCTATCCACAATGCCCCATGGGAGTGGCATAGCCAAGTAATTCATAATGTGGACACTTCAGACTATACGTATATGTCTCTATAGAGTAAGTATCGTCAAAGCTGTGAACTGAATACAACTGGGCAAATGAAAACATCACTAGGTTCCCATTCGATTGTGTTCATAACTGTCATGGCGATGCATAGTATCATAATTCGGAGGCAATCACTATATCAAAGTAAGAGACTGAGTGTAATATCAGATTATTAAATAATGAGCTACTGCATGGAAGCAGAAGGCAAGTGTTGGTGAATAATTCAGTGTGAAATAAATTAAACAAAAATAGAGATAATTTAGCATATATTTTATTGACCGATATGTAAATCCCTTTGATAAGCTTTTAGCATATAATTTAAAGAAATAATTACAACTATCTGCTGTTTAGCGAAGAAAGGGGTTCTAGAATAAGTTCTTTCCACTTTCATGGGCTTTTGATATCTTGACAGCTTCACATGTCGAGATCGGTGTAAAATACGGTGTATAAAACTAATGTACAGCAAATCCTAGAAACTGAAAACACACTGCCATCTGAAGAAGCACCTTTATATAATGGGAATAACTAGAGGTGAACTCAAGTTCAAATTATGTAATGCAGAGGAAGAATCGGTCTCTCGTATGATTTTGCGATGCTTAGTTAATAGAAGACAAGAACTAGTCTGCATCCTTTCAAAGATAAACTTAGTGAAGATATTACTGGGACTCGTTAAAGAACCAAAATCTTTAGATAAGAAAAATGAAAGCATAAGTACAATAAGCCAAATAAGGCTTTAATGTTGTCGTACGACTAACTCGACTCCTTCATCATGAATAAATCAATCAACTTAAAAGCATTATGCCCTATAAACTCGTTCCCTTTGACGGTTCTGATTTCATTCATATGTTTTCCTTGGATTCTTCCAATGTGTGAGGATTGAAAGCTCTGTCCTTCAGACAAAAAACATCTTAGATCAAGATAGCATTAAATACACTAATTTCAAAGCCTTCGATAATTTTATCCATGAACTCTATTGTACCAAAAACAGCAAAGGTTTTTTTTTCCTCCCGTTTAGTGTTCCATTTATATGTCGTCTTTAACATCTAAAGTCGTATCGGTAGCTTTCTACCTTTGAGACAATATCTCAACAATAATGATGTTCACTTGGTTACAGTGGTTGGAATTACTTTTCGTTATTTCAAAAATGTATGCACACACATTCATAGTCCAGACTCTGGGGAGAATGGGGAATAATCCTGGCTAAAGAAAAATCCCCGTCTTCCAGCCGGGAATCAAACCCGAACTTCTGGATTTGAAGCAATACATTTATAGTGATTATGAAACAAGGGACATTTTGGAGTAGCTACTGACTGAATTGATTTCAATAATCATAATAGCGTGTCAATATAAAGCAAACATTTTATATACATTTTTACTGTACTGTGCATACCGCTGATTACTTTATTATGAAGGTTTTATATTCCTGGTACAGGAAAGGAGGGCATTTCGGCCACACCTGATTGGAGCATTAAAATGGGAATTCCATGCAGATACTTCTAAGTGCAAATCTTAAATTTTGTTAATGATACACAGAGAAGCTGCCACGAAGATAAACATGAACAAGTAGATAACGCCTGCCAAAGTCTTTAACAGTGGAAGATAAGCTTATTTGGTGGGTGTGAAATTGCATTTTATCTGTTAGTTGCGGATCCTTCATAGATAATTGGTTCGCCCTTGAGCACATCGATAGTGTGGTCACTTAATGCTAAACGCAACAGTGGACCATATTAATTTTGTTGTAACACAGTGATAAGTGAATACACTCATGATGCCTCTGGCGGGCAGTGGTGGGGGACGCAGCGGTCGAGCTGTAGATTTGTAGATTTTATGCATAATCCATTGAAGTTGTATTGGCAAGGTATGCTTATGCAAAGATGTAGAAAAGGCAGAAAGTATTACTGGGAGACGAATGGTATGGGGTAGGGCGCTCTAAATACTAGGTATGCTGCCGCTTAGTAGTGTAGGTTGCAATGTCCCGTGCGGAATTCTTGCCCTCCTCTTTTCGCTTGGTGCATTAAAAATTAAGTAATGCTTTAGCATATAAACATTCCTTGAATTTTCAGCAAACTGTAAATTAATTTAATATGTTTTGTTCTAAGATATCTTAAAACAGCATTAATGAAAACTTGATGTTCAAAGCGCCTTAGTATGGTGAAAAACGTGATCATAATATTCTTCTTTTGTTGAGAGATGACAGTTGTGATTGTGCATTTTTATACCCTGTATTTAAATACTCTGCGTGCGTAAGTATGTGCGTGTGCATGAGCGCGTTAACCGCGACTTACGTTTAATTTGAAGACTTACAGGATTTAGGGCGTTATTACTGTGATGTCTAACCTCTTTGTATGGGTCGACATTCTTAGACGCGGCCCGGCCCGGTCTCAGCCAAGCCGTAGCTCGGCCTGAGTTCAAGAAGGGGTTATATAGTATACGCAGAGCACAAATAGTAATAGACATGGGATCTCTATATAGGGCCATTTATTTGGCCCGTCTTCTGATATCGGTTTCCACCAGTCTGAAAGGGGACACGTTACGTCCCCTCCCTTCCAGTTGAGGGAGGTGGCTACACCTATTCCTAATTAGCAAATGAGGTAACAAATCCAGCATAGGTATGTTCTATTGGTTCGATACAGAACACAAGACGCGAGACGCATCTGCAAGATACCACTATCAGTCAATAGAATGAAAGCGTGACATCAGAAGGTAAGGAATGCTGTTCCGCAAGAAGGCAGTGTTGATTTTCTTTCGATGCCGTCTGTACTACCCGGTCCGCGCCCGATTGTGCAATTTGGTTTTAAACAAAATTGTTTTAGTTATTGACATTTATTATTATTATTATTATTATTATTATTATTATTATTATTATTATTATTATTATTATTATTATTATTATTGTTATTGTTATTGTTATTGTTATTGTTATTGTTATTGTTATTGTTATTGTTATTGTTATTGTTATTGTTATTGTTATTGTTATTGTTATTGTTATTGTTATTGTTATTGTTATTGTTATTGTTATTGTTATTGTTATTATTATTGTTATTGTTGATATTATTATTATTATTATTATTATTATTATTATTATTATTATTATTATTATTATTATTATTATTATTATTATTATTATTATTATTATTATTATTATTATTATTATTATTATTATTATTATTATTATTATTATTATTTTAAGCGCGTCAGTAGAATAATCATACAGAATTCCTAGTAAAGAAATGCTGCGATAATAAAATTCTCGGAATTTGATATCGGTGACAAAAATATAAATTGCTTTGTAACTTTTACTTTTCAAGCCCGAGCCTGGTCCGAGCCCGACAAACATTTTTCAAATTAGGCCTGAACCCGGCCCGCGGCTTGGCCCGAGCCCTTGCAGACCTCTAGTTTAACCTTACTATTGCTACATATAAACAAACAAAATGCTTAGCAAGCCGATCTCAAAGACACGCTAGTGAAAACGAGCGTTTGTTGATCGAGATGATAGTTGAAGATCTATTTTGCGCGGTGTTGGGAAGCGCGAGTTCGTGTGACGTCAGATAAAGCAGCCAAAGTGGGTCACTAAGTCACAGGGACTCCTAGAGGTAAGATTTCAAGGACAGTGTTAAGCGATCGTTTCCCTTGATACACCTTCCTGAAATACAATTAGATGTACATTACTTATTTCCAGTAATTATCAGAAGTAATGCCACGAGTGATGGTCAATTTAACTAGAGAATTTGACCATCACGAGTTGCATTTATTAAGAGTATTTCACGAACTAAAGGATGATATAGCCCATGAAATGTATTTAAATGCTGTATTGTAAGTACTGACCTCTTACAAGAAATATGAAGCAGGCTATGTCTGCGTCTATTGCCACGGCCTACAAAATTCTCATATTGATGCTCCAATTTTTAAGATGTTGGCAATGTCAGAAGTGGGAGTATCTGTTGTTAATTTATGATTTAGTTCAATACAAAGATTTTCAAACTGACTCCAAAAATAAGTACCGATACTTTTTTAAAAAGCAACAGAACGTTATTTTCCAAATACTGTATTATCATTCATAATCTAATACCTTTCGCTACTTCTACACTTAATCACCGTGCTTATTTAGCCACTTAGGTGTAATAACAGAAAACCAGTTTTTGTAAGCCTTTGTCAGCAAATGATGCCGCCTGTCATAAATGGCAAGTCCGTACTTCTTTTTTAACGTCATCATGGTTTAAATGTTTTCCACCAAGAAAGAAATGAAAATCCCTTGATGCCAAATTGGACTGTAGAGAGGATCAAATTTTTCCCAAACAAATGAATCACTGATATGACATCACGTTGGCGGATCATTCGATTATTTTGAACATTTTCAAACGCTCAAACAATAGGAAGAAACAAAGTGACGGTTGCTCATAGCTGTGTTTGACCTCCTAATAACGGAGGAAGAGATCGTGGATGCAGTGGCAAAATATTTAAACAGTACTTACTTTAAAAACACGCCTCGTAATCTTGGGCTTTTCGTTATTTTCCATGATTGTTATGGTAATGTTGAGTGTTTTTTCACCTACCATGATATTTGGTTCCGCAATTGAGCGCGGTGAAACAAAGAGTTATGAGAACGTTCCGGAAGCTTCGACTGTCGGCTTGTTTGTGAAAGCGTTGAGAAAAAGCTGGATTTCCAGAAACATCCAAGCTACGTCATCCTCGCCTATGAAGGCTTGCGGGACGGCGAGAGAGGAGAATTTTGCGATACAAAAGGGAGCAGTATAATTGAATGGAATCTGCTGTTAGCAGTACGTGTGTGTTCAGTGTCTTCGTGAGGGACTTGCAGTGAGAAACAGTTTTATTGATGTGATCGTCGAAGCCAGCAGTTTGCTAAACAATGAACTGAAAGACAGAAACCCGCGCACGCGCGCGCGCGCGCGCGCGTGTGTGTGTGTGTGTGTGTGTGTGTGTGTGTGTGTGTGTGTGTGTGTCAGGTTAGGAGAGGACAGAACAGCCACGAGTTACAAGTTCAAGAACTGAAGATACAAGAGAATTGTGTTTTGTGTTTCAGTTTAGAAAAAAATAAAATGACAGAAAAGCTAACTGAACTTTGTTGTCCTTTGTCACAATATATAAGATTTCTATAACAAATTTTAATTGTTAGAGATAGTTATCTGCGTGTACCATATTTGATGTTCATAGTTTATATTTATAGATATCCGTTTACTACGCCATAGATATGAAACTGTTTTCTGTGGAAATCCATTCTATTGGCGAACATTGAATGTTTTTAACCTAGCGTTACCATGGGGGAGAGGTACTTTATGCCCACCTTCCGTAATTGTTTAAATTCTGTCTTTCAATTGTTTGATTAAAGGCATAGTTATTGTCAATCACTGTTTCCACTGCTGAATTGCGTAATTGATTTAAAGCTTTCATAGCACTGCCCCATCTGTATAATGTGAGTCATGTAAAAAGTTAAAAAATACTAGTTAAACAGTTTTTGATAAAAAAAGAGTGAAGAAATAAATAATAGAGAGTATTTTGGAAGTCATAAAAGCATATCAAAAAGGATGTTTGGAGCATATTCAACGAATGCCAGTAGGAACTCTAAGGTAGCCCATAGTTACAATCCACAAGGAAAGAGATCTCTATAAAAGGAAGACCCAGGATACAATGGCAGGACCAATTTGTTGGAACAGGTCAGTAGGTCTAACCCACGAAGAAGAAAAAAGATGATGAAATAGCTCAGATATTTTGTTACCAATGGTGGGTGGTGAAAAATTACAAGATATAATACCCAATTTTAAAATAAATTTGCTTTCAAAATTTTGTTGCCAGTGGTGGTCACAAAGTGCCCCTGTTGGTAGTAGAATTTGGAATAAGGCTTGCATTGCTAGAGTTAAACACCCAAAGACTCGTCTGCCATGTGTTGTAAACATCATATATGCATTATTAAATGATACATTACCACTAACCATCAATAGTTATGCGCATGCTGACCTAAATACAACTTCAATAGTAGATATATGTACACCGTCACACAACAGTTGTCAGCACAGAGCTGTTGTTGTTTCATCGATCCGATTGTACGTGACGCTTCCTTGCAGTTTAGCGTTCATGTAATTTTATTTCCGGACATGTGCAAAAAAGGAAATCTATAATTGGAACGTTACATTGGAAATGAAGTGCAAAAGTAAACAAGCTCGGCACGGAAAGCTTGTGTACAAAACGAGAAGGGGAAGATGATGCGGCCATCTCACGATCCTCCAGATCGTGATCGTGAGAGAGAGTACGGTTCCCATACACATGTTTCGATGTAAACTTGTGGTCCTGCAACGGTGTCTACATCTTGGTAACAGGCAGTGAGGTTTTAACGCATGGGCGAACCCTGCAGCCTCCGAGGTAAAATATATTACATGTGAAGTCACCGTACCCAACAATGGCTAATAAAATGTTACTGAGTTAAAGGAAATGAGTATGGTATTGTCTTGTAGCCGAGGGGTTTCTATATACATTTTAAATTGTTAACATTTACAATCCAAAAGATTATAATTTTGTTCAACAGACTCCTTATGATGTTGAAATTCTATGTAGCATGCCGCGTGACGTCTATGGATATTATTGTTCCCAACAATAGATCAATTAAAGACCATAATTTTACAGATTACGAGAAAGCTCAGAAAGGCTATAGATAAATATACATATAGCAAACATAATTTTGATATTTAAAAAAAAAATATTCTCTTAGATAGGCTGTATTTATGAGCAGCGGTGCTCAACTGAAGGCAAGTTAGGGCAGGTTGAAATCACCTCCTTCCACCCGCTGGAGAGAATGATGCATTTATGCGTGGTTACGTAGTTTCAGTGGCGGCACGTTCTTACGCACAAGAAATCAAAGGAGTACACATTCATGTTCCACTCCTGATTAACCCACGATGTTTCTGAGGATACTTTTTTGCCAAGATTTACGTTTTAGAAGGTCTTCAATATTTGATGCAAAAGATGAAGTGCAAAGTCTCCAAACATAAGCAAGGTGATTTTCAATTTTAATGTAATTTACTTTTGAAAATGTTTATCAATATTATTATCAATAATGATGGTGGTGGTCGTGATGGTGGTGGCGATGACGATGACGACGATGGTGGTAGTGGAATTTTAATTGTGTCAAGCTTCCATACAGGGACTTATTAGGCGTCTTCCTTGGGCTTTATGGCGAATATCAGACATTCTTAATGTTTTAAGCTGAGTTAGGCCTTCTTTTCAAACCAGCGGTATCTAAACCATCAAAGCGAGTATGGGAGAACAATTTATAGCAGAGCCCTTCCCCTCAATACAGACTTTGTTCGCCTCCCTGTTAATCCTGCATACCACGTTAGCAGGGGTCGTATCATTATCTAGAAACACAGATCTGTCCTAATTACATGGAATCGTGTCAGATATATGACACTCATTACTACTATAGGGAAAGTAGTTATAGTTGTAGGGCATTTAATGATCTAGTCGACAACGAAAGTGGAATAAAGTTCCCTTTCTATTGTGTTAGTATTACAATTGTTGGCTTAAAAAGCTTTAAGCTACTAATTACGATGGTGATGATATTAATGATAACGAACAGAAGCCGTTTTATTTTCTCAAGAAAAGTATATTTTCTCAACGCTTAACTTGCGATATTCTTTTCTCTAGTAGCTTTATATTTCGAGGCCCCCTGAATGAAATTGTATTTTAGGAGAAGGTTTTGGTGTGTCCCAGTGTCTGCTGTGAAAATCGTAACTCAAGAACAAAAAGTCAGCTACTTATTAACTTCGTATTAAGATCAACGTCTTCTAAGAGTGGGACATGAAGTTTTTAACCAAATCCTCTCACCTCAATGTACATTTTTATTAGAAAATGTTTCGAGATTTTTAATTTTCTCAAAAATAATTCCACAAATTCTGAGTAAATTAATATATGTTTCAGATACGAGCTTATATGACTAGTAATATATGTGCACATACCTTGAATTCTTAGGAAGTCCACTTCATTGTGAAAGAATTTTGCACAATTGTCTATTATAATAGACAATAATTATTGTTATGCCATCAGAGATAGATAATACATATCTTAGAGTGCGCAATTTGTCGACCATTTCTGAGATATGTGTTCTTGTTGGAAATGTATAAAGATTAGCATGAAATAGATCAAAAGTAAGGTTTTTCAACAATAGGTTTGTAGAAGTCTCATAAAAGTAAATGATAGTGGCTACAGAAAGCCATGTAAATGTCACACATTAAATATGTTTTAATTCTTAAGACTTTTCATAAGGACGCATCTGTGCTGTTTACAAAATCTCGATGCATTTATTACTCAAACTTCAATTAGTATGTCCTGTAACCAACAACCAGCAATAAAACTCCCGTAGATAGTACTAGTAGCAAACATAATAAAAATGCATCGGACGGATATTATTAAGTGGTATATCTTTTTAAGGCGATGAAACGAGCAACTCAAATACCTCACCAAACGAGTTGTTGTCAAACAGGGTTTTACATTATAAAATTGTCATTGCAGTTGACATTCTAGAAAAGAATAGTCCTTGGCTTCGCTATTGAAACTTGTAGGACGAGGCGTTGATATAGATACTCTTCCCTTTACAATTACTTTGACTATAAGAATACACTAAATAAATAAATCATATTTTAAGTCTAGCAAGGGTGTATCATTATAATATCACTATAGTCTATTGCAAAAATGTAACGCTCTTTCCAAATTTAAACACTAAGAACTGGTAAAGTTAACCTGAATGTTAAAAGAACTCTAGAGAAAAGTTTTACATATATTTGGGAAAGTAAAGTTTCGAGGTAACCCTGCAATGCAATGGATGCCCCTGTATTCCATTCAAATATTCAAACATCAAATAAACTAGGTAAGTAAATTCTATACCTATACACAAGAATTACATATTTTTCTCCAAATAGAAAACTTCCAATTTGTTTCTTGTTCCGAGTTCTAAAACCAGTCCATTACTGTAACAGAGAATCGCACCCATTTCCTCTAGCAACTAAGGTACACCGCATCCGAGGTTTTAATATCTGATAGCTGCAAAAGTTACGGAAATGTCATTTAAACCACAACATTGCGTAATATCTGTTATCTTCACCGACGTATTTTGAGTTTCCTATCCCTTTTTCCCTTTTCCTTATATTAATTTAAGGTACTCATCTAATTCTGACGTAAAAATGTAAAAATAACTACCAACGTAGAATACTGAAGTTCCGTTTATGCTTTTTACACCGCGTCATCTATACTTACTTCACTCCTAATTTCGCCTGCGCTAGGAAAACTTACTAATTTTTCTCTCAGATTTTCTTAAAATATTATAAGAAAATTTTTTCTAAACAGAACTAAGTACCTGCTTAAAACGTGACCTGTAATGCTCTAACAATGAAAATATCTCCCTTAAATATTATATTATTCTTGGAAAAACCTGACTTCCACGCCACTTGCTCTATTCTTGTGCAAAGCGCAACTTTAATTCATGTTCATCGAGATAAACATTTGCAGAAATGATCTTGAAGTCGCTTTCCAATTGGGCGATAACGGAGCACTGCTTTACGGATCCTAGTCATGGATATGCGGAATATATGGTCATTCCAATTTTGCTGTTATTGTTGTATGAAATGTAATACAGTTTGAATCTTAAGTTCTTTAAATATGCCTTCATTACGCATGTAGTCCCTTTTGGTGTATCCTGCATTGAATCTTATGAATCGCATCTCACTAGCTGTTATTCGATGTTCATCTGTTCTGCCTCACTTCCATAGCAAAGAGTGGGTCGTGCCAGAGTCATAAATGCGGCTCTGTATGCCAGTGTACTAGACGCAGTTTCAGGAATTTGTAAATGACACTTATAGTTCTGTTAAATTGAACATCGTTTTTCGGAATACCTAAGTCTTCCAGGAAAGACAGTTTGTTTCATTCACTCCTTCTAACAATTAATTATATAGAAATGTTACTGCAGATGGAATATTTCCCACAGAATACCACTATCCTCGATTAATCTTCATTAATTTCCATATCATATTCCATCCTTTTCATATTTAGGTGATGAATCGAGTTTTGTAGATCATTTTCATTATTTGATAGTAATGCTAAATCATCAGCAACGGGTAATCTGATATTTGCTTTCAAATCTCAATATCCCCGTATGTAATAGACATAAAGAGATCTAAGAGATCTATATTTTTGTGTGCTAAGATGTCTATCCCTTACGTTTACCTCTTGTGCAAAACCCAACATATAACTTTATTATTATTATTATCATCATCATTATTATTATCATTATCATCATTATCATCATTAGTGTTATTATTGTTGTTATTATTATTATTATTATTATTATTATTATTATTATTATTATTATTATTATTATTATTATTATTATTATTATTATTATTATTATTATTATTATTATTATTATTATTATTATTATTATTATTATTATTATTATTATTTGAATTCCTGAAAGACATAGCACAGCAATGTCCAATGTTTGTAAAAGAACGGAGATTGGATTTATCTCCTTCCACTATACGCGGACTTTGCCAATTACAAGTGCATCGTGTTGCAGTAGCGGATTGGTTACAAGTACGTTGCGTTTGACTTACGAAAGTACTTTCAAATCTTATGTGATAAACACCTGTTCATTAGTGAGTTCTCAGGCACTGCTTACATTTAAGAAGTCTATCAATATTTGGGACAAAGTCGAATTGCATAGCCTTAGAAGATACACCAAGTGATCGTCGTGTAACCTATTGTGATGTCGACTTTTTGTATACTTCAATTTGGAGAAACTCTATTCGCAAATGTATGTAGAGCTACACTCTTATACAAACTATTCTTGCAAATGCTTATTTCCTTATCTATTTCATTTTAACCGACATAAACATGTTCACAAATTATCTTATTGTTAATTTTCTTGTAGCTCCAAGGAGAATATGGGAATACAGTAGGCTTTAAGGATAGTGAAATATTTTAAGATATGGTTGCTATGCGATGCCTTTGAAATTTCGTTCTCTTTGTAAGGCCACGAGATAAAAAAATACCGAATACTACACTCCTATTTCAGAAAAGTATAAGTATTGGCAAATTCTAACAAATAAGACAGATTATATGGGAAAAATAATTAAATAAGTTGTGTATTTTAACCAGACTCACGTTTCTTATTTAGTAAGCTTTTGTCTATCTCTTACTGTTTACCATTTAATCAAAAATAAGCCAGAATGAAGAGGTCTTCTGAGAACGTTCCCAGACAATTCAAGGTATGACTTGGAAACTGCGATGCAATGGCCTGTTTGTGTCCGTCACTGGATACTGACTTTTTATGAGTCTAAACGCCACACCCTCCGACTGAAAGAGGAGGTGAGGGATAGCAGCTAATTAGGAGCGTCTTCAAAGAGACAAGATTGGACGTCACTGATATAGCAGATTAACCAATTGTTATGAATAAGGGAGAAGTTCTTTTGTACGATGGAATTTTACTTCAAAATATTCGTGTCGTGTGCTGAACTGAAATAGGAAGTTTTGTGTCTAACATTACGTTTTTGTGTTATGCAGGTGTATCTCTCTCTCGCTCACTTTCGCGCGAACACACACACACACACACACACACACGCACGCACGCACGCACGCAGGCACGCGCGCACGCGCGCACACGCACACAGAGAGAGAGAGAGAGAAAACCTTTTATCAAATATTTTGAGAGCTCGAAATAATAACTAGAAGTATGAAATCTCGAAATATAATTTTTTAGTGGAGGGAGGATTCTCTGCTTAGGAGGGCGTGGCAGCTCTGGTTCCCGGCCACGGAATGCTCCCGGTTTCTATACCACATGCACGTGTGGGGCTTTTAAGGGGGCCCCTGTTCAATTCGCTGAAGTCCTAAGCAGGAGATAGGAGTAGTAAAAAAGTTAGTGCGAGGACTGGAGACTCTCCACTCTCCACAGTACTACTAGTAAAAGGGAAGTAAAAATGAGAGGCTACTTTTAGTGGTATTTAAAACTGGGAGTCCCTAACTGCAAGCACAGACATTACCATCTGTACAGTTTTATTCTTTGGTTTTTTTAAGATAAACCAACCATCATTAAACTGTTTCTTTACTTCTGAAATACGTAACTGTAGAAGTTTGTAGATAAATTAATATTGAATGTTCACTTTAGCAAAGGGTCATCGGTCACTGGGAACAATAGCAGCGCTAACTAGGCCAGCAGTTGCAGCTGCAAGACTAGCCACAAGAGTGAACATTCGAACGTAGCCCAAATGCCCAATAGTTGTAGGTATCTAGCCAAGGACAACAAGCTGACCTTTTACTATTGGGATTTTTTCTGCATTCTTAATTTTTCTATTCGTTTCCTACCAATGGGCTTTCGACTAGGTCTAATTCCGAGGTAGCGTTCCCACTCGCCTTGCCTTGAGGACGACAGTTTGACTTCGCCCTTTAACACACCTTGCTAAGCTATATGCTTACACCAAAACGTTCCTAAATGCTGCTGTCCTTGTCAATCTTCACTTTAGCTTCATAGCTGGTAATAAACCTTATACGCTATTTATTATTCAACTAGCATTTTATAGCTCACTTACTATAAAACTAACAACTGCACTTCAAGCGTTTGCGTGGTCTTCTGTTAATACGAGAGCTTTGAAATTTCATCATCCCTAAAGGAGTCAAATGAAACCGTACTGCACACAGAAAGACTGGCAGAGTTCCTCCGCATTCAGGAAGTCGTAGGTTCGATTCCCATGGGTTTGTCGGGGGTTTTCCCGGGTCACCAGGCAAATACTGCCTCTTCTTCTTCTTCCTTCTTTCATGCTTTAGGCCATCTCTGTCTTGGTCATCCCGGATCACGTTGCCCTCTAGGTTTATAAGATAGAATTATTTTGACATGTTCCTATTATTTTTTCTATTAAGATGTTCCTTCCATTTAAACCTGCATTCATATATTTTATTGATTTATTGCTTATATATTCAACCTATTACTAATTTCTTGATTTTTTATTTTATACACTTTTGTATACCCTGAGAGTGATCTCTACTGCTATTACGTTATAGAACTTCATCATCCTTGCTGGGAAGGATAATTACATACCCCAATTTTCACTCCCTCCATTTCATATCACCTTCATTACAATCCGGACTTTTAGGGTCGGAACCTTGTCGATGGGCGAGTTTGGCGCTGCTGTGTGGGAATTTTGCGAAGTGTAACTGTTGTTCTCAGACGTTGGGTAGTCTTGTAGTTTTGCAGGCCCACCAGAGGGACCTCTGTTGAAATGTTTGCGACTGATGGCTGCTTGGGAAACTCTGGCGTCAGTATGAGTCTCTAGCACATGTTAGGGCCCTCACGTCAGCTCGCCCGGGTTTCCTCACGCCCATAGAGCACTCTCATTCCATCTCTTCCTCCCAGGGGTTTGACATACATATCCTGCATAGGATCAATATGGAATCCCCACATCTCTATCTCTAGGTGTTGCTTCATGCTTCGATACCTCTAGGGAATACCCTTTTTATATAATAATCATTTATTCAATAACATGCTCCATTTCAAGGTAATATTACATGTGTGGGTAATACTATATGATAATTATGAGGTACACTATTTAACACAATGAAAATATATGTTACAGTTTATTGAAATCGATGCTCTTAACAAACTTGATGAAGGAATTCAAATGTTTATCTGTGAGGTCACAATTTTGTATGGGCTATGTTACACTTCGTATTGTAACCTGCCGTTTCAATCGTTGTTTCTCTTTGGTTAATATTTCACATTCAAAAATCAGATGGTTTGATGTCTGTTGCCCTTCTCCATAAAGGCACAAGGGACTGTCAACTAAGCCAAATGCTAGGGAATACTTGTATCAAGTCATAAGTGACGAGCAGGATGTACCGCACTTGGTAGGTACTAGGTTCGATTTCCATCGGGCCGATCGATTCGACTTGGGCTTTCTTAGGATTTGTCCTGGTTTGTAGAAGAATGCTGGAATAGATTACCTTCAACAACTTTTCTTGTTTCTCATTTCGTTTCCTTCTTCTTACAGAATAGCAGGGTAAGGTGTGCTGGACGATGGTGTGCGACGTATTCAGTCGATCCGTTGTTTCATTCCTAATACATAACCTTCTTCCCGTTCTCTTCGAGGGGAATACAAGGGAAGTTTTATCTGTAATATTAGAAATGGTCCTACCACAATTAGATCTGGATGCTCTTCATACTCTGCCTTCTCATTCCATCCTCTTGGAGGTTTAGTACACGCAATACCGTTGAATTCTTCCTTAATTTCTAACCACTATCTTCTACCAAGAGAAGTCGATGAGCAAACTGCTCAGACAAGAAGCCCTATTGTGTTCCCGGAGCGCACTGCTTTCTTGAAGCAAGCATCCGAGGCCTCTGGCCCACACCGCCGTACGCCAGCCAGTAAAAGCATACACGAAATATCAGAAATAAATCGAGCGAAAGGTAAATGATAGAATGGAAACCATGGTATATAAGAACCTAAACAGCAATTCAACTGGATGGGAATCGAACCCCAGACCTCCAGAATGCGAGCCTATGACGTAAACGAGGAGCAATCACCTCGGTAAGTTATGGACTATCTTTCACGCCTGAAATGAGCACTCTTCTAATTAAATTCTGTATTCATTTTGTGGACCACTAGCAAATAGTTTTTATAGAGTAAGTTATTTTAGCTTTACTGCAAAGTTCATGATATAACTTACAGCCTTAAGTAATGCTATGTATTGCCCTCGATTATAACATATTTTTGTTAGAACATACTAATACAATTACAACTAAAGGTCTGAACGCAATCAATATAACAGAAATAGAATTAAATTGCAGTAATTTATATACGGGAGCTGTAAACAAAATCAAATAATTTTAACTTAGATATTCTAATTCTTTAATTGAAACCCACTATATTTGGAAAGATAATTATAATGCTAAATGTTCTATTTTCTGATCAGGGTCTAAATATAGTATGCACCAAATTTCATCACAATCGGTTTGAACTTGTTGCCTGAAAGTATCACATACGCAAAGAAAAAACTAAAACAATGCTATTTCAGCACTTTTGATATTACCATAATAATTTCGATTGCACCTTTATTTTATGTATGTACACAGATGGATATTATACGTCGTGTATGTTTAAATCAAATGTTCTCTGAGTGGTTCAATATAGTTCTTAGACATGTATTTAGGGTTTGGATTTAGTAAGATTAGTATCGCTTTCTAAAGGTTACTTACTTCCATTCCTTATTTTATGAACGACGAAACATTTAAATAAATGCTAAAACACCAGAATTCTTTAATAAACACCCGTTGATAATTTTATACTCAGCAAGTTGGTCATGCAATTTTTAGTAGTTCTTTTAGCTAAGCTTTTTATCCAGCGCTATTATCACCGTTATTACGAATTTACTGCAGAATTCTACTGAAACGAGTTAAATGATGTGGAATATATTTAATAACTGAAATGTGCATACAGCTATTAAATTTAAGGATGACAGCATAAAATTATTTCTGAAAAATTTTTCGGTTTCTTTTCTCCAAATACTTTTATAACCGTAGTCATATTTGTAAATTAAAACTTTCCTTTTATAGACAAACGAAAGAAAATGAGGTGTTACCAAATGAACCGTTAATACAAAAAATTATCTTATCGCCTAAATAGAGTGAAATAAAAAAACTAAGTAGTACTTCGCTCAGTTTCCATGACTTCTAAGTTAATAATAGGTGTGCGAATATATTTGGTAAAAAATGTTATGCCTTTTATCAAAAAACGAGCGCCGATTATATAGATATTTCTGTACAACAAATCATTTAAGTTAACACAGTCTGATCACTGTGTGCTTGGTCAGTGTAGACACACTCTACTCATATTGGAGGATATAGACTGTATGGAGTTTTATATGACGTTTCATTTGTGAAAAGTAACATCCTTGAGACCACCAACCTGAAATTTTGCTCACACTGCCCACGAATAGATTACGATATTTTTAGTGGTCATCTATTTCTCATTCAAGTGTCTTAAACACATTGTGACCGTGTCAGCGAAATCTTATGGGGTCGCCGATGGAGCACATACTTATCCGTTTACCTGAACAGCCTAGGTACAGTAAAATCCCAATAACTGGACCTAATATGGACAGAGAGGCTATCAAGTTACCGAAATGTCGAGTTTCACGGAATTAGGGGTCTGTAATTAATTACTCATAACATAATACTCAAATTACATAAATGCACGTTCTAGAATAATATAAAAAGCAACAAAGTATAACACATACTAAAAAGTATTACTTATTAATGTGTTCCCCTTTGTCCAGTCTTTTTAACGTAGCCAATTCAATTTCCATTGTCAAGCTAATGTCTTTTCTTCTTGTTAGAAATTCTCATTGGTACAAACACAACACTAACAGCAAGCCTGAAATCCGTAAAACTGTACTCTAACCAGGACTATATAACTGAAGCTTTAACCTACATAGGTACTGGGTAAAACAACAAACCTTCTAAACAAATGTGTGCCTTGTATCCACATTATTAGCGGCAAACTTTTTATTTCTGACTAGATGTTGCAGGTCAATTATTGGTCGGCCCTTTTATCACTGAGAGGGAGAATGCGTAAATTGTAGACGTACACTAATTAAATTTTACCTATACTGCTTATATCGCATAGTGGATTGTATAAATTATTACATTATAGTTTAAGTTTAATATAAATTAAAAAATTGAAATACAAAAGCCTGTCGAGTTATAGGGGATGTCGAATTATCGAGAGTCGAGTTATCGAGATTCTACTGTACTATTTGGCAAAGCTGCGAGCCGTATCGGAAAGAATGTGAAACTGCCCAGCTATTTGCGTGAGCTCATCGCACAAACACGGCAAGACAGTGTACGTACACTCTGTTCAATCATATCTTCAGGAGAGTAAAACCTCATATATCGGCAGGCGCGAGAGATCATTCATTTGCACTGCATTACTTATTGCACACCAAGTTACTAGTAATACGCTGTTCAAGTAAACAAGATAAACGATCGCAGCCCGCGACAACGAAGGTCATTGCGCCTGGTTGCTTTGCCAGGTAGTACAGTGGAGTGCAGTGAACAGTGGTGACTGCAGTTCAGTTGTGAGATGACTTAGAGTTCAATTCTAATTCTATTCGACGGATCATTTGTGTTCTCTTGCGAATGTCTGCAATAGTCTCGAATGTAACGCTTGTTCTATATTAAGCACCTAAGTGACAAAGTGTATTTAACAGCAATTGGTGGTTTCATTTGTTACAATATGTGTTAATAAAAATCGTTACAGAATTTAAGCTAATAAAAAATCAAAGAAATTTCAAAGGTTGTTTAGGTGTTTTTTGACCAGTCTTGGAAGACGCTGAACTTAACTATTAAGCTTGGCATTTGCACAAATTTGATTATTAAATTTCCTGTTTACAAAAATACACTTCTGTTTTGAAGCAAATGATTTATTCTGTGGGTAAACTTCTATTTTTCTTTAGCTCCAAAATGATTGCTGGATGTGTTTCGTAGACCCGTGTAACACAAAGCCTAACACTGTTAAGTCTGATGAACGGGTGGATCACTGCACCTTACCGTATAGTGAAATAAGACATTTCGGAAATATACTTTTAAGTGTTTGCAGGCTAAGATGGTTACTGTCAGCAGTGGCTCCATTTTGTTGAAACCAAAGCTTACATCTTTCATGCAAAGGAATGCTACTAAGAAATGGCAAATAACCAAGCCTCCAATATTGCGCAATATTGTGCAGAACTAACAGTCACAGATACACCATTGTTGTTTTCAAACAAGAATGGTCTCATAAATGCATTTGAAGACACTGCACACAAAAATATTGATTTTGCGCTGTGTGGTAGCTACGAGAGCATATTGTCAGTGAAACTTGTCATTTAAAACTCTATGCAACTGAGTATTTTCGTCATGACTAGGATGTGTTTTTGACAAAGTAGTGTTTATACCACTTTAAAAACCTTCAGGTGTTTACATCCTACCGTGTAATAATTTTTCTTAAGCCATAAACAAAATTTTGTACTGTGCTTTTATACAACAGGCACAAAATTATAAGTTAAACTTTGAATTGTATACAACTAAAACGACTATAAGAGCCCATTCTTGTTTAGGGATGCCTGAATTGTCAATTAACTCTAAGCTCTACGAAACTTAATATGCTGTCCAATATCCCACAAGCAACCACCACAATTAAGGATAACCTATCATATTAGTGTGTTGTAAATCCTTTCAGGGGATTTTTAAGCAAAGGGCAGATGAAAGGAGAGGAAGAAAAAGGGAAGGAAATGAAGGGAAGTGTGCTATTTGCGTCTTATAACCACTTAGATACAAAATATACTAAGCATTCCGCTTGTCCTGCTAGACCTTCACTTGTATAGGAGTTATTCGGGTTGCAGACCCACGTGAGCGCTGCCGCGTGTTGGGCGACAAATATGATAAAGGCGGAGATGGGACAGACTACATCTCCGCGCATAAAGTAGTACGTTAAACTGATGATAATGATAATCCCTAACTTTGCTATATCAGGAATTTAAAATTCCCTTAATATAATTGGTTTCATGATCAATGCGAAATTCTACAAGTTCCGCAGTTGTGATTCTGGTAATCTCAGCTAAGATTTATTGTTTTAGGCCTTCTGTAATTTTTCAGTTCAATGAGCCAAAGAAACAAAGAAGCTACATTAGCATAAATTTAAAAGGCGTCAATGAAACAAAACAAAGACCCTCCACCTAATTATTGTCAGATTATTGTGAAGGTAAGACAGCTAATATGGAAAATGATTAATCGTGTGCCAATTATTTAATATAAATTTATATCTGAAGGAAAATAATAAAATGTGGACTACATTATTAAATAGTTAAATGACATCAAAGCATACAAAAATATATGTTACTATTATGTCCCTGGTAGAAATATTTACTGTGACTAACATATAGTAGCTATTAAACTAAGCTTTTAGGAGCATGATGATTTATAAACAAAGGCAGCAAAAATATGGTAATCGTATAGAAAACCCTTTGAATATTACATATAAATAATGCTTATTATTTATGTTACGGATAAGTAGATCCATGGACTGATGGAAAACCACTTTAGGTATTTTTTATTTTATAAAAATAGCTCTAATGATTTTGAGTACGACGGTTTGAAATGTTTACGTAAAAATTGAAATATATATCTCTGGGCATAATTCTGAAGCCATCTACATTCTAAATGATTTCTGTATAATTGGCAAACCCTAAGAGACAGACAAAATCTTACTCAACAAATAATATATTAGCTACATCGTTAAAATCACACACATTTATCTTAAAATGTTTGTGCAGTTAAACCGTAGTGGTAGTTTTCTCAACTGGTAAACTGCTGTTTGTTTTTTTCGTGGTCATGCAAAGAAGATCGAATTACAAGGCCATCATAAAGCGACAAACTCTTTAAAATTCTGACTCAAGAGGAGTTAATATGAAAGGTCACCAGTGTCTTATATCGACATTATTTGGTGAAAAAAAAACAGACGTTTTATGTAATTACGTCGGTAACTTCTCCAAAACTTAAAAAAAGATTTTTTTTTATACATATAAAGAATATTTTTAGCAATATTAACATTAATTAGTGTTATTTTACAGCTGAAGGAACTAGTGAGTAACATCTTACGTGTAAGAGGAGTTCTTTAATAAGAGGTGGTGTGGTATTCCGCAGAAAGTTAGCCTTGTGCTAACATTTTATTTCACTTCCACTTCCACAAATAATTCTTCAAACTAACTTAGCTTAAATGCAGTTTTTGTTTTCACGGTCCATTATTTCTCATTTGTTGTCTTTCATAGTCATTCGAGTTACTGAGTTTGAAATCACTGCAGGAAGCAGGTTTGCATTAATCTGAATGCTTCAACTGAATCATAAAGTTCTGTGGTAAGTTTTTTTTCTTTGCAAGTCATAATTCATACTTCTCATAAATTTGCATAACGACGGTAGAAAAGGCCACACTATGTTTACAGTGCAATTTCGAAGGACTTTTTAAAGGTCTATAAAAGGTGTTTGCAATTGGAACAAAATGATTTGATTTGGAGCTATTAAGGTTTACTTAATGTATTACATTGTATAGATGGCTATACAAATAAAAAATGTGTATTTGTATGTCTGAAGCTATGTAGTGGGAGGGAGGGGTGAAGCGAGAGGGTGGTCGATTCAGCAGCCCCGACAGAGCAGAGGGTAGGGTGGCTTACAGTTGCAAATTGAAGTTCCCTGATGGCATCTAGTACAACTGGAATACTGCCTCACTTGAGATAGTCACATTTCCCTGGAAGGCTTGAAAACTGGAGACCGGACCTCGGAGAACATAGGTTTACAGAGAGCATCATTTTTCCTGCCATGCAGCGCACGAGACACTTATCGACACAGGTAAACCCTGAAAGAACCAAGCGGATGAAGGGTGAGGTGAAATGAAGGGAGAGATAATTCGGGGGATGTAACGAACCTCCCCACCATTAGCCCAGCAACCCGGCGAAATTTCCCCAACAAACAGGAAGGTCAGCCACGGGAATCAAACTCAAGACCTCCCGAATGGGCAAACGTTACCATCTAAGGCATCCCGTTGCTCCATGGACCCGTAGAGTATTGGCCTTGCACAATAAAGAAAACAATCATAATTCACAGTAAATTTTATGATAATTTTGTACATAATTGCACTTTATCAAGTATTTTACATTATGTGACTTTTATCCTTTATCATTCATATTTAAAATTGGTTTCTTCTACAGGTCTAGGAGAGCAGGTGTGTCTTTATGGCAACCCTAAAACAGGATAGCTATGGAATTTCTGAATTTTCTTTCATATTACCCTTACACCCACAAGAATACTAGCAATAATTACTGCAAATGTTTATCTCGACTGACATTAAGGAGATAGAGGTGTTGGTAGAAATAGTTAGCACAAGAGTAGAGAAAGTCATGTGACCGTAACACATCAGATTCTTCAGTTATCCTATTTTTCATTTGACTGTCACCGTATACTACAACAAAAGGTGTTAACGTGTACAGGTTATCTACAAGTAACGAGAAACAGATAACTAATAAGTGTTTGTCAGAAACGTTTGTGGAAGAGTGAAAAATATACGTGAATGCACTACAGCAGAACGTTTTTTATTTAACTGAATAAAAATATACATTTTCGGTGAAACCCATGTATTGAATTCTGGATGAAATGAAACACTCTCTCTCTCTCCCCTTTAGGTGCAAGGTAGGTAAACAACAAAGCTACGCGCTTAAAAATAGGCAGAGAAGATCCGAGAGAAGAAGCGGCGACTGGCAGCTGGACATCTTTACTGTTACATAGCAAAAGACAGGCAAATCGAAGACGTACTTGACGTACAGGATCCTTGAACACGAAGAGGACTTTTTCATTATCCTACAGCTATCTCTTTTCGGTAACCTCGTTACAGGCTCACGCTCTCATGTCAGGATATTTACGTTCGTGCTGCTACTGCTTAGAATTCGAACCCAGTCCTTGAGATGGGAGGTAACTCAAGGTAAGGATAATTGTCTGCTCAGAGGCTTGGATGAACACATAGGTCGGCCTCAATTTAAAAGGAGAGAAAGAGAAAGACCTGTGTAATATCTTCTGGCATATAGAATTCATTCCTTATTTCTCATGCTTCTTACTTATGCCATAAATTAGAGTGAACAATACAGAATAAACGACATGAAGTAAATCTTGTTACCTCTTAAGGATTCTTGTTACAAACATGGTGTAAATGTTTGCATGGTACATCAACATATCTTTAGCGATGACCATCACTACCTGCTTAGAATTATAGGTAGGTGCTGCTGTTCCGAACCCCCTCTCCAAAAGGGGAATATAGCCTGCGGTAAGCGAGAATTGTTTTAACTAACAAGAATATACACCCAAGATATCCTCTCCTCACAGGGTTAAGCTTAGTCGCCATTTAAGTTTGGGCCACCTGCAAGAAGCGGCAGGAATGCTAGAATTATAAAGGTCTTTCAACAAGTGTCCTATATTTAACATATGGTAGCTGCCGTTGTTGTTGAGTTACAACAGTCATTTTTTCCTGTGGCTGCAGTTGTTATTGACAAATAGTCATGGAACTTTACAGCATTCAGCAACGCGTAGAAATTGTGAAAATGCATTATCAGAATGGATCATCAGTTCGCCAAACCTTCCGTGTATTGCGTGAAGTTTACGGGGTGCATAATCGTCCCTGTGAGATAAAGATTCGGCGTTTGATCGATAAATTTGAAAGAAGGGTTGTCGGCGATCAAAGAACGCCTTACGTAATTGACTTAAGCGCTTCAACGAAAATATAGGCGCCGTTCGTGAGTGTATGCGAGAATGGAAACAAATCAATTGCTCGCAAGATTTGGGGCTTTTGGCGACCACAAATTGGCAAATTCTGCATCTGGACTTGAAGTTGCATGCTTACCCGAGAACTAAAGTCCAACGACGATATGTCGTGTGTTCGCTGACTGGGCTATGGAGCAATTGGAACCTGACCCTGATTAGTGTCGAAAAATCATCTTCAGCGACGAAGCCCACTTTTGGATGGATAGTTTTGTTAACAAACGAAATTGCCTCTATTGGAGCAATCACAATTAAATGCAGATTCAAGAACGACCACTTCATCCCCAAAAGATTACTGTGTGGTGTGGAATTTGGTATGGTGGAATTATTAGTCCATAATTTTTCCAAGGCGAAGATGGAGAAGCTCTGTCAATGGAGAAAGATACCGGGCTCTTAAAAGGAACTATTTTTGGTCTCAATTGGATGGTATGGATCTCAGAATCATTTTGGTTCCAGCAAGATGGTGCCACATGTCATACTGCTCTTGAAACAATCGATATAACACTAGCTGTTATACATAAGAAAGGATAAATTCTCAACATATGGACCGGAATTGCATCAAAAGCCTAATAGGTGGAAGCAGACTGAGTACAGGATTCATAAATCTAGTGTTAAACCAGTCTTACATCCATTATTATTTCAATTCATTCCATAAACTATTTGTTCTCTGTTTGTTGTTAATCATAATAAACATCTGCTAATAAATGGGTTACTCGTATTTATAGAAGTCTTATTTACGGTAGCTAAATGTAAACAAAACAACAGGTAGGTTGATATTATGATTTGAGAATGACCAGGTGATTGAGGTGTGTACGTTGAAAGGCAGTAATGGATGGTTAATTTAGAAATATAGGCCCTGAATTAAGTTAATAATGACATTACACAAAACAAGGTAAAATCCACATCCCCTTACAATTTTTTTATGCGCGATCATATCACAATGTAGCGGCTATGCGCCACTGTAGTGGAACTGATATCCACTTCTTCATAACGGTACTGCTATCCACCAATCAAAGATGAACCAGTTCTTATCGACACTAACAATAAATCAAAGGTGCACCTGTTCATAACGACACTGCTAATCACAATCAAAAGATTATGAATATGAACAGTAAAGGACTCAGACTATCTTCCATTTCATTCCTTAAAATATATATTGTAATAAACACCTTTAGATATCCGTAGTTTGTAACGGAAATTCTAACCCGCCTTTTGGGCCCCCTCAATCTTAAAAGAGCATTTTTGGAGTATACCTCAAAAAGAAAAAGTCGGTTATACACCTGCTTGGTATTTACATTTAGCGTCTTCTAAGGGCATGAGAAGAAGATTTTCAAGAAAATCCCCTAACTCAAACTACCTTTTTTAAAAAAATGTTGACTTTATAAAAATTTGCGCTAACGACATTGATTAAAATACCAATGTTTAAGATCCTATCATAAAACATGAAATGTATATCCTGAATTTTCTGGAGATGTCCTCAGAAGTATTCTTCATTCTGGATAACCTTTGCATAAATTATAAATCGTAAGAGATAGACAAACCTTACTGCTCAAAACATGTAGATCTTGTCAAAACACAATTTATGTCAAACAATTTTTTATGGAGTGAAACATTTTGAAAATATTCCTTGTTTTTCATCTTAAGTTTCCAATATTTATATCTTTCTTAAATGGAAAGCCAGTATACTCTTTTTTATCTTTGGGCATACAAAGAGAACAAGATTTCATAAAATTTACAGAGCCAGGAGCTTTAATAGATGTATCTATACCCACATTCTCCTTGGACCTTCAAGAAAATTAGCACAAAGAGAATTTCTACAAACGTTTGTCCTGTTTAACATAAAGTAAATGGAGGAGTGCACGATTGAAACTATAGTTTGTACACGAGTAGAGAAAGTCATGTGAGTGCATTACATTGGATTTTTTGTATACATGACTTTCTCTACTCTTGTATCAACTATACTTACACTTATTCCTCTATCTTCTTCATGTTAGTCGAGATAAACATTTGCAGAAGTTACCTTATTGCTCATTTTGTTGTAGGTATAAAGGGAATGTGGCAATTAGTAAGCTTTGAGCGATACTCAAATCTTTTAAAGCTTTGAGATTTTGTTCCCTTTGCACGGCTAAGATATAAAAAAATGAATAACTATCTTCTATTTGACAAAATTTTGGTTTCCAAAACTCCACAAACGCAAAGAATATGTCCAAAATGGTTCACTCTACAAAAAAATTTTTTAAACATAAACTGTGTGTTTTAGCAAATCTACGTTTTTTATGTAGTAAGATGTGGTCTATCTTATGCGGTTTACCGGTTGTGAAAAATTCATCCAGAGTAATAAACAGGATTAAACAGAAAATTCAAAATTTACATTTCGTTTGCATTGAAATATCTCAAACATATGACATTTTAATCAAAATCGTTACAGCTATTTTCGAGAAAATCAAAATGTTCGAAAAATATTTCATGTAAATGGTAGTTTAGGGTGGAGGAATTTTCTTCAAAATCTTCGTGTCGCATCCTTAAAAGTAAATACCAACTTTGGTTACTAACAGAGTTTTCGTTTTTGAGCTATGCTATTCACAGATTGGTAGACGGTTAGACACAAACGCGCGCGCGCGCGGACTTTTTCTAAATATGCTTTTTCTCGATTCAGGGGGTCTCAAAACATACATTTCCGGTGAAGTCTTGACATGGAATTTTTGGGTGGAATACAATACTTCCTTTAGTTTCTGTACGTAATGAATGAAATTACAAAGGTGCACTCGAAAGAGCATTACATATTACTATAAATAATAGAGAAAATAAAAATTGTGACGCTTGTACTTAAATTCCTTTAGATCTATTAAATTCTGATTGTTTTCTTTTTATTCTTTTAACTGTCAATCGTTCAAACCTTTTCCTTATACAATGATTAATTAGATAGTATGTAATTAATTCAGGAACAACATAAAAGTAAACAGATACGATTGTTTTTAAAATTATTTGATTTCATTTGAATTTTAAATTAGAAACGTCAGGATAAAAGACTCGCTATACGGGAAGTATTTCAAAAACAGTTATTGCGTAATTCGCACTTTAAGTTCATATAAAATTAATGTTTCGTGTTTCGTAAATTATAGTGCACTTAAATATCTGAATAGAACATTTCAAGGCTGCAGCCCAAGGTCGAGTAGGTATTTACTAAACTAGTTTCCTTTTGAAGGCCAGTCCAAAATGCAACCGGATAGGGGAGTGGGCCTCTATGTACTATTGTAAATTCTTTATGCAAGTGCAGTATGCATTTAAATGCAACAGATCATTTGGAGACCAGGAGAACAAAGCATGCACTTGTCATAAGAATTCCACTTTTAGGTGAATTTTTAATACTCGTACATACCCCTTTTCCGTGATTATGTCACCTGGGCCTATTACTTTTGTTCTTCTTCTTTTTCTTCTTTCTACTTCTCCAGGATACTAATTAAAGCTTTTCAACCGAAGGCGATGTTTAGTGCCTATGGCCCTGTAGGGGCACTCCCGGGAGAATGGATGAGGCAAATGGACCTTAAGGGTGGCCGACACGTTGCCACGGCATAGTAGAGGACAGGGTCCCTACACTTTCCACCTAGAAGCACCCCGGCGGAGGCTGGCTCAGCCCTGTTCCTCTCCCAGCACTTCGGGTTTTATTCCCAAAGGGGAGGGGGCGCAGGACTTGGTAAACGGCTCCACTCCCTCCTCGGGTTTGTACCATCCCATGGGGGCCCCGAAACCAGTAGGGTCGCATTCCAATATGTGGGACAACATTTCCAGAGCACATTTGATCCCCCTGGCGTACTGGTACCGCGATGCTCACCGACACTTTCAACCCTGAAAGAAATGGGATGAAGGGTGACATGAAAGTATTAATGTAACGAAATTGAGGGACAGGAAGCTCGGAGAATATGGAACTCCTTTCCAGGATTCGCCAGGCGACCCGGGGAAACCGAAAAAATCCATGGGTCAGGAAGGTCGGCCACGGAAATCGAACCCGCAACTTCCCGAATGTAGGTCACAGACGTTGCCACCTGAGCCATTCCGCTCGGTGTTTGGATTATAAGTGCAGATATCTTATTACTAGGTCCTTGCAATAAATAATACATCAGAACTTGCTTCATTTGCGAACTTATAATTTTACTTTATTAAGAGTTGCAGGTTTTCAGGTTTGTTAGTAACTTTAACTAGGTGTAGTGCCGAAGGTGTGACGTAGAGTGGACCAAAGTACATATTTTATGCAGAAATGAAATCAAAACAATTTCTCATTACATTAAAGGGACAATGCTGTGTTATGGTGGTAATACACTCAATTGGAACTCAAAAAATGTATCAGGAAAGAAACCGGAAGGAAATGCTTTAATAGCAAGTTCATTATTATCTTCTAGGTGAATTGTTTCAGAAATGTTACTCCTTCTGCAGATCACAGGCTTTGGCAATTTTTTCGAGTTCTACATTCAGTAAAACCATTCGAAGCATGCAGCACTAGTTATTAGATCAGTTTGGGTTCAAGAAAGGAAAAAGAACTTGAATGCATTAAAAGGCTGTGGTACACCTATATGGTTGGCAGGGACGAGCAATTTGTCTCCCTAGGGTTTTGGGCCAAATATCTTTTTCTGTTCCATCATGGATTTAAATTCTCGCAAAATTATTGATTTTGAACTTTTTCAAAGATGTATGGTGAAAAGGCTGCTTGCGAAACATGTCTAGGCTTGTGAAATAGGAAATGTGTAGAACTGAAGTTTTTCTCACCGACAGACATAAAGGTATATGATATCTGTTATAAACTCAGAACTCAGAACACTGACGTATAGCATTTCTCTAAAGATCTAATGAAAGAAATTAAAATGGTAGAAAAGCAATACACGGAGTTGATGCTGTGGAAAACCACTATGTTGGTGAGCTGCACTAAAGGGTTGCGAGAACAGTGCCATATTAATTGAAAAATTCATATCAATTCTTCGCCATATAAAAATGAACATAAATGGCTAGAAAATGGTGAATGGTAACCTTGTGAATATGACGAATTGGGTTTTTTTTTTTTTTTTTTTTTTTTTTTTTTTTGGAAATATTTATTTAAGGTCGTTTTGACAGCACGGTCTATCACGACCATACATAGTAATACATTGTGGATATTAACTTACAATTATACATACACATATTACATTATGTTGACATTTACAGTAAATTTGAAAGTTTTATGTTCTTAAGAGGTAGAACTGGAACTTAAAAATTCAATGCCACAACAGTTTTACCTCTTAAACTTTGCCCACACACGGCTTGTGTGTTTAAAAACACCAACAGTAAGTTTGTTGGCATAAATAAATAATAATTTTTATGTTCTTCATAAACTGTAGAGTCTTGCTGATCATATTCGGTGTATTGACTGCATGATGAAGACTGGAAATGCCGGCTTGCTGTCTATATCTGCTGTATTGTGGACAATCTATAAGGATGTGGTGGATGGTTAGAGGAATAACATAGTTGGCACAATTTGGAGGTTGGTCCTTGGTGAGAAGATGACTGTGTGTTAGTTTGGAGTGTCCAATTCTAAGCCGAGTGATGTTAACTTGATCTCTTCTTTTCAGTCTTTAGAGATGCAGAAAAGGTTTTGTACAGCCTGAGCGAGCTTCATGGAGTTTACTGCTAACTGATGACCATGTCTGTATCCATTTTTGCATGTACATATGTTTAGTACCGTTGATGATGTCTTGATGTGGAGAAGCGATCGAGGCATCACTGACGGGATGTTTAGCTGCCTCTTTTGCAGCTTCATCTGCAGTTTCATTGCCTGTTATGCCAACGTGAGAGGGAGTCCATACAAAGGATACCTTTTTATCGGTCTTATTTATATTGTGACACAAAAGTCGAATTTCATGGATTACTGCATGGTTTGGCTCGGAGTTTTGTATGGCAAGTAGTACACTTAAGGAATCAGTGAATATGGTACAGTGACTTTTAACGGATGAATTGGTTATATATAGAAGCGCTTCCTTAATAGCGAATGCGTCACAGGAGAAAATGCTAAACAGGCGAGGTAAACTGTAGAGCATTGTTTGATCAGGATACACAATTGCACATCCTCTTCCCTCTTTAGATGCTGATCCATCAGTGAAAAGTTTCGTGTTAGAGTTATATTCATCCAGTAAAGAACTCCACGTTTGTTTAAGTATACAAGAAGGAGTTTGAAGCTTCAAATGAGATGAAAGACTGGTATCAATTGGTGGACTTTGTATCTGCCAGTAGGGTGTGGAGCAATTAATATAGCTGGGTTGGATCATAGAAATTTTTAAATCTATTTCTTTCAAGTATTAGAAAACTCTAATGTGAAACGGACTTCTGTGTCGTTCTGTTTGCATCTGACAAGCTTTGTGTAGTGGAAAAACATAGTTATGCATTTTATGACATTGATGAGAGGCAATCTTTATGGCATATGTTACACTTAATAATTTTCTGCGAATATTTAGAGGTGGCTCATTTGCTTCCATTTGAAGGCTTAAAATTGGACTGGTGACAAATGCCCCTAACGCCAACCTTAGGGCTGTAGGCTGAATGGGGTTCAGGGTTTTGAGAGTTGAACGGTTTGCGGAGTTGTAAACAATAGCACCATAGTCCAGTTTGGATCTAATAAGAGCCTTGTAGGTTTTGAGAAGTGTGAATAAATCAGCACCCCAATTTCTTGCGGCAAGAGTTTTGATAATGTTGAGTCGATTTGTGCAAGCTTCTTTTAAGGCTTTAACATGGGGCTTCCATGAAAGTTTTTGATCGAAAATGACACCCAGAATTTTTGTGGTCGTAACTACGTTGAGTTTCTCTTCATTGATATATAGTTCAAGGTCCTGTTCAGGAACTTGTCTTTTTGTGAAGGTGATACATTTAGTTTTGGTGCTGGAGAATTTGAAACCAGTAGTAGACGACCATTCTTGGAGATCATCTAAAGCTGACTGAAGTAGTTTTTGAGTGGTGATTATGTTTTTACCTTGGCAAAAAATTATGAGGTCGTCAGCATAAAGGCACGCCTTAACTGGTGGGTGAATATATGTTGCAATATTGTTTATGGCTATAAGGAAAAGGGACACGCTGATCACGGAGCCCTGAGGAACTCCATTTTTAATTTTAATTTCTTTGGAGAATATGCCGTTGGCTTTTACCCTGATGCTGCGATTATGAAGAAAATTGTAAATAAGTGCTATCATTCTTCCTCTGATGTTGAAATCCAGCAGTGTCTTAATAATGTGCGGTTTATATGCCATGTCATATGCTTTTTCTACGTCTAAATGTATCATGGAAAGATGCTGTGATTTTGAGAATGCATTTAGGATTTCTGTTTCGAGTGTAATTAGGGTATCGGTGGTCGAATGGTGACGGCGAAAGCCGCTTTGAATTTTGGTGAAGAATTTCTCTTGTTCCAACGTGTATTTTAATCTTCGGGTAATGATTTTCTCCATTAGGTTGCACATTGTATTTGTGAGAGCAATAGGTCTGAAGTTTTGTGGAAAGTAAAGGTCCTTGTTGGGTTTAGGTATCGGAACAACTGTTGCCAGGCGCCACTGATTAGGGAATGTTTTATTTGTCCAGATAAAGTTGTATATTTCATTAAGATATGTAAGTCCTTCTAGAGGAAGTTGCTTTAACAGTTCATATGGTATGTTGTCAGGCCCTGAACTTTTTGATGTGCATAGCTGTAGTTCGTTCGTTAGTTCGTGGATATTTAATTCTTCGTTGTAGCAATCTTCATATTCCTCAGATAGTGCAGCCAACCCTGATTCTGGTTTAGATGTTTTGTATTGACAAAAATTTTCGTTGTAGTTAGAATCGCTTGATATACTTGCGAAGGTATCTGCGAAAATATTTGCGATGTCGGTAGAAGAACTAGAATTTTTATTTTCCTCAGCATTCCAGATACTAGTTATATGAGGAGATCTGTATACACCACTTATTTTTTTAATTCTGTCCCAAACAACAGAGGAGGGAGTATTGTGGTTTAAAGAAGATAGAAATGTTGACCAGCTTAGTTTTTTACTTTCCTTTATAACTTTGCGTGCTTTTGATCTAAGCTTCAGAAAATTAATTTTATTTTCCAAGGATGGGTGTCTCTTATATTTGTAAAATGCTCTATGATTGTTCTTAAGAGCAATTTTACAAGATTCATTCCACCATGGTACACATCTATTAATATTAGATGCTGTGGTTTGGGGGACGCTAGCTTCTGCAAATGCAACAATTAATGTTATGATTTCAGCAATAATAGTATCGATTTCACCGGAAGAACGATCAGCGAGTGGAGGATTTTGCCGGATGCCTTCTCTAATAAGATTTTGATACAGCGGCCAATTGGCTTTTTGAAATTTCCACTTAGTACTGAAGGTGTATGTGCTTTTGGAACTATTCAAAGAAATTGTTATTGGTGAATGGTCACTGCCCAATAAACATGAATAGACAGACCAATTAAGTAATTCATAAATTTCAGGTGAACAAATTGTTAAATCGATACTGCTTGATGTTCCATGAGCTAAGTCATAACGGGTTGGTTCTTTGGAATTGAGCATAATTAAGTCAAAATCGTGTAGTAATCGTTCTATTATCTTTCCTCTTCTGTCGGTATAATGGCTTCCCCATAAGTTGTTGTGGCTATTGAAATCTCCCAATAATATGAAGGGTTTTGGTAGTTGATGGATTAAGTCAATTAAAACATCACTGTGGAGTGCATAGCTGTTTGGAATGTAGACATTACAGATGCAGATTGACGAGGGCAGATTTACTACAGTGGCTACTGCTTCCAAGTCTGTGATTAGTGGGATTTCTCTGGTAGTGAGGTTATGTTTTACGTACGTTGCTACACCTCCACTTGCATGAAGGGCGGTTGTATGATTTTTGTAGTATACTTTAAATTGTTTTAAATTGGAAACAAAAGTATTTTTAAAGTTTGTTTCTTGAAGGCAAATGGCATCAGGCAGGTGGCGGTTTATTAGAAGTTATAAGTATTCGATTTGTGGTTGAAAACCGTTAATATTCCACTGAATTATTGATGAAACCAGAGAGAAGAACAAAAAAAAAAATTTACAAGAAGCTTTATGATCATTATTGTGTAAGATATGAAGATTCATCGCTTGAATATTCCGTTGTTCTGTTTGCAGCCTTAAGTAGTTTTTTTACAATGCACGTGCTTCTGTTTTTTATGCCACTATTAGGTAAGTGAGGGTGTAGTTTTTGAATCGCACGAGCTAAGCCTTCTAGGTCGTTTGTATAGTAAGCTGCAACTGAGGATACATCGGTAACTCCTATTGTGTTCTCAAAGAAACTTAGTAGTTGTAAATAATTGATTGAAAAGGAACTTGGTTCGGCTTCCATTACCTGTTTTACTGGTTGAAGTACTGCGTCTAATGATGTCTGTGTTTCCTTTTTAGGCCTCTTAGTTCGGTTAGGTTTAGATGTAGAAATCTGTTTATTTGCACCAGATTGAATTGGAAGGTTCCGTTGCTCATCAGTCCCGGTAGTTTCATTGCTGGTTACTGAAATTGGTCTTCTAAATCTGTGAGGTTGGGTTTCTATGTGAACAGGAGTTTCGGAGCTCTCTATCTGTGCAGAGAGACTAGATTCTGTGTTTGTTTCAGAGAGGTTAGGAGTAACTTGAATTTCATCTGGTCTGTCCACAGGATTTGCATCTTGTTTGCATCGGGAGGTGTTTTCCCTTACTGGAGATGAAGGTATGGATATGTTCTCGTCATCTATAGATTTTGATTTTGGTAATTTCTTGTTAAGAATGGGAAATTCAGAAGAATATAGATTTCCATCAGTTGTGCTATGGGAGAGATCAGAAGGAGCACTTTCATGTATTTTGTTGTTTTTAGGGCAGAAATTTGCTAAATGTCCCTCACTTTTACAAAGAAAGCAGGAAGGAATGTCAGACGAAAGGTAAATAAAGTAATTCGTCCCATCATGTTGAATTTGAAGAATTGCGGGAAGCTTGTCAAGGTGTTCATTGTGGACGAATATCTGTCTTCGAAAGCTTAATATGTGAGAAAATCCTGGGATTGATAAACCAGCTCTGGTTGGCGATATTTTTGACATTACTCTTATGCCTAGTTTGCTTAATTCTTCTTCTATAGTGTAATTAGGGATAACTGGACATACGTTGGACAGAATTACTCTTTTGTTCTTTGTTAGTAGGGGTCTGATTTCTAATAAGACATTATTGATGAGAATTTTGGGGTGCTTTGTGGTAATTTCTTCTACATATTTTTCACTGGATAGGAAAACACATATTCTTCCGTTTGATATACGGGAAACATAGCGTATATTGCTTGGGTTAATAAGTTTCCCTAGCGCAAGCATGTAGTCTTTTATGGTAATGCCCTCATGAGATTCAATTACTATTGCCTGTTCTTTTGAAGGGGTTGACATAGTTATGTCGGAGTAGCTTGGTTTTTGTCGGTCTGGGTGGCTCAGTTGGTTAGACGCTGGCCTACTGATCCCAAGGTCGCGGGTTCAAACCCGGCCCAGGTCGATGGTTTTTAAGTGTGCTTAAAAACGACAGCTCCATGTCAGTAGATTTACTGGCATGTTAAAGAACTCCTGCGGGACAAAATTCCGGCACACCGGCGACGCTGATGTGATCCTGGCAATTGACAGCGTCGTTAAACAACAAAATATTTAATGTAGCTTGGTTTTGTAGCTGGTACAATTTCATTAGTGGGAGATTTCTTTACTTCATTTGGATTTCCGTGAGTTTGGTTATTAGGAGTATCATTATCAGTGTTCAGTGATGTCATCTTTACGTTGTTAGAACTATTAGTATAAGTATCGTTGTTACATTCAGTATTGGTAACATTCAGGGTAGGACAGTCGATGTTAGCTGCATTTTCTTTCGTTAGGTTGGTATGCCTACCTCTGTTAGAGGCGGCCTTGCAAGCGATTCGCTTCTGTTTCTGTTATTTAGGTTATGCTAACACTAAAAAGCAACAGAGTTGATTTTACAACTAAAATAAAATGAAGTAGAGGTAAGCCCCACTTCTAACTTTACTCACAGTTGCTTCACATACCTTGCAGCATCATACTCAGTTGTCGTTTTCACAGACGAAGTTTTATTTTAGCTGATTACACAAAATTAAAGTGCAGAGTAATAACTTCACTCGTGGAGCTTTCCTACTGTCCTTTGTTCATCCTTGATGAATTGTTGGAAGAAGTCGAAATAAATAAATTACGGATTAAAGACGAATCAAACAGCTATCATGATCTCAAGAAAATTATTTTGGATACCAGCTTCTTAAAAGATTTGGCTCATATTCGACATTCCATACATACTGGAAGTTTGGAGAGAGATCACAGTCTTCGTCTCAAATATAGGTACTCCAAAAAGAATACATTTTCATTTAATGGCCTTTAACTTACATCAATACATGGAATCAGCACGGTCTTCGGTATTCAGACAGTGTCGGAATCGCTATCAGAATGGTTTAAATATTCAAAATCGTATCTTTTAGGTTCAAACTAATACCACGTGCACGCATTTTCAAAGATTTTGACTGCTGTTTATTACTTGGAATTAACGCGTAAACCTTGGTTCACGTCTTGTCTGAGTCCAATGGAGCTGGTGACGTCACGCGTCATATTAACAACTGCGAGTGAGAACCACTCAACTTGGGACAGTGAAACTGCCTGCGTTCCTACCTATTCTCTATCAACTAATGTGGCGAATGAAATATTCATTTTTGTATTCCGTTCCCCTTTAACGTACCAATATCAAAATATCTGCACTTATACCCATAAAAGCTAGTAGTCTCGTAGCACGTAGAGGAAGTACATTCCATCCCATTTCATTCCCTCAACTCTAAAATAAAGAATTTTTAGGAAAAAGACATGCATGTATGCAGATTTTGGGATTCAGGGGCATCCCAAATTGTGTGTTTCAGGTGAACTTTATTTTCCAATTTTTGGCTGGAATACAATAATTTTTCTAACTACTTACTCAAGGTGGGTACGTAGGTGGTAGAGAAAGTAAGGAAATGCAGAATTGCACATACTCTAAATGTTAATATTTAGGATGTCAACAATGTAAGATCAATTAAACAGCGCATATGCATGTACCCTATTTTGAGAATTGTGCTGTAAAATACTAAATTTCTATACAAAGTATTGCCTTAAAACATATTTGTGATCTTAGTTGTTTGCATAGATTAACAACTCTGAAAAGTATGCTGCTTAAAAGAGTTTCTCTGGCGACTGCACAGTACCCAATGTGCACGAACGCCTGTATCATCATCATCATGATCATCATCATCATCATCATCATCATCATCATCATCACATTCTTCAACAAAACCACTGGGCACAGCAATTTTTTAACGGTTGATTTAGGTTAGCTACGCTAAAACTATCATCAGTATATAAAAGCTACATAAAAGTGAGCATAAGTCACTGATGAGGATAATAGGTAGTCTCGTGATATATACATGCGCCCAAAGATGGAGACGGTTTGTTGTATATCTCGTCATAGCGTTAAGTCCGGTTACAGTTCAATCTAATGACCTTTCGTCCTGGCCTTGGTGGTTGGAAATACCTCTTCCTTAACAAAAACTGCAGCTGCAACTGCAACAACAATAATAAGTAAAGACCGGAGGCTTGTGCGTTTTTCCATAAGTATACTGCACATGAACTTCACTGTTATCGCTCATGCATGTAAACAATCCCAGGTAGGTACAGCCTCACCGAATACTACCTCACTGCAGCACAATCTACAAGCATCATATGAACACTAAAGAACACTCACTCCACGTCTGCAGCTCACTGCGAGAAGAAACAAAACAGTCGCGGTATACTGCACCTTGACCTTGTAAGGCAATGGTTCACTAGTTCGCAGAGCGCTACGTTACGTTGTTTTCGACGCTCCTAGTGGCAGTTGCTTGCACATTTGATGGGCGTGCTGTACTTTTGACATCATTTATACTCTGTGTCCAAGAGCTAACCTGAGCGCACATCCCTCCGGGCTTTAATAATAATTATAATAATAGTACTATTACTATTCATATTATTATATTATCCATTTTAATGTAATTTTAACTTTCTGATTATCTCAAGATGTTTACTGTGAGTACATTTTTCACCTGAGTTTGACAGAGAAATAACCTTTGTTGCACAGTCGCCATCTTCTGTCATCTACGTATTCTTATTGCTAGTTATTTCGTTTTACATAAAAGTCATGGTAATGAATATCCAACGCACTATTTACCTGGTAATAGAGAAATAAGGAAAAGAAAAATAGAACCTATTGTCCGGCATACGGTAACTGAAGCCGCGAGCTTCCGAATGCAAGAGAAAGATTACCACCTAACTCATTTAATGTTTGTGTATTGTGTGCATGCGTGCGCGTTGGAAGTAGATCTTTAGGAGAAGTAGATGATATCTAGTGCTTCATTGCCTGCTGACAGCCCTGTTTAATATTTCCATAAAGATAAAATTGATGATGGTAGGTAAAGTAATTTATTTGTTATAGTTGCTGATGTATTTTACATGAAAACCTATTTACTTGACATACTTTTGTTGGCACTTCTTCATCATTATTGTAGGTGCCAGTAATGTGGAATAGTAGCTGAAATTAGCTGCTGTGTTTTGAACTGCCCGCAGCTAAATACAGTAATATAAAAGAGCTGAGTATTAACAAGCTTCCCAAGCTTCGTCCTCTGCATCAGATAACATTGTTTCTTTTAACATAGACCTGTGCGGAGTTCTAGGAACGTGTAAAGGTTATGTCTCCCCTGAAGGCAGTTAAAACTAACACCCAATTATGACGCCAGAAAATAAAGCAGATTTAACAAATAATCTCTAGGTAGAATTAATTGATTTTTTCAACTAAATACAGTCATAATTATGATTGTGTAATCTGTTCGTACCTACAGCTACCGAGCTAGATGACTTCGTGGTGACGTATTGAGGCTCGAATTTGGTAGGTCGTGTATTCGATTCCCGTGGGCTACCTTCCTGACCCGGACCGCTAGGCGAATGCTGGGTAGAATAATTATATCCCCCAAATTTCCTATTCTTTCCTTTCAATTCATTAATGATTCCATTGATCGTTCATCCCGTTGGTTTTTTCAGGGTCGCAAGCGTCAGCGAAAGCGTTAGGTGCAGCCTAGATGATATGGGCAAAGGAACTTTGTTCGTCCATCGATGTCGGTGAGTTCGGGGGGGGGGGGGGGGTGGCATATGGGGGCACTGGACCCCTCTGAGGTCCATGTGGGAGAACACAGAAGACCTTTAGGAGTCGTCAAACTTGGTAAACCTTATGGACTTCTGCCAATGTCTGTGCCGCTAGTCCGGATATGGCCGCCAATCTCTCCTCTCAGCCCATTCTTCCTCCCGGGGGTCATAGAACCTATGGCATAGCTTCAATGTCTAACCCCCTCCGTATTTCTCCTGCTCCTATGTACAGTTTCTGCAATGCAGCACTATGTAAAATTAATGGGAAAGTATATACTACAAGAGGGGCTTGAGGTAAAATGCAATTTACTTTACAGCTTAGAATCTATAACACAAAAGCCTGCTGAAAGTTTGAAAATTAATGCTTCTGCTGTGGCAACCAGCACCCTTAACAATACAAATTGTGATGTGTAGAATGCATGCGAATTCTCTCCCTTAATCTGTAATATCTGTGCATGTTTATTTCTCTGCCACTAATCTTCATTAAGCTGATTTTTCCAAAGAAAAAAAATTATTTCTGAGGCTCGCATCAGAAGATCATGCGAAGATCTTCATGGACACTTCCGAAGTTTAGAAGGATATGGAGGGTGCCGTTCAATTGGCCGATGTTATCCCCTCCAAATATTGCGTTGTCCTCGTGAAACCTGCGAGATCTACGTCAAACTTGGTTTGTAAAAGAGAGGAGTTGTAAAGTTGACCTTCAGCCGGTTAGCCGGTTAGCTGGGTCCGCACACTGTATCACGAGCTGCAAGCTGGTAAGTCATAGTGCTTAACTATATGCGACATTGCTGCTTCGGATTGGTTAACTTTTAATAGGTATAGCACGAGAACACTTATATAGCGTTTTTAAAAATATGTCCTTCAGTTTGTCCAGAATAGATGTTGGAGAGTTAGTGCATGAATTCGCAGGTATTCTATTCTATATACGTAATGATGTTCACCTGTATATATGTACCTTACATATTCTTTTTGTGTATATAAATCAGAAATGTTAATAAGGGTCTTAGCACACTAATTGCCTTCTTCACTTCATGGCATAGGCAATCAAGTGTCTAATCAAATTCCTCCAGCTATCGTTTCCTGGGTCTGCCCACCGATCTCCTACCCTGAGGATGATATCACACTAATTGTATTTTCCTAAACCTTCTCTACTTTTGCACGAGCTTGTGTAATGATTTAGAAAATAAAACATTTTTAAAGATTCTGTCAGCAGTAAGTTCTGCCGCTAGGACTAATCCTTTGAATAGATGGTGTATGCCCAAAGGTTAACCTCAAGCCTATTAGGCAAACGGTGACAACCGTTTGTAACTGACGATAGCTTTTCCGTTTTGTGAAATGTGCCTTTACAGCAGACTAAGCAGCCAGATGTATATAAAATCCATTAAGGATCAATAGGATGAGCTCATAGTGACTTGAAGTCATTTACCTTTAATGCAAAGAAAAGAAAAAACAAGCAAACCAAAAACAAAACAAAACGTAGTCGCTTTACACTATCATCATTACCAATCAAAGATTGAGCTTTTATAGGCTCGTTCTGGTTTCATGAAAGCTGAAATTTACCAGTCCATTTTCGGTATGGTCGTCCAACATTTCTTGTTCCTAGAGATCTACAGGTTATTACCAATTTCGGAAATCTTTCTTCTGGCATTCAATCAATATGCCCTTTCAAGGTGTTCTTGTAATGTTTAATTCGATCTGTCAGTTTGAAGATATTTAATTATTTTCTCACAGCTTTATTTCTTTTCTTACCAATAGGGTTTACCGTGCAACACTCCTTAAAAATCTCATTTCTGTCGCTTCTAATCTTTTTCCTTGTCTTTTCATAAGCGTGAAACATTCTGATCCATACATCAAAACAGGAGCAGCCATTACTGTGTAGAACTTTATACTGGTTTCTTTTAATGCATTTTTAATATTCTTTTAATGGTGCCATACATCTGATTAAAATTATAAATTTTATCATTAGTGCCATCACTTTTTTGTAGCATAGATTATATCCTAAATATTTAAAGGTTCTAAAATTGTATTATCAATTACGACTTTTGCTCTTAAGGTATCACATCCTTTAAATACCAATATTTTAGTTTTAGTTTTCGAAATGTTTAATTATATTTTTGCACTTATTTGATCGTCTTACATTGGCTACGCCTATTCACGACTCGCGGCTCAATACACATAGCTGCTTCTCACCTTGATAAGGCCCCCGAATTATCTAAGTGTGGTTTCTGGTCTATTCCGCTCTCACGCAACTGCAACTGACTGTTTTCGTGCATTGTGATAAGAGACAACGGGGCATGCCTGCGTTATATCACCGCAATTAGCGAAATTCACGACATGGTAGCATTTCCGTCTTGCGTTGCACTATCGCCGAATGCAACAAGAAGGCATGGGAAAACTTTCCACATATCTTACTTAGCTAAAGTAGCTTTTTATGCGTTACTTTAAGGCAACCGAATTGCAGAAGACAAAAGGAAAGGCAAATCTGACAAAAATGATACAATAGACCGCCATTTTAGAATCAATATTTGAATCACGTTATTGCTGTTCCTTATAACTTCATGAGTCATGAAGTCTCGTCTGTGGCGCGCATTCAAGAGGTCGTGGATTCGATCCCATCGGCTGGCCTGTTTCTCGGGGGTTTCCTTGGGTCGCCTTCCTGGGTAGGATCATTCCATGCCCCAAATTTCTTATTCCTCCATTTCACTTCACTTTTCATATCCTTCCATTCTTCGTCCAGCTAGTCTCAGGATAGGAAATCTGGGCGGGGATCTCGGCGTTGCGTGGCAGGGGATGTGTTGATGGTAAACCGTCTTTCGGCGGGGTGGTCTCCGAACCTCCTGTTTAAGACACCGGTTGTACTATACGCTGCCGAGGAGTTTCAATCTGGAAATGAGAGGGACCCTGACCAGCTCTGTCGTGATTCCCTGGGTCGCCCGCCCTCTGTCTCCTCTCGCCTTCGACAAGGGGCATAGGAACAGAAGATCTTCATGGTCCACATGCCGATTCCCCTCCAGGATGTTCTAACCTACAATTAGATTATTATTATTTTTATTCATTTATTTTTTTACTTTTATTTTATTATCTTTTTTTTCGATGTCACAACCAATAATACTCATCACCTGTCATTTTGAGTACCTACTGATCTATTGCAACCTTGATTTGACCATAGCATAAATTTCGACAAGTATGAGTAAACCTGATACGCTTCACTGTTCTTTAGCTACTGGTATCCGTATGAGATGGACTCCACTATAAATGAATTTCGGTTTCATTGAGGAGAAATGTATGATCCAACGCTCAAAACGTAAGTTATGTTTGTCAATGCTCAAACGTTGATTAATTTTTGTTACAAAAGTCGAGTTAAGTTAGGCTTAGAAAGCATAGTACAGCATTTATTTGAGCCACATATTTTCATCTTACCCTGCCGCTCTAACCAACCAACTGCTCACACTTTTGCCGCTAACTCAAAACCTTATAAAATTAAATTTTTAGATAATCAATCTTCACATGAAAATGTGGGGTCATCTGCGAAAGTTTAGGCTAGGTAACAAGGTTTTTAGTCCATAGAAAACACAGGCTCTTGTTCTAGTAAAGCTAAGGTATTAGCGTAGCGTGATGTATTTAATGTAGATATATTTATGATGTTAACCTGAGCTTCCATGCCCCCTCTAAAGAGTCGGTCACTCCGCAAAGGTTTTCTCGTTAGATGCCTACGGTAGTTTATTCAATGTTAACAGTTCTTTAAACAAGCCTTGCAGACTAAGGTTGGCTAGAATCAGTTCATCTTGCACATTGGCGGACATGGATCCTAGATATATCTGTGAATATCCACACCTATTTTTAGTTTCTTGATTTAGATTTAGCACTCGCACAAGATGTGATACGAGTATGATCTACACAGCCCAATTTTATTTTCGTAGTAGAATTGACACTCAGGAAGATGTTGCTTCGATATCTTTTTTATTTAAACATTTGCAAAATTACAATCTGTTCAATAGTTGAACAATAAGTAACAATGATAACATATTACTTTTACAAACTATGGTCCATTGGCCATAAATTTGCTTATAATTTCGGTGCAAATCTGTAATGCAATTCCAAGACTTGGTTTCTCTGTAGTCGGCTTGTTGTGCTGCTGCTGTTGTCAAGTAGATTTATTGCCAGTGTATTGGGATGACTGTAGAGACGCTTTTGGTAGGACAGGCTGTATGCTGCGATTTCCTGTTTGATTGTTGGGAGTTTAAAATCGTGGTAGATGTACTTATTACCGATGTACCAGGGGATCTTGCCAATGGTTCGCAGAGTTTTGGATTGAAAACGTTCTAGTATTTCGATGTTTGAGTTGCTTGCTGTACCCCATAGTTGAATTCCATATGTCCAAATTGGTTTCAGTATAGTTTTGTAGATGATTAGTTTGCTTGTCACTGAGAGTTGTGATTTAGGTCCAAGAAGCCAGTGCATTTTGGAGTATTTTAAATTTAGCTGTTTGCGTTTGGTGCATATGTGTTTTTTCCAGGTGAGTCGGCTGTCAATGTATATCCCTAGATATTTCACGTCTTGTGCTTCTGGAATAATCTGATTGTTAAGAGTAATAGGTGGACATGAGCGTTTACCGAGTGTAAATGTTACGTGGTGACTTTTAGATTCATTAACTTTAACTCTCCACTTCCTAAGCCATATTTCGATGTCAGAAAGATGGTCTTGTACAATTTGGGAAGCAGTAGTAGGATCTTCATGAGCTGACAGAATGGCTGTATCATCTGCAAAAGTTGCTATAGTTGTGTTTTCTTTTGTTGGTAGGTCAGCAGTATACAATATGTATAGAATTAGTCCTAGTACACTACCTTCTGGTATGCTTGACTTAATAGGATGAAGTTCTGTAAGGCTGTCCATGAATTTTACTTGAAAATATCTGCTTTCTATGTAAGATTTTAATAACACATAAAAATGATGTGGCAAAGATTTCTTCAGCTTAAACTTTAGTCCAGTATGCCAAACTTTATCAAATGTCTGACTAACATCAAGAAATACTCCTGAGCAGTACTGTCGTCGTTCAAATGTGTGGTTAATCACTATATACTATCACGATACACTATCGAATTGCAAACATTGACGCTTGGGGACCGAAAAAAGTCACCGAGGCACTTCTATCTCCATTGAAATTCTTAACTAAGTTAACAAATAAATATGTCGTGCAATAATAAATGCAATTCAATATAAATCCACCGACGGCTCAGGTGGTAACGTCGGGAGGTCCCGGGTTCGATCCCCGTGGCTGCAGACTCTGACATGAGTTTTTTCCGTGGTTTCTCCATGTCACTTAGGCGAATGTTGGGGTGCATTATTTCATACCACGGTTTCCTATCCATCACTTCCCTTCATTCCATTTCCTTATCATCTTTCCGGTGTAGGTACTTTCAGGCGTGTAGTGTTGGCAGTGCCGGGCAGATGGCGCGGACAATTGCGCATGGTAGCTGCTGCTCTCGGCGCTACGTGACGTTTGATCGGTCTTGTCCGTTGGGAGGGGGGCGCTCAGTGCGACACTGGAACCGCGGTGTATTGCTGCTTGGCGCTCTTGTTACGGATTTTCGCGCGTCTCCGTGGCCTGACTAGCTGCAACCCTGATGGCACCTTCGGTTGCACATTTCATCCCTGCCTCCTGGTTGGTGGTAGCCACAATATATCTGTGAAGGTCGACGTCAGCGAGGTGTACCCTCTGTGTCAGTACCCTTTACCTCGCTTTTGAATAAAACAAATCAAAGATATACCCGCTTCAAAATGACGGAGCGAGATGGCTCACAAGGATGTGTGACCCTCGCATTCGGAGGTCCTGGGTTCGATTCTCGACGATCGTCCACTCTGACCTTGGGTATTTTATGGTTTTCCCTGGTAGATAGACGAATACTGTAATACTCTCTCATCTGCCACGATTTGTCTTCCATTATTTCTCTTCCTTTCCGTTTACTTGTTTTTAGGTGTGCTTATACATTTCGCTGAATATGGAAGTGCCGGACAGAAGGTACGGATGTTTGCTAAAAGGAAAAAATACCTCCATGGACACTAAAGGGCTACTTGGTCGATGAGGTGTTCATCAGCCTCTCTTAACTTCTTCAGCAGTGGGTTTGGAATTCTTAGGACTTCCGCGCGTTTTTGTGGTCTGTATGCCTGTAACCTGTAGCCTTCTGTGCTTCCTTCACCTCATCCCTTCCTCCAGTAGTTATATTGCAATGCGTGAAGTGTCCCCTTCATAGGACAGCTTTAACTCCACTTCGAAATAAATTCACATTTCTTTGAAAGCTTGCAATTGTACTCACGCTGTTTCCTTTGAAATTGTGAATAAATGTTTCTGCCTTTTGTATTCTTAAGAAGGAGCCTACAGAATTTTGGAAATTTTTACCGAGTTTACACCATACTTTAAAGGTTAATAACAAAGGTTAAACTAAACTATATGCCAAATTTGAAACCATTTTGATGTATATAGCTTTACATATTTTGTTAATTAACTAAAATAACTTTATTAAAATAGTGTCTCTAGCGTGTCAAACTTCGTGCAATTTCTCTTAATATTGTCAATACACAGCCTAAGGATGTATATACAAAGTTCTGTGAATATAATTCTGCGCACAATTTTAATTATTTTAGTTTAACATATATAATATTATAGTATTGTATACGGGGCGTATTTTTAAAGTAGTACCTACCGATAATGTTTTAATAAATAGCATAACACTATTTTCTAAATTCTTTATTATCATTTATAACTGTACATATTTCACTGTTTCTGCACTTGGCGCCTTTATTTAGCCATTTATTGTAACGGATAACCATCTTTTATAAGCTGTTGCAAGAAATGATGTCGCCTGTGATAAAAGTCAAGTATGCACTTCTTTTTAATATAATCGTGATTGAAATGTTTTCCACCAAGGAATTTCTTCAGACGAAGAAATACATGAAAATCAAGTTCCTTGAGATAATGAGTCCTTCTGAAATGGTTCACTTCACAAAGAATGCATTCGGACATAATGTGTGTGTCAATGAGATATAAATTTTTGTATAGTAACATTTGGTTTACCCCTTACAGTTTGCCGGTTAGGTAGAAGTCATCAAGAGTAAACAGGCTATAGCAGACTGCATAGGATGTTGAAAATTGAAAGTATACTTTTCATTTGGCATCAAAATATCAAACACATGACATTTTATTCCAAATCGTTAGAGCTTTTTTTGAGAAAATCAACAGTGTTGAAAAATGTTCCATGTAAAGGGTAGTTTAGGGCGGAGGAATTCTCTTCAAAATCGTTGTGTTGCATCGTTTAAAGATAATAAACTTAAATACCAACTTTGGTTTTTAACCGACTTTTCGTTTTTGGGTTATACTGTTCACACACACACACACACATACACACACACACACACAAACACAAACACAAACACACGCACACGCACACGCACACGCACACGCACATGCTAAAAATGATTTTTTTATTCAGGGGCCTCAAAACGTAATTTCGGATGAAACCTTCACATCAACATTTTGGGTCGAATACAATACTTCCCCTACTTACTATACGTAGTAGAGAAAGTAAAAATTGATTCATATGGAGCAATTCTTAATAACAATGAGTAAGTAATGAAATTTAATGTATTAAAATTAAACAGCTAAAATATTCATATATTCATAGCATATATATTAAAAATTTAACCTTGATTACAGTATTAAAATTTCAAATGAATCGATCGATATTGTGCACTTCTATACGTTTAGATATGTATATCCTTTAATAAACAGAGCAACACCTAAGCAAACAAAAAATTATAATATTTTTAGTTGATCTCTTTTGCAACGGAATATTACATTATACCTAAACTGCTAAGGTAATCACAGAGAGATAATATATTTTTGTCATAACTAGAAGAAAATGAACGGTACTAATTTAGGTTTGTTTAACGCGTCAGATTTGAAATGTAATCATTCTCTTCTTTCTTCCTTTTCGCCTGTTTATCTTAAGGTTATGCACTTGTTTGCCCCTTCCAAGTAAATCTCAGAAATTTATCCATCTAGTTCTTTTTCTGTCTGCAAAAAGCAATAACTCATTCAAATTTTTAACGCTGGGACAGGTTTTTCATGCAAACAATGATTTGTTTTGTTTGTCCGTTGAAGCGATCTCTCTGATAACCTCGGTTCATATCATATTCGGCACATTTTGGCTCATGTCTTCTTATGGTAAGGTTTTGATAGTGCTTCATAATTACTTGAACACTGCGTTGCCAGTTCTAGAAATATCTGAGAGGTCATCCGTTTCTTTAGGCAGTGAAGGTTCCTATTTTATTTACTTTTAATCTTTCAAAGGATCATGAAGATGTCACGCTTCTATTGTTCTGCTCTGCATTACACTCAGGTATGAACTTCACTAAGCGAAACGCTTTGAACATACTTTGTTTTGCTTTTGCAAAATTGTCAATGTTGATAATCACTATTTCAAATGGTCGAAATTCCACAAGATTAGAAGGAACTGATTTCTATCAAAATAACATTCCACAGCATCACGAAGTGACATTTATGTTACATAAAATCATTCTACGATGCAGCAACCAGCACCTTTCGCTAAGGAACGGGGTGATTCCAAACACGATGCATCAACGTTAAATCTTAATAAGAAACAACCGTTGGCTGGCGCTAATTAATCAGAACTCATTGTAACACTTGTGTGCAAAACAAAATTTCCATCTGATTGTAGACGGATGCAATTGCTTGTTGTGCATAAATAAACCCTAGGATTATAGATCCACTAAGCAAATAAAGAGGCATCATGTTCACGAACTTAACTGTGAATACTCACTCTAAACAATAGTTTCACAAAAAGGCCTTTTAAGTTCAAAGTAACTGAGATAAAAATTAAAGTGCTTGAGTTTAATAAAAATAGATTATATCTAAGGCACATTGCTAATAAAATTGTATCCTTAGAAGCTGTCAATCCTAGCACACAAATACTGGTGTCTGAAAGTACACAGGTTCTTCTTTATTTTCTCGACGCATAGCATACACAAAGGTTGGAAGTTTTACAGGCCTTTGATGTAGTCACCAGCATTGCGTACAACGTGTTCCCAGCGATGTGGTAGCCATCAAATGCCGTCAGCACTACCTAATCTCTGGATGGTACATAGAGACCGATCAACTGCTCTCAGAATGTCTTTCACTGTTGTCATTGCTTCCAACGCAGTGGTTCCTTCAGCTTAGGAATGAAGTCGAAGTCACAGGGACTTACGTACGGAGAGTATGGAGGGTAGTAGAGTACCTCCCAACCCCAGCGATGGAACAAATCGTACACCGCTCCTGCAGTTCCTATCCGCTTCCACTAATGTGGACGCCATCTGTACATTATTCTCACTGACCTGTGGATGTCCAGATCTAGGCATATGTCCTCTAGGCATGTGATCTAAACATTGAGGCTTGTACCCACCGTGCCACTGTTTGATATGGCAATGTATCTACACCACAAGTCTCGGAGTACTGGTGACTCTGTCGTGTGTTTCTACCTCTGCGACATTCAATTTTCAAACAGATTCTCTGCTCCTGCTTTGAAAACATTGTACTACGTCATACTGCGACGCCTAGATGATGGATGACTTCGTCTCATTATTGCGTGAGAAGGGGAGGGGGAGAAAGGTGCGTCCATATGCTCGAATGGAGCGGAGGTACCTAAACTACACATGCAACAAACAGAATTGCCAATCCTAGTGTTATTTGGATTCCATAATACCTATGGTTGTCAAAACTAAATAAAGACCCTCGTATATCTATGTGTTCTTAATTAATATTAATTTTTTAAAGAAGATTAGGTTGTGTTAATAAACAAAGGCTTTCACGGCCGGATTTATAATTTGTAAATTATGCTTCCGCACTGAGAGGCCGTGGTCCACTCCAAGACGCACACATCTGAAAAAATTCAGGCATGTTTTGAATATAGTTAGCTACTCTAGAAAGCAGAATTTTTAAGCTCACTGTTTATTAAGCATATGTGCAAACTGAAAAGCTGTTGTAAAATTGCTTAAAAATCTACACATTATTTCCCAATTTAGCAATTAATTTTTGTACACTTCCCCAATTGATGTATTTTAAAAATCTGCTTTCTAGCGTAGCTAACTATATTCAAAACATGCCTGAATTTTTTCAGTTGTGTGCTGCAAATGGTTCCCGAGGAACAGGTACCCAAGTTTTGTATGCATTTGGAAAATATTTTTTCAATACATTTTCATATATCTGAATTTTTTAAAAATCTATTTTAACAGACAGAATCATGAAACATAAACCAAAATATGTCTCATTTTATTGTGAATACGTAGTAAAATTTTCAATCATTTACATTTGATAGCCTTTTGTGTATTGTAAATTCTGTAAAGTGATGTAAAATTGGTATTCGCTCAGAGTACGCTGTCCCCTTAAACTCACAACAAATAGTTGATTAAGATCAACTCCATTTGAAAAGCAATTTTATGTATAAGCGTAACATTTAAATGTCTCTTTTACACACACACACACACACACACACACACACACACACACACACACACACACACACACACACACACACACACATTTACATCTTCTATCGTTAAACTATTCATATTTCCAGTAGACATCTTCATCCAGTAGCGTATGTTGTCATTGCAAGATTTTGGTTTGAATTTCAAGATCTGTTTGAAAACGTTCTTCCAGATAGCTCCTCTGAAAGATTTTCAAATTAGTTCTCGTTCCAAAAGGTTTTAACTTTCCCTTGTGGAACTCCAAGCCAGGGATCACCCTACAGATCATAAGACTACTTCAAGAAATCTTAATTGCATATTGCCAAACACAGAGGCAATAATGGGCGATGCACTTGACAAGTCCGACGCCCTTAGTCTAAGCAGTGAGAGGTAACCACTATCTGCTCAAGGACCTATGGAGTCTAAGAGTATGGTATTGACGATTAAATCTTAAAGTTAGAGAAACAAAAACATACAATTTCCTTCTCTGGTTAACAATTGAAGTGCTATTTGTGAGCCCAAAGCGAGGATACGGAAAGAATATAATTATGTATTATGTGGGCTGTCCTGCAGCAGATTCGTAGATTCCTCTACTCAGAGTAAGAGAGAATGTGACATTCCCATAGGATTTGTGACTGAGTAAAATGACATATTTGGTATATGACGCAAGGATGTGTGGCCCAATTAATAACTGCACACTTACAATAGCAGCAAGCAACTGAAAATCAATACGTCTAGACCTTTCGAGGGAAAAAAAATATATAGGTTTAAATGAATAACTATTAAGAAAAGTATATTTTAGTATACATCCTTTGAATATTTATTGATATTTTAACATCACTGTTTCGAAGTTTTAGTGATATTTTAAAGAGATTAATAAAGCAACTCCGATTATATTACTGCTTATTCCATTAACTTTGGTGTTCCAAACGCAGCTAACCTCTTCGTAAATAAACAGTATAATACAGCGATGTTCAACATTTGCGAATGAGGGGAGACTGGGTTTACCTCTTTCCACTATGCCCAGACTTTGCCACTCTTTAATCCCCAGCCGAGCACTGTGTTGCACTGGTTGGTTGGTTACATGCAGGTACGTTGCGTTTGATTTACGAAAGCACTTTTGAATCTTATGTTGTTGTTGTAGTGTTTAACGCCCGCTTTTACTACTACGGCACCGCAGGCGGTGACACTGATGATACATGAAGATGGAGCACCGGTGGAATGAGATGGCGGGGGAAACCGGAGTACCCGGAGAAAACCCGCCCTGACGCCGCTTCTTCCACCACGAATACCACATGCGGGTTCCTGGGATCGAACCCAGGCCGCCTAGGTGGTAGGCGAGCGCGCTAACCGCTCGGCCACGGCGCCGCCTGAATCTTATGTGTTGAACATATGTACATTAGTGACTAGTTTGGCACTGCCTGTGCTTAAGAAGTCTATCAATATGGCGACAAAGTCGAAGTGCATAACCTTAGAAGATACACCAAGTGATCGTCGCGTAACCTATTGCGACACAGACTTTTAATAAAGTTCTCTGTATAGTTTTCTTATAGGTACACACTATTCTGCAAATGTCTATTTCTCTATATATTACATTTTAATCGACATAAGTATTTTCAGAAAGTATCTTATTGCTAATTTTCTTACAGGTGTAGGAAAAGTGATGGTGAAATGTTTTGAGAGCTGGTTGCTATACGATGCTTTTAAAATTTCGTTATCTTTGCAAGGCTAAGAAATAAAAAAGATGTATTACATAAGTATAGGCAAATTCAAACAAATAATAAAGAATATCTAGAAACTAGTTCACTCAAAAAAAAAAAAAAAAAAAAAAAAAAACGAATTACGTGTTTTAACGAGATCCACAGTTTTATTTAGTACCTTAATGCGTACCACCATAGTAAGGTTTATAAACGATAAATTGGATAGAAAAGCGAGAAGTATTATTTCTTCTAAATAGAAAATAAAGCATCCGTTGATTGTCGAATAAGATAAAGCGTCGTTAGTATGACCTCGTTTGGAAGGTAGTTTTCTGGCATTTAATGTATAACACCAAGTCAATGTGTCATACTCCCATTTTATTTATTAGCTAATGAATAAAACGTTCATAGGTCATCGCGTTTTTTGGAACTTTCACCCACTATTAATTTAATCTGAGATATTAACAGTAATATAAGATTAAAACACTAGAACAGTTGGGGCAAAGGAACGATCAAATATGACACACAGTTCTGAGTCATCCGTTCTAGCATTCGTCAACCCACAATAATTAGCCATTATTTCACCTGTACCAATATCTGACGGTAAGGCGTCAAAATGATGCTAACTGGATGACCTAAGGTTAAACATCCTCGGCTAGGAGCCAAAATTCCTGTTCCAGAACCTGTCTAAGCTATGAAATTCAATGTATGTATCCTACTGAAAGGTATCGCTTCAGTTCACTAGGCTGCTGGCAAAAGAGAGAACATTTGTAGAACTTTATGGCTGAAAATTCGCCAAACCACGTTACGAAATTTTACTCTGTGCAGCCAAAAATATTGATCACCATTTTCAGTTACGGCTGAATTCTCATGCCTACTATGAATTATTTAATCGGCCTTGACGACCTTCGCTGACTCTGACATTTGTCAACAGAGGCACTCTTAAGGGCATATTATTCTAATAAGCTGAACTCGGCAGGTAACCTCTATGGATTATTTGAAATTCTTATGCTCAGCTGGAGGTGGACTGTGGTCACATTCATCCAACATATAACTAACCGGTCTCAAGCTTCGTGACTTTCAGCGATGAAAAGATCACAAAAATAATGAGCACTGCAGAGTATGCTTATGTAACTTTCGAAAGAGAGAAGTAAATGTCAGGAAAGATACCGGAACAGAGGTGCAGAATTTGGACCAAATAAATCTTTAAAGGCTGACACATTTAAGATGAACAGCTAAATTAATATAGTTCACAATAAAATGAATAACTGTTGCATCCTATTTCCCTACAAGAAAAAGAAAAGGTTCCATTTGAAGGCAATTATTTTCCTAGTTCCTATTCTTCCATTTGTGCCATCGGCAAGTCATGATTTTGATAAATATCTCCCTCCTGATCCAAGAATAATGTAACACTTTAGGACCTATATGTATCATTTTAAAGGGGGAAACGTGAAAACACAAGATAATGAGAAAGTAGAGTCTTAACATGTTACTGCTGCTTCTGTTTGCCTGGATCTTACAGTTCATCCATTCTCCGTGTGGCGTCTCAATAACAGAACGTTAGTTGACCTTAAATATCTGCTTCTATTTTCGGAATTGCTGTTACCCATAACAGTTCTGGTTGCTTGCAATGGGTGCACTGTGATAAACTTTTATATTTATTCTATGAAGATGTGTGGCTAAACAGTCGGAGTAGTTTATCGGAATATTGCTACTGATTTCTTTCGTGGTTAATCAGGGATGTATTTCTTGTTTTTCATTTTTTGCTGAAATGGTTTTATTTTATTATTAATTTGTAATTTGGGAGTGGAAAAATAAATTGTTATATAATTGGGGACTGTTAAAAATTTCAACATTTTGCTTATTATTTGTTCATAGCAGCGTTTGTCCATTTGAAGGTTGCAATTCAGCATCTAAGTGACTAAAAACACAAACGTGAAATTTAACAGAGTTAAGCATGATTTAAAAATAATTTAAGAAGCTTATATGCATAATAACATTATAAACAGAGAAAAAGTGTATGTATGTGTGCCTAATTAGGTTAGTCTCAAATGCACTCAACCGATTCTGGCAATTATTTCACAATTTTTTACTTCACCGTTCTTTCCGTTGGATGTGGGCTCTGAAATACGAGCACGAGAGAAGTTTCAGAGTGCATCCCCCCCCCCCAAAAAAAAAGTACTACTCTATAATCGTTTGCGAGTTGATTGAAGTGTAGTTTGTTAATACTTTGCTAAATAAGTTCATTTAAAAATGTTGTATTCTTCCATAAATGAACTTGACTGGAAAACATTTATGGACTATGCCTTTTTACGAAATTACAACTATCGAAGGGTAGTAAAAGATTTCTTTAAATCATCAGCCTCCAGTGACATTGAAGACAGACCCGGAATACTATATTATAAAATGTATACATTTGAAAGAATAATGGGCTTAATTCTTTAAAGTTAAACAATACCTATAGAAATATAACAAATACTTAACAATTACATAATTTAAAAACCGGGAGATACTTAATATGTAATAATGAAAATTAGAGTAATATTTATTTTTATTTTGGGTATATATGGAAGTCTAGTATCTGCAACAAGTATCGCAGTATCTGTAACAGAATATTCTTAATCTTCTGGAACTTAAAGCTGCAGGCTGGAGTTTGCAAAACATTCTTGGTGTATCCAGGAAGGGTCCCTCTTGCCCCAAAAAGAAGAGCTCTGACGATTCCTCTGTCTGTTGGAATATTGAATTTCATGGAGAGGAATGGTATGCTAGGTTCATAAACTGTTTGCTTTTCTAAGTCTACTTCTTCTACTTGGTTCACGTCTCTTTCAAACCGAATAGTTGGGTCTAAGGTCATTGCGGTATTGTTCTTCCTATTTATATGGTTACCAAAGCCATAAGCACAGGAACTTCCTCCTGTAACTCTTCTGGATCATTGTACACTCACTTCAATTTATGCTGTCGCCACAGCTTTGGGAGATATTCTACTGGTCTTAACAAATGGAGTGTGGAGGCATGTCTATTTACTTTTTCATTCGGACATAAATTGTGTTTTAACGAGACCTGCATTTTTGTATAGTTGGATTTGGTCTATCTCTTACGGTTTACAAGTTATGCAAAAGTCATCCAGAGTAAACAGGACTACATGGGCTGCAGCCAGAAAATTCAAGATATATTTCATTTGCCATAAAGATACATTAAAACATATGGCATTTTAATCAAAATCGTTAGAGCCATTTTTGAAAAGGTAAAAGTTTTCGAAAAATAACCACATAAAGGGTAGTTTAGGGTGGAGGAGTTTTCTTCAAGATCTTTGTATCGCATCCTCGAAAAATGTTAAACTTAAATACCAAGTTTTACTTTTAATAAATTTTTCGTTTGAGTTATTCTGTTCACATACTGAAACACACACACACATACACACACACACACACTCTCTCTCTCTCTCTCTCTCTCTCTCTCTCTCTCTCTCACACATACACACACACACACAAACACATACGCAATGATAAAAATGCTTTTTATTCAGGGGGCCTCAAAACAATATTTCCGGTGAAATTTCAACATCGAATTTTTGGTTGGAATACACTACTTATATGTAGTAGGGAAAGTAAAAATTAAGGACAACAACGACAGGCGGCATTGCATAATCAATAAAATGAAGAAATCTCATCAGAATTTTGTCGCCAGGACTCTTGCTGCGAAACACGCAAACGCTTTGGTGTTATCCGAAACAAAGCAAAAGAAAGAAAACGGTTTATTAGACAAGACAAGAGAACGTACTTCCAGGAGTGGGCTGTGTCCAAGGCCAAAAGAGAGAAGGAGGGGGGAGGAATATTGACTAGAAATTCACTAGCCGCTCTAGGCGACGTGAGCGTGATACTAAACTTCTCTAATGTGCATTGTTCATGCATTTCCGATTGACATTTTGGAATGTCGTCAGAGAAAAATTAAAAATTGTAGTCGTGACCTTAGTTCTTAAACGCGGGCTCAGAAGTTTCCGCTCTACACAAGTCCATTCCTTTGTACTGTGCCTACATCTATGCTAGTAATCAAATCACGAACTGCAAATCCTGCACGAATATGTTCAACGTCGAAATGAAGGACTGCACAGATTAGTATGTCTGTGTTTGATTCATATTTGGTTTGCTGCTTCAAAATAATTGCCTTTTTGTTAACAACGTTTGCCCATAGGGCAGACAAATTATATAAACACTTGATGTGAAGATTTGCCAGAAATGCAAATTTTAATCTCCCTGAATCTCTTGTAAACGCATTTTGTGCACAAATGTCTGAAAATGGCAACTTCCCCCTTATAGAAAAAAGACATTCGTTTAAAGCAAATTTCTATAAAAAGTGAGGAACCTTTTTAAATGCAAGTCGAAGATTTGTATTAAAATCTCCCGATACAATGTAGAAGATAATATGGATGTTGAAACGTTATATGCTCAAACCGAGTGGGATGGCTCAGGTGGTAACTAACGTTTGCGGCTCGTATTCAGGAGGTCTTGAATGCGATCCCCATGGCTGACGTTCCTGACCCATGGGTTTTTTTCGTTTTTTCCCCCTTTTTGAGGTTTCCCGGGTCGTCAGGCGAATGCTGGGAAGGATTTGCACATCCTATGAATTTCTTGTCACTCCATTTCATTCCATTAATCATTTCATTTCACCATTCATCCCGTTAGATTTCTTTCAGGGTTGAAAGCGTCGGCGAGCGTCGCGGCAGCAGCAAGGCTGGGGAAAACAAATATGCTCTAGAAATCTCACCCCCCGGATTGGACGGTGAGCCTACTGGTTTCCGGGCTTCCCCCCCCCCCCCAAGGGGGGAGGGAAGCCAGTTTCCGAGTCCCGTGACCCTCCCACCTGAAAACACGAACCCGAAGGAGTATGAGAGGAATCGGGCTGAGCCAGTCTCCGCCGGGTTGCTTCTAACTGGGAAAATGTAGGGACCCTGTCCTCTGCTCTGTCGTGACAACGTTCCTGCCACCCTTTGGATCCATTCGCCCCATCCGTCCTCCCGGGGAGCACCCCGTCAGGGCCATAAGCACAAAAGATCGCCTCTCGATCGGTGTGCTAAGTCCTTCTCCGCAAATTGTCATTGAGTCATATGGCTCAAATAAGAGACAAACACTCACTTAGCTTTCATAAGGAATGGAAAAGTGAATTAGGGAGAGAGTTATATCTTAAGGTTTGTGAAAAGAACGAAAGAGAAGGATTGCTTGGTTTCGATTGGGAATATGGACATTGAGAAATTAAAGAAGAATGGTGTGAAAGGTATATGTCCAGTACGTGATATAAGGGAAAATGAGATTCATTCAGTATTATAATGTTCAATTACAGAACATTGGAGAAAAAAGTTGGTTTGTAGAAAAAATTTAAATAGAAATAAAGAATTAGCAGTTAATGTAAACACCAGTCAGAACTAAGAAGTATTGCAAAATGTTTATGGAATGCAACAAGCAAATGGAAGTGCTCAGTGAACAGAACAGTTTGAAGAATGAAACTTTTAGAAATGTAATTGTTATGGTTCTGTGTATTGTCTGATGTATGGTTATGGCTAATGTCAAGCAAACACACATGTAAATTAGCATGGCACTTATGTTATTGCAGTTGGAATAGCTGCTGACTTTCTGTGGCTAAGATAGTTGTATTTATATAATTAGAACTGTTGGAATAGATATTCATTTTCGTTACAATGATTTACATGAAAATAAAAATAATTTTTACTTTCTCAAAATAATTCCAAGAGTTTTGATTGAAATATATATCACATGTCCGAGTTTTCAACGTGAGGAATGGAAATCCTATTTTGAATTGTCTATTAATAGCTCGAGAACATTCTCCTTTCTTATTGCATTTTAAACCAATGGAAAATAATTAAACAAAGGCAAAGGTAATACACAAAAAAATCATAAGTGCTACATTCACATTGCATTCTCTACCAATTTTTCAGCAAATTATATACCTCAATCGAGATAAAACTTTATAGAAATGGTCCTATTAAATAGTAATTCCTTGTGGATACAACTGGAATAACCAAATACAGCTGATTTAAGCGATAGCCAACTCTTAAGAGCTAGTCGCTATGTGACGGCTTTGAAATGTAGGGTTCTCCGTACATAGCCAAGGGATTAAAAAGAATAACTTTGCCTTCAGAAAAAGTATACAAAAATTGAAGCCAATAACAACGAATATCTTGGAAGTCGTTAGCTCCACAAAATATATCGGACATAAATTCCAATTTAACGAGATCTCTATTTTGTGCGTATTAATCTTTTGTACATCTCTTGTGTTTCATTACTTTATGCAAAAGTCAATCAGAATGAGGGGAACTTCAAGGTTGTTCCAAGAAAACTCAAGATATACATTTTCTTTTTCAAGAACATATCTTAAACATGTGCTACTTTAATCAACATTGTTAGAGACGTTTTGTGGAAAAAAATTAATAAGCTAAAGACGTCGTTCAGAATGAGGGGAACTTCAGAGGCTATTCCAAGAAAACTCAAGATATACATTTTCTTTTTCAAGAACATATCTTAAACATGTGCTACTTTAATCAACATTGTTAGAGACTTTTGTGGAAAAAAAAATTAATAAGAAAAACGTTGAAAATGTTTCCATGTAAACGGTAGTTACCGTGGGCTGATTTCCTTGAAAATCTTCGTTGAAAGATACTGATGTTAAATACCAAGTTGGTTATTTAACCAACATTTTTATATATGCTGTTCGCACGCACCACACACACTCACACACACACGCACACACACACACACACACACACACACACACACACGCACACACACACACACACACACACACACACACACACACACCCCTCACTCTACCACTTTCACCCTTTTTGCTGCTGCCCTAAAGTCTCTTTGCAGATCATTCTATGTAGATGATCTACATTTTTTTCTTGTATTTGATACATATAACACTTTTAATTCTATTGTGGCCTTCGAGTAAATTCTCTTTGACCACTTACTGTTCATCTCTGGTAATTTATGCTTTCATATCCTAACTCCTGCCTTACCGCTTATATGTCTCCGTTACAAGTTAATCTTACCTCTAAATAGTTAAATTATTTCACTATTTCTTTTCTTTAAAGCGCAGTTTCTCTTCCTTGGTTAAGGACACTTGGTAGAATCAGAGTAGTTTCCATGCTGAACCTCAATGAAATATACTCATCTATATTAAGGTTTCTTGAAAACTATACCAGTTACAATGATAAAATAATTTCCAGTTATAAAACAGCTTCTTCTGATTCAGAAACCATAGCTAAATCCTAACATAGATGAATAATTGGTAACTTGTTCATATTTAAACAAACAAGAAAATGGTTGTACTGTGGTATAACCCCAGGGGAACAATCACCTACAGTCCTCCGAATTACATCACTGTATTTTACTGTGAGCACTATGCCGTAACAGTTGCCCTGGAATATGTAATGAAAACTGAATATTATTGTTACATTATATGTACCTATTCCATAAGTGCAATTCGTGCTCTTCAACAAGGAGCATCCAAAAACACTTTAGTACAATTTATTGCTGTATAGCAGTATTGGCATATCTGGAAACGAGAAAGCTGATAAAGCAGCTTGCTCCTCTGCAAGACTGGCTGAATCCAAGGTTCCACATCATGACTTCCAAAGTTTCCTGAAATATGAAATATCTAGAATTATACATCCAAAATAAATGAAACGACGTAATCTCCAATGATAGCTTGAATTACTCAGTACATCATCTAATTCGTTGAGACCAGATACTTCTCGCCAGACTACGTAGTGGACATAGTCCATCCTCACAGTTCAGCACATAGTTTAGAAGATGTCCTTTCTTCGATGTGCGTCGGCTTCAGTGTAGCGTTCCTGCTGATCTCTCGGTGGCCTTGAGTAATCCAACTGTGTGCCACAGAATAGTAAAGTTTATAAAAACAGTAAACTTATATCATGTTATATAATCAATGTTTTAATACTTTTAAATAGTTGTAATTTAAAATGTATTGTGGTCGCGATATGGCTTCATTGTTTAAGCGACAATAATAAATTTAAAAAAAGAAAATTGCAAAGTTTTTCACATACTGTCTTTTTAGATGCATTTTTTGCCTAAACAATTAAAGTGACACACTGCATATTTCGTAGTCAGTTTACAAACATGTTACTTGATATAGTTGGTGAAAGGTTAAGACATTTTAACCAAAAATAGCAATTTTAAAAAATATTTTATTTATTTTGTAGTTATTTACAATTTTTTAGAAATTCCATACAGAGGTAACAAAAGCTTTCACCAGCTGTTTAGAGTGATGCTTTTGCACATGCATAAAATATCACACAATTATTTATTATAGTTTTTTAGAAAAGTGCCCCTAAGGTTCATAAAAAGAAGCAAGTTTCCCTAAGTGTCAAAGGAAGATAGTCAGGGATGCTGGCAGCTGATTTAAATGCCCTTAAATGCTACAAACACGCATAAACGTTATAGTGAAATATTCTACAAACTACATAGATTCATATTAAGCATAAAACGAAACATAGACTTTTTGAGCTATATGTGATCTTAATCTATTATTTAGAAATTCCTATAAGCACTGTGATAAAGGAATATGACCTTCAGTACTAAGTTACGAGGGAGGTAGCAATCATTCATTCTTTTCATGACCGGGCATACCAGATCACCAGCAGCGCGGGCTCGTAAATATTAAGTTAATGGAATTATATCTCTAGCCCGAACAAATTAACTCGGTAATTAAAATTTGCTAACCTCGGGTGTGTAAGAGACCATAACTCTTGTTTCATCACATTTATCTTATATTGGGGTCATGTAATGAATAAGGGTCAACTTTACAGCCCGAAGAACTTATCGTTTTCTTTATTAAAGACATGGCATACACTGAGCGTTTAAATGGCTCAGTAATTATTGAAAGAAAAGGAAAAGTCCTGTATGCAAACGAAAGAAACAGCACAAATGTACAATAAAATACATAAATCGCATACAACAATTATTATGACCAAAATGCGCATTTGATTTAAAAGCTAAATGCAGAAGAAAAATATACTGAATTTTCTTTATTTACAATACCAGGTGTTTCCCTTTAATTAAATTGTGTTTCTAATGTAATAGATCGATAATAAAATTCTGCCTCATCTTGAGATGTTTGGGAGTATTATAAATAATTAGATCTACTTAAAGGATTGTATTGATACAAATACTTTTACTATCAGAGTAGTACAAAAAGTCCTTACATATTATCTTCATCCTTATGTCACTATAAAAGCTAAAGACAGGGAAAACGTGAAAAAATGTTTGCCAAAATATAAAAACACCAAGAAAGGCACTGCCACAATATTATGAAAAATATACTTTAAAGCACAACAGCTTATACTTTAAGGGTTTGGAGCAGGTTATCTTCTTACTTTAAAACAATACTTTGTTTTTCATGTTGTTCTCCATATTTGATAAAATTATCAAATACAGCAAAGTACATGAAATATGTAGATTTTAATTATTGTAAAACTCTTAAACCTAGAAAAGAGAAATCAACTTACTAGCTGCTATGTATTGCTTAATATTAATTAAGTAATAAAACAACGCTTTGCTTAAAAAATAAAGGTAGTTAAATTTCGGGTTCACCTAGATAGAGAAAATGTTACAATTTCTCAACTGCACCTAACTTATGGATAGGGTGATGAAAATTTCCCTGCTGTGTCCTAGAAACACTAGCTTGGATTTTGTAAATGGGTTTTCAGGGAAAATTGCTTGGATAGAATACCTGGAAAGTCCGTTACATTGTAAGCGGACATTATTTTAGAAGTGAAAAATTGTAAAAATAAAAAAAATATTAATACTTTTGTAAAATGTTAAATGTAGTCTTTCTACCTCACGTGCATTGAGCTCTACACCTGCAAAACCAAAAACGCTTGTCCCATAGTGATGGCAAGTACGGTTTAGAATATGTATTTCCTTATTTGCCTGTCTTTATCATCATCATCATTTTATGGACTAGGAGACTTCTCCTGTTTCAGCCTCAAGTCTCTCCTACTTCTCATCGGTCTTCTAACTTCTGAGGCTTACCAATAATTAAGATGTCCTCTAGCTGCATTACGAGTGCGGCGTAGAGTAAGACCAATGGTGGGGTTGCCACCTCGGCTTTGGTCAAGCACGGTTTTTTTTTGTTGGGGTGTCGTTCCCTTAGATGGTTGTCTTCTATTCGACTAACGAGAGTCCTCTTCCCGGTTTCTTTTCAGGGTTTTCTCTCCCTCTCATGAATTCTTTGTTCCGCCACAAAGAAATACATACACTTGGACAGCAAGGGGAAGTAGATCAATAATTGACTATATCTTAGCTAATGAAAAGATGTGGAGTCTATTTAATGATGTAAGAGTTTACAGAGGGGAAGATATTGGTACGGATCACTACTTAGTGTTAGCTAAGGTAAAGCTGAAGACAAGACGGGCTAAATGTCGTAATAAGAAAATGACCCCAGAGAAGTGTTGGAAAACTCATTAGCTAAAAGAATCATCTATTAGAGACTTATACTCTAAAAGACTTTCTCTATACTAAAGAATATGAAGAAAGCAATGATATTAATAAAGATGAAGAAATATTAGAAACGGCTGCATATGAATGCCTAGGGACTAGGAATAAAAATAAAGCTAAAAAAGGACTTTATATTTGGAATGATGAGCTTAAAACTTCAATAGAGAAGAAATTGGCACACATGAAATGCTTATAGACAAAAAAGGAAGAAGATTTACTCGTGTATAAAGCAGTTGCAGCCCAGACTAAAAAGAAAGTAAGAATAGCACATAAAGAAAGCTGGAATAGATACGTCTCTAATATTGAACACGATATACATGATAGACTAACAAATGCATACAAAATAATTGAACATTTGTCTCAACAAGAAAGAGATAAACGTATGTATATGTAACAACAGGAGAAGAGTGTATCCGATATTTTAAAGAAAAGAGAACAGCTAAAACAAAACTTAGTGGAAAAGAATACCAGGATATACCTATACACTTTGCAGAAGTTGACAACATCGAATTAAAGGAACTAGAAGAAGCCCTAGAGAAATCGAAAAATAAGAAATCCCCTGGTGTGGATGGTGTCCAAATAGAATTAATAAAATATATACTCCAATGGAGTGGAAAGTTAGATTCTTGAAACTCTTAAACCAATGTTGGATTCACAATAAAATCCCAGAAGAATGGAGAGTAGCAATAATTATTCCTATTTTCAAGAAAGGAGGTTGAAGTAAATGTTTTAACCACAGAGGAATTAGCCTTCTAAATGAAGCGTACAAAATTTACGCAACAATAATAGCAAAACGAATACAAGTGATTACTGAAACCATCTTTTTGGAAGAATAGTCGGGATTTTGGAAAGGACGATCATGTATTGATAAATATATTCAAAAGAACTCCATTTATTGTTTATAGATTATCAGAAGGCATTTGATAATATCAAAAAGAAACTTTGGAAAATTATGCAATTAAGAGGTATTCCTAAACATTTAATCGATGTGATAAAGAGTGTATATGAAAACTCCACCATATGCAATAAATCCAAAGAAGGAAAATGTATTACGAGAAAATAAATTTAAGAGTAAGACAGGGCTGCAGTCTGTCACCGACACTTTTCAACATTTACATTGACAAAGTAATGAGGAAATTGAAATTGCATATGCTTAAGTTTAACATGTCAGAAAATGTTAAAAAAAGAAAAATTTTAATAAATAACCTCTTCGCTGATGATCAACTTATATTAGCTAGTGACGAAGATTCATTGCAAAATTACTAAAGAGATGAATTTAACATTTCGAAAGAGAAAACAAAAGTGATGGTTTTCATAGGTAAAAAAGCTGTGAGATGAAAGGTGGTAGTAGAAGATTATATCCTAGAACTAGATAGTACTTTTAACTTCCTTGGCTGCCGTTTATACTACACTCATGAAAAAAATATTGATTATAAAATTGCAAAATGTAATAACAGGTGTAGGACTGTTAGAAGAATACTTTATACAAGACAAGAAAAGATACACAGATTAAATTACATAAAGCTATGGCAATACCAACAGGCTTATATGTGAGTAAAACTTGGACTTTAAAGGAGAAAGACAGAAGCCGACTACAGGCAGCCGAAATGCGATTTCTCCGAAGTGTAGTGGGAGTGACCCGACTGGATCATATCAGAAATGATGAAATAAGAAAAGTTAGTAGTCTGTGAGAAACTGTAGATCAATACAAACAGAAATAGTGGGAACACGTACAACGTATGAACCAAGATAGAATTCCGAAAATAGCTGTTGAATATGTACCTATTGGAAAAAGAAGTATTGGCCGATCAGCAAAATGATGGATTCAACAACTAAAGGACCCGTAACAGGCCTAAAGCCTATAGCTTGAAGTAGAAGAAGAAGTTTTCTGTCCCAGACGGGTTGTCTTAATGGACTATCTTGGTCCTTTAATTCCCAAAGTTGAGGGAGTACCTTCTGTGCTTGATCTTCCGCCCTCATAGAGGCCGTTGTCATTGCATAGGAGGTTGCTTATCCCGGTGATCGTTCGGCTGGCTGGCTGTCTGCCACAGCCCTACGCCGAGCAATAATATATGCAGAGTAAAGAAAAGTTAACTGTAATGTGTTCTGTTACAAATACCAACAGTAAGAGCTTTTGCTGTATCAACAATTCGTACTGACAATGAAGTAACAAGATATACCAAGTTTCAGATTATTTAAATTAAATTGCAAATCTTTCCAGGACTCACTTAGCTCTGACCCAGAACAACTGTCCAAAACATTTGTTGAGCCTACTCTACATAGAAATATTATCTGATTAACTCTAAAATGTATTGTATGTCTAGTTCATCTCTTTTTTTAACTTATGGAACTTAAGGGACATTACTACTGAACGTTTATTGTTCCATATTTATTGCAATTCTTTTGAACTTTCATACTTTATTGTACTGTAATAAAGAAAGTACAGGATTTTGAGATTAATAATTTTTTTAAATTTATTAGATTTTTTAATAATTTATATAGCACGAGGTACCTGAGGTCTTTGTAGTTTCTCAGACATTAGTGCGGCATTAATTAAAATGTCCCCCACTTCAAAAGTGAAAAAGAAATATACAACACTAAAATAAGCAACTGGTAATATGGAATGTTCAGTAAGACACTGTATATATAACATGGAAAATTATATCCACAACCAGATATAGAAGCCTGAAAGAACTTGGTTTTATTCCGACACACTCTCTGCAGATCAGTTTGTGATACGCTTTGCAAGTTCTCAATGCTGCACTTTTGAAATCACAAAGTCTGTAAGGAGATAGTAATACACTACGGACATTGCTGCACTCTACAGATAGAGGTCAAGTGGAGTAAGGTCCGGCGCGTGAGAGAAGTAAAACCTTTAGATATGATACAATTGTGGTCCAAGCGTTGTTAGTATACTTCCAAGACACTTAGCGCTTGTGTATTGCATACTAATGTTTTCCAATTGATTTCCAATCAAAAAGTCAATATTCATAAATAATTAAAATTCTAAGCTTAATATCAATAACGTACAGTAAGTAATAGAAATTCAATTAAAATTGTATAAAAGAATAGCAGTTCCTATGTGAACATATAGCTGTGATAATTGGATGCTCACCAGATCAGACAGAAGAAAGATAGAGACAGACGAAATGAAATTCTTACGTTCGGTAGCAGGCTACACTCTTTTAGATAAAAAAGTTAGCACGGAAATTAGGACAGAGTTACAAATACATAACATAAAAGACAGAATTAGTCAAACAAGAACAAACTGGCTAGAACATGTAGAAAGAATGCCACAACACAGATTGCCACAGATTTTACTTCAATATCAGCCAAAAGGCAGAAGAAGAATGGGATGTCCATTCATCAGATGGAGAGATTCGATTTCTTGATGTGGAAACAGGTCAAAGGCCTAAATCCATGAAGCAGAAGAAAAAGAAGTAATAGAAATACCAACCGAGATGCTTCTGCAATAGCGCATGGGGTTTCGGGAAGGGAAGGCATTAGTTACATGACTATCTGGATAATTTTGCACAAAAATCTTCTAATCCGTCTCAACTTCAGTGGGTGCAAGCATGAAATGTGGCGGACTTAGAGTCAACACACAAACAACTCATTTATAGCAGGTACAAAATTTAATGGTGGGTGGCTGGAGTAGCTGGTCAACACAACAATTTAAATAATAGTTTTTCTAAAATGTTGAGCTTTATGTATGATACTATTGTGGTATAAAGCTACCCAAAAGCAGAACACTAATATTTATCTTTAATTCTAAAATTGGTGTAACAAATTTAAGTTGTGCAATGATATTCATCAAAAGAAAGAAATAAAACAACGCCATTGAAAAGGGCAATATGAATGAAGCTATGTACATAATAAAATATGTCTTAACAATAAAAGTGAAACATAGTCTACATTCCTATATATTTACACACTGTCAGAGAATGCAGAGCAGACATGCACATACAAGCATGTACGCAACTTAATCATGTTCTACCGAGGTTGCAGCAACGAATATGCCATCTCATTCCAGGGATTCCCTCATGAAACCTGGGAAATAAATCAAGATGGGAAATTCCTCCTGTTACTGTTGAAAAATAAGTACTATTTGTATAACATGCTCCGGGTGATATGAATTGCATAATAAATGACGTACATTTGAAAATAAAGTATGGTTCGTGTTGGTATTTATAATAAATGCACCTCTTAAGAAATCTTTATTTATACCCACATACCAGGTGTGTGACTCGTGCGAAATTTCAGCACATAAAACCAAAAGAATATCTTTGTGTTGCTTCTTCTGTCTTTATTTGAATACAAATTTGGATAGCATTAATTTCAACACATGTATTTGAGGGTAACTGGGATAAAGAAAAATAAAAAACAAGTATACAGATGCAATATATATATATATATATATATATATATATATATATATATATATATATATATATATATATATATATATATGACTACTAATAGCACGGCGCAACAGTCCTCTTTTAGGAAAAGTCCTACCGCCCGGCCGCTGCGTCCCCCCTCTGCCCATCACAGGTGATATATGCGGCCTTCGCAACTACGACCCCCTACTTCTCAGTCAGGAAGCTCTTCAATTGGCTCCTCAGGGACATAACGAGGCTGAGCGTGCCCCGGATCAGGTCTCCCAGTGGGAGAAAATCCCCATACCGGTACTGGGAATTACCGCTTGATAAGCAGTCGGCCAAATATAGATCTGTGTATATGCATATACAGGATGTAAATAAATAACACCGCGGAATTTTACTGGTAATAGACGCTTCATAGACAATCAATTTGAGATATGAAACCTATGTCTAGGGTTACAAATTATAGAATTGTGCCTTAAAATTGTTTGGAGGTATGCACGCCACTGATCCACTGCAGCTTTAACGTAGGATGAGAAAACAAGTGCACAGCTTTCGTCGCCTTGAATATTTGGCGTAATTGATATGTTGCCAGGACGACGAAGGTACATATATTTTTATGTTCCTTTTCACCGGTTTACTTCCCTTCCGAAAGAAGCCAAGCTATGCTAAGGCTAAAGTCCGAAAAAGATTCATTGCCCTCCGTCGGGGTTGAACTCGCGACCTTGGGAGCCTAGCCTACTCCTAGACCACGAAAACAACTTTCCGGTGGCTATAACACTCCTATATTATATATTAGTCGGTGCGTTTTTATCGGGCTCTCTTGGCGTTAAAAAATTGCTTGATGTGTCGGAATCTCTCCCGCAGGAGTTCTTTTGCATGATAGTAAATCAATTAACATGGAGCTGTCACTCTTAAGAACGCTTACAAAGCGTCTGGGTGGGTTTGAACCCGCGACCTGGAATCAGTAGGCCAGCGCCTAACCAACTGAGCCATCCTGATCGACATGACTGTTGATAATGTCAATAAGACGAAGATGCTTTCATTCAAAAAGCGCATGTTGCACAATAAACGATGAAACTTATCAACGAAAACTAACATTGTTGTTTATTTTGTTTCTTTATTCAGTGCTCCTCATACTCATGCTTCAGTGTGAAGCACACTCGATCCCATTATCTGGGTCTACTCCATATCAGCAGAAATTATGTTCCACATAAATACCTTCTCTTCTTTGTGAGAACCATAATTGGGGGGGGGGGGGGGGGGGGAGGGGAATGAAAAATGAGTTCACGAGGTATCAAAGCATTATATATAATACATAAACAGCTCATTGTCATGGTAACTTGGACAATAAGTGTTCGATAGTTTCAGTGTCGTTTGCTTTACCATATGGTGTAGCACATATGTTGTACGTCTTATAAATTGGTCACCTAGTTTGAAGGTGTTTTGCTCGGTGTTTGTGCCTGTAATCGTGACACCAACCAATGTTTTTATTCCTGACGTCTTGTGCGCAGAAATTATTGATGTTCTTGTGAAAGAAGGCTAAGATTACCTTGACTATAAGCGAAGTAATTTTGGATGGCCTCCTTAAAGTCTTGATTGAAATCCAGGTCTGCAACACAAAGCGAAGTCATTATATCCGCTAATAGATTGCTGTGTACGTGTATGGGTCTTTCGCAATTGGTTAGCCCACATTTCTTTTTGGACAGGGTAAGGCTATGCCCGCCTCACACAATAGAAGTCGTGCCCTGCAGTTATGGCAAATCTGTGTTCCAAATTCAGATCTCCTTTCCCACAAAAGTAACGGTATGCGGATGACCGTATCTGGCTCTCGGCGAAACAGATTGCAACCGGAAAAATTTGGCAAGTGGTACTTGCCTTCCTCATTCTTTAAGAACTCGAATCGTGTTACCATCAATAATTTATATTCTTTATTCTTATTTTCTTATTTATTTAATAGCCTTCTCTGCACCAGCAATTAAAATATATTTGTGCCAGAATGTTTGATACCATAGACTTCCTCTGACATAAAAAAGACCTGGTAGGTATCTAATAAATAAACCTCCACCTAAAACGAATGTCTAAAAGGAAATTGGTGCTTTTAGAGAATGAAATGCAACGAATGCAAGGAACTGGCGTACAGTAAACGTACTGAATTTACTTAAAAGTATATTTCTGTAAATTTAAATTTACTTTTCATACTTTTGTCATATGAAGGAAGTTAGTACCCATTATGCATGAATTTTTGCGTTATTTCATTCTAAGACTTCGTAATCTCACTGAATGGATGCAAACATTTTTAGGCTATGAACCGTGAGTGCAACAGTTATAATATTTATTTTATTGCGATACGCTTTGGTAGATTTCACAAGAATTTACTGCTTTGTGACTTTTTAAATGCCTCCAAAATATTGAGTGCTGTACTTTTGAGTTTTCTGAGGTTGCGAGCTTTCAGATATTAAATAAACTGTTCTTTTTGTTTCTTTTGGGTAAATAACTAATGATATTTATGTTCTACAGCCAGTTTATATTAAGACTCCCTGTTTATATTGGGTCCAATCAAATGATTCAAATGCGGGAGATGGAAAAAGCATGATAACCATAAGAATCGAATTATTTACGCGCTCACCAATATTTCATTCACGTCAATAATTTCATGCAATTGATATAAAGCTCTTCACTTTACATTTAGCTCCGTAAGCATCTACTTGAAAAGGTTTAAAATTAGACACACCAAAAGTACTTGTTTTCAGTATATTTAGACAGTATTCGAGTATACATTTACATTTGTTTTTCACTAGCTCTTGTAAATTGAAATAAAGAAAAATAATGGTTGAGTTTCTTCAGATGTTCTGACGTGCATAAATAAGGCTCCTATTGGGATGCAGCTGTTTAAGTTCCCTATCCACCACAGAGTGTGGAGATATGAATATGGTAGCGAATGTGAGAGCGTTAATGTCAAAATAAAAAACTCAACGTTAAGAAATCCTACATTCAGCGAGTAATAGCACAATCAGTTGTTTCTAACTCAAAGCTCCCAGTGTTACAAAATCTCTAGCGTAAAGCATAGATTAAAGTCAATCACTCACACATAACTTAAATCTACGATTTAAGATAATCGAAGACTGGACCTGCATCCGCAGTAGAAACGCACAAACATTTGGCCACATTCTGTATGAATGCGAAGTGCTAAACAGTGTAAGAAAATCTCAAAAAAAAATATTCTTAGGTCAGGTGGACATAGATCAACAAGTAAAAGTGAGGTAGTTACCAAGTGTTTAAAACGTTTTCATAAATTTGTAAATAACTTAGATTTAACTTTAATCAAAACAAAGTGTACCATAGCCTAAAATCATTGGAAACAAATTTATAATTGATACACAATGCGTGTAATATTGCGATGTGATGGATAATTCAGCAAATACTAAAAAGATAAAAGGTCCCAATATGACCAAAGAATTTAAAAAAGCTATACAAAAAACAATAAAAGAGCAAAGGGCGAGAAGATTTTACATTTGGAGTTAAGAAATCGAGTTTTAAGAACAAGTGAGAATAGTAACAAGAATAAACATATAATTTTGGATTGTTAGGAAAGTTATATTCTTGAGGAGACGTTAGGAAAGAAGAAATAGTTCAGTTTACGGGGGAAGATAATGATGATTTGTAAACCGCAGAAAAAATGTTTAAGCGAAATAAAGGCTACAGATTAAGAAACATCAGTAAATAGGTCAGCCAAGGAGTTAAAGCGTATTATTACACAACGGATCTAAAACCAAAACAGGACCAATAGTTTGATAACACCAGTGCTAGAGCTAGCTCAACAGCTTAATGCAAAGATTTGAAAATTATATTATAGAACAAAGAAATTAATTTATAAATCAAGAGAGTTGAGAGTGTGAAGGTTTATATGGCGCAGACGTGGACAACAAACAGAATACAGGAAGGAAAATTGAGAACTGTTAAACTAGACTTCTTTAGAAGGTCGGCTAGGAGTTTGACAAAAGGGGGAATAAAAAATGAAAAATACGATGCTTAATAGATATAGAAAAGGATGTAATCGAAGTGGTAAATGGAAAAAGACTGCAATGGTTTGGGCATGTAATCCGAATGAAACCTGAAAAATTGCCAAAGCAAGTGATGAGGTAGATACCAGAAGGAAGAAATAGGAACATAGGAGTACAAAGATGTATGGAGGTGAGGGTACTGCAGGAAACAAATGCATTGGAGAAGGAACAATTAATACAGATGATAAAACGATGGACATCCCATGTACTAATCTTGTAGTGTTAGTATATATAAATTGTTATTTTGTTTGGTGTATGAAAGTTACAGCATTGTAGAAATTGCTAAATAAAAAATAGAAACATTATGTAATTCTTAAACAAACAGATTGTTTGGTGTAATGTACAGCCGATAGCGGTAATCGATTCGATACACTGTGCCTCGTGTGCATGAAGTTAATTTGTTGTGATTGCCTAGCAGTAATAAGATTTGCTAAAAGTCACCACAAAGTGAATTAGTTTTATTTGCCATTATTATCGGTTTGTGCAAATAGGACAGTTATTGTAAGAGTGACTTTGAGCGTACATCCTTATGACATAAGTGATTCTCAACGCCATTATTAGTTAATTCCATGTGACTAGTTGGAAGTGAAACGAATTTGATATACCTATGTAAGGATTTCAAGACACAGGGTACAAAAACTTCAGCTTAGGGTGTCTCTACAGCAGTTAGGTTAATGCAAGTTTTAAGTAATACTTCTTTAGCAGTTCTTAGCTGTCAATAAGCTCTTCTTTGCTGGCCCTGTAGTTCAGCCGGTAGAGCACCTGCCTGTTGTGCGATGGGTCCTGGTTCTAATTCCTGCTTCGCGAATGGGAATTTTTCTCTGGTCAGGATTATTCTCTGTCCTCTGTGTAAATGAAAGTGTCAAAATGTGCGTGTGATCTAATGTATAAAAAATATAAAAGTATACAAGTTAACACAACTGCATGCAACATGTTCCAAAGAAAAAGCCGCGGATATGACCATTGGAGTTGAAGTCGGAGAATGAATGGAACAACAAGAGTATAGGTGTAAACGATTTTGTTTCACTGATTTTAACTAGGTCCTTACTATCATCCTAAGGTTTCCATTAAGACATACGACGAAATATCAACATCATGCCATCTCCACTAAGCCTAAATAAGTTTCAAATGATATGTGGTACGATAAGTAGAACATTAGCATATAAAACTAGGATGGATACAAAAATAAAATTCTCTAAAGTAATGGCAACACACATACGAAAGTGAGACCTGGAGCACAACTCAGAAAGTCCGCAGAAATTAAATTCCTAAGGAAGGTACAAGATATACTCTGAGAGACAGATAAATAATTCGAAAATAAGGATGGAATTAAACATATATAGTACGAATGAAAGAATAGAGATAGAGGAAATGGGGTGGATGGAGAACGTAGGAAGAATGAAAGCAGAAAGAATAATTAGACAAGTAACAGAATATAGAGCTAAAGGAAGGAGAGATATAGGAAGACCCAGGAAAAGATGGGTACTGTGAAGTTGGAACAATCAACGAACACATACAACGAAAAGATTTGACGACCACAAGATGAGAAAATATATATAAATAGATTGGTCATCCCCAGCAGATATGCAACCGCCAGATTCTTGACGCTGACACTCATAACGTCCTGTATATAGGGGAAGCCGCAACGGAAGTAACATTTTTACAGACATGACCTACCACATATCATTTATTATGCAATAACGTCCCCTTCTTAATGTCTTTGTGCTGCGAGTTCTTGTCGAAACATTTTTTTTTCTGTGACGCAAAGTCAATACAAGAACTTTTTGAAAAAATCTCCCAGACGTCTGAGTTTACTTTCCCATACAGTATCCCATTGCAAACACAATGCATAAGTAATGTTATATACTCGTAATTTTTCAATGAAGTTAGCTACGGTGAGGAAACAATAGTTTACAGGTTGACTGTACATGCACTGTGACTGATTCCAGACTCAAACCGGGAGGCTACCAGACCGGGAGGTAATAAAGGTTCTGGTCAGAGACTTTTATGAGCTCGTCTTTTACACTTAATACAAAAGGGAGGCTAAGAATTGTGCAGCCTTGTGGAAGTGCTGGAAAACGCAACAACCTTGCTCCTCAAGCAGACGCATGTTGCGGTGGTCATGGTACCGAGATTTCGCTCCACATTGTGAAGCCGCCATCACCACCATTTTATATTGCTGGGGCGTTACTCCAAAGAGGACCGCGCTGCTCTTCTCGGTTTTACTACTTTTTTCATTACCCTAGGTCTTTGCACTTATCTTTGGTCGTAAAACTTCGCATTACTATACAGCAGCGCTGTATAATAGCAGGGAACCAAAGAAAAGGCGTTGTGCGTCCATATACGGACTTATTTGCTTTTTTTGTGTTTTTACTGCAACTATTATTACAATGTTAATGTTCTCCGAGGCGTGATCTGGCATCCACATAATTTTAAGTATGGGTTGTATCATTCCTTAAGTTTATAACGCCCCCCGGAAAGCTCAGAGAACCGCCCTTCTCTTTTTTCAGTTCTTGCAGCGCCAAAGATCCTCCAACACGTTGCTCATCCATTGCTGCCCTCTGTTAGCATTGAGAAAACTCGAAAATGCTGTGGAAATGCAGAGCAACCTTTCTCAGAAACATGCTAATGCTAAACAAACTTTTCGAATGGCACATGAATTCCTCTACTTTCAAAATGAATTTGTTTAATTCTGTGTAATTAGCAAACCATAAAGCGACACATTTGTTGTTGCATTTACCATTTGAGAGGTATTTGTTATCAATTATCACGCATATTTTGAAGTCCTAAGTAGTTGTTTTATAACGCTCGCGTTGTCATGCGAAAAGAGATTTTATTTTCCCTTTAGCCTCTAGCCTCCTTTGTGTCTACAGACAATTGTGTAATTAAATTATTTCTGAGAAATCTCGGTTAACAGGAAACGTAAAAAATGGAATTGCTTTTGAAGAGATTAGAAGGTGAACAGAGAAGTTCATTTGAACGTACGGTATTTCTACATTATAGGATTTATAGTGAAAAATCATATATGGATAGTACTTAATAAAAATATTGCTGTTTAGCCGTTTCCTGTTAGTAAGAAGTACTTTTCACACTCCTACTAAAAATTAGAGCCTATTTTGATCAACTTTTGCGTTTTATGTATAAAAACTTCAGCTTATCCTCAAAGCAATGAAAAGATGTGGAAAAAAGGCAATGTCTGACGAAGATTAACAATTTGCATGTGTCAAATTAAAAATGTATCTACAATACAAAAGGGTATACGCTGAAGAGAGCCAGTAACTTGACCCAGAATTAGAATCAGCTTGAAAAAGTGTAAGAACACTAATTATTGAGTGAGAAGAAACTCTAAGATACGTACACAGAAAAGCACTTAGATGAAACAAGTCTGAACAGGATATGCACCCACGATCATGGATACCCTAAAAATGCAGCAGACATATAGGTTTCTCTAATACTGCAATATAACAACGAAACTTGAAACACATATTTAGAACTTGAAATGCATCTTGTTAAGTGAGATAGGAGAAAGGGATGTCTCCACAAGTTAAAGAGTCCAGTTTGGCCATTGTTGATTATTTTGTGTGCTATTTTAACGTATTTTGACCATATAGGTTATATCCGACATACAATTTATCCGGCGTCCTAGAAGTTGTTTCTGAAAGTATTGAGCAGCTTACACCTATGTTGGTCAAATAGAACGGATTTGTACATAAGCGCTTGAAAATTTCACGTAAAAGTTTGTACTTTTAGACGAGTGCTATATTGTAACTAAATTTTGAATTCCTAGACCTGTCGGTACAGTTTTGTTTGCAAGGAGTTGCAAATAACCGCTGTGGTAGGTTTGAGAAAATATGAGGTATCCTTAAAATTAAGAATATAAAGTATTCTAATTAATAATAATATTACACAATTTACATACTCCAAATTGAATTCGTTCATGACAGAATATGATTTATGACAGGTCTTACAGCGTAATTCTATGTTGTTTTGTCACATGGGTTAAACAGTGTAGATTTCCTCATTAGGGGTTGGAGATATGGAAAAAACATTTCCTGGAAATAGCAATTGTCGCCATCTACTACAAACTCATAACCGCGCAGTGAAAATGTTTAAGTACGGGGATGAAAATAAGGATATATGGTGGATTAACAAACTCGTAGGAAACAATTTTTCCTGGGTTCTAAAGCGTAGCTCTACAAACTTTTCTACAGTTTGCTGGAAAGGTGCATATTTGGTGAGGCGGTTTAGTCATGTATACATGAAAAATCTTAGCAGTGTATTTTAACATAAGAAGTAACAAATTCTAGCTCGATGCCCAGATACTTCACAGGTTAAATTTGGGCTATGTCGAATCATTACTATGGTCTCAATGAGCTCATGTCACATTCGGCTTAGTGTATTGCTTTATGAGCTTTGCGAAATTTCAACGCCTATAAATCATCCCTATAAATGATAAAATATATGATTTTATATACTGAAGGTATTACCGACGTTTTTAAAATACCCTAGCATTTAAGATATAACTTGTGCATTTTGAATATCCCAGTATAGATAATAATAATGTGACACCTTAAAGACCTAAGCTCATGCTACCTCACACCACTGCTTGTAAATACGTGGCTCGGCGACAATGCAACTATCAGAACAAAGACTACTATGAGTGCGGCAGAACAAAGAGTTTCCAGATTGTTTGCGAAACTTCCTAGTGCCGAGTTATTTACGAGAGGTTCAAGAAAGGTGGGTTTCGAGAAAAGTCCGTGGCGCATCATTCTCACTTATAAGCGGCGCGAGACACCGAGAGTTGAATTACTTTTGTGATGGAGACATGGGTGTTGGTAGTGTGTGTGTGTGTGTGTGTGTGTGTGTGTGTGTGTGTGTGTGTGTGTGTGTGTGTGTGCGCGCGTGTGTTTGTGTTTGTGTATGTGCAGTCGTTGAGAGAATGTGCGTATCGTGAGAACCAGTAGACATTAATCGTCGCGTCGGAGTTGTTTGCTTTGTGAAGCACTTTAACTGAGTGTGATCATCGAAGCTAGCAGTTTGTGAGACAGAACTGAACGACTGAACTATGTATCAAGGTTAGGATAACACGAACAGCTATGAGTTGCTAGCTCACGACCAATTGTAAAATGTGGTAACGATTTGGAGAACTGTCTTTCTGTGAGTCAGTTTCAGAAGAGCAAATAGTGACTGAGAAAAAGTAACTGGACTTTGTCATTTGCCACATTGGTGTCAGTGGGATTCCGTTACAATGATAATGAATCGTATTAATAGATATTATTACTACTATTATCATTATTATATTATTATTGCTATTAGTATTGCTATTACGACTATTATTATTACTATTACTATTATCATAATTATTATTTATTATTATTATTATCATTATTATTATTATCATTATTATTATTATTATTATTATTATTATTATTATTATTATTATTATTATTATTATTATTATTATTATTATTATTATTATTATTATTATTATTATTATTATTATTATTATTATTATTATTATTATTTTATTATTATTACTATGTACCGCTAAGAATGCAGTATTCCTTTTAATTTGAATAGAACCCGAGGCCAAATTTAATCCAATTACTTGCATGACACGGACCCCAAATATTAAGCCATAAACATTAGCGAGCCATAACCACATCGATCAGCTGTATCAGCTGGGTCACGCCTACTTTATCCACACCAGTAATTAGACTTTTCTCAAGACTTTGTTAATGAACTCTCTCCTTTAGTTCACGAGCTCTTTTTTCCCCGCTGAGACTCCTCCCATCTATTTGGCAAAAGAAACACGAGTGGGTAACGGCCGTAACACCACGGTTGGCTAAAAAGATATTTCTTTGTGAGGTCCTGTACTTGATATTCATGCTGAGCCAGCACTTTTATTTCTTTTTTGTGTTGCTTGGCTGGGCACGATGACCCATCTCATTTATTACATTCCAAAATTACAGCTTTTGCTTGGGTCTTCCCAAGGGGCTGCCCAAATTTCCGGGTTCCTTGACTCGTATCGCAGTTGTGTGCAAGCTAATCAAAGCCGCGCATCTGAGTCGTGCATCGCTCTCTGTGCAATGACATGCTTAATTTTTGTAAGCATTAAGCATGTTTCAAACAATGCAAACTTGGTGTTTGCTTCTTGAGGACCTGTGGCTCTAACTTGCATGTTACGAACTCTTAAATTATCCACGTGTTGCAATTGTTACGCCTGTAAATTGAATTAATAATTTGTAGGGTGCATTCAGAATTTAGAGAATAGCGATGGTTTCAGTATCATTTAAATAAGATTACAACATTTGCTTATAAGGATTAGGGTTTTATTTTAAGAAATTTAACCATTGTTGCCATTCGCGTATTGTTTTTTATTACATCACATTATATTAGATTTAACACTAACATGTTTCTCTTATTTGGAGTTCGTTGGTAAAAATAAGTGTAGAATCAATTGTAACATTCAAATTTAAGTTTTAAAATAAATTTACTCATATATTTAGTGCTTATTCCCAATTTGAATCTTATAACAATGTTGTTCATTATTGGTGATATAAATCTACGCCAGAGCATTCTTTTATGTTGCTTAAGTTGCTGTTAGTCGTTATTGTACTTTAGTTTTTATTCCAAAATTAAAAACTGAAAATCATATAAAATTCTCCACATCATCGCTATGTTTTGTTATTGTAACCGTTAACGAATCATTTCATAATCTATATTTAGGCCATTAATATCAGTACGTGTTGTAGCATACATGCGTTCTTTCAGCATTCCCAATAGCTAGAAGTAATTACATGAAATCAAATCCAGTGATAGTGCTGGCCAAGTCAAAGCTCCACCTCTTTCAGTCCAGCGTGTACTAAACGTTTCATCCAGGTAATGTCAAATATTTAAGTCAAACTGTGGTGGTGCACCACCCTGCTGCAGGTAACCAAATGTTAAGATACGAAGGGAGAAATGATCAACAAGCTTGTGCAAGATATCTGGGTAAAAATTTCGCGTTACAGTCTGATCATTAGAAAACATGAACCAAGTGCTCCAAACTTAATGCACCATGCGTTAACTTTCGGAGAGGATCTAATGTACTCTCTTTGTTCCCAAGGTACTCCAAATGATATGGTTGTGCTCATTCATCTGACCACTAACATGAAAGGTGACCTTATATAAAATTACGTAGAAGCATATGAGTGGTAACATGTTTTTTTCGGACAAACTGTATGAAAATTCATGCTGGCCAAATTGTTGACAGACTACTAATTGTGTTCATCTTAAGCATACAGTTTGTTCACCCGCTAGCAGTAAATAAGTATCCTCTAAAATGAGGCAATGTAAGATTTCCATTTATGCATTCCATGGTTTAAATTCTGGAACTTAAATTTCGAAGAACTACCAAACTTTCAATTGCATCGTGACATTCAATCCTTTTCGTGAAATTCCTTTCTCGCCACTATGAAATTGAAAATTACATTTACCTGAATTTAGCATGCAATTGCTATGGTTTGGTGAATGAAACAGAAATGAAATTCAATTTCACACTATTCGATTAATACAACTGTAAGAAGTCTACCTTAATGTAGGTAACACACTAAAACCTGCACTCAGATTTTCGAAGGGTAATTTACGAAAGGAAGAACAAAGGCGTAAAACGTGATAAAATTCTTAAATAAGGGCAAAATAGAACCATTCGATTACCTACATGTTCTTAATAGGACCGTTTTTAATCATAAATAACGCCTTTTACAATGCAATATTTGAGAAAATAATTCCCTAAGGTTTGAGTATGATTTGCGACACATAAGCGCGGTGAAAAATTAAGTTCACAAAATAAAACTAAGCAAAAGTTATCTATTAAAAGCAATTTATTTAGATTTGACTTGCATGCGACAGATATCGTAGTTACCTGAAGTAGATCGATTTCTGAATGTAATTTTATGAAAATATTTTCTTCTACTTCAAAATATTAGTTGTATTTCCATATTATATGTGACTTAATTCATATTCTTCTACAGGAATGAATGACTTAATAGTTTACTTATACTCATAAAAGTACACTTTAACCTACAGAAGACCAAAATTAAATGACTAAAAAACAAAACATTTAACACTTCGTTTTATATACTATAATGGGGAAGTTTATTACGGCCACTAATTACTTTTACCCCTCATTATCCTTTTCCATTTTCCCTGTTTCCTCATAGTTCTTTTAACCATTATATTCTTTTACATAACTATGGAACCCCTAAAATGTAACCTTTTATATGGAATAATAAAATTATGTAAGTTCAAGACACAAAAGTGTAGGTGAATAAATTAATTTATGACCACCTAAAAGTCAAAACTACCTTCCCGTACCTAATAGGTATTCAGTATAAAAGTGTCCAAAATCTGCTTCGGCGCCTATCTGGCATTTCGAGAGTAGGGATTCCATCCCCAGCTTTTGCATAATTTTCCTTATTCTGTAAGAAAAGTTCGGTAACTTTGCATGGATCCTTAAGCATAATTTCTTTCATAATTGCATTACACAAAAATGTTCCAAACGCATTTTTTGAACGTCTATGAACCTAAAAAATAAGTAAGGTGGCGGTAAAATGTAAAGCGATGGGATATGTTGAATATTTATGGTTCCCTTCTATTTAGGTACATATTTTAAATATCATTACTGTGCGTTGGTAGTCTGCTTAGTGCTGTGGTAGCACTCTAAGAGATTCAAGAGACTAAACGGGAGTCCCAGGTTCAATTCCCGTTACTGGCTTGGCGATTTTCTCCCGCTGGGAGGCCTGTTCCGGTGTGTACTCAGACTCGTTAGGTCACTAAGAGGCCAATTGAGGACCTACTTGCTACCAGACAGGAGGGACCGGGATGCTGGCCACGTTCCACTCTCTAATACTGCACCCAACTCATGACGACTGTACTGGGTAGGCGTGAGGTACGCAGCAGCGCAGGTAGGAAGGGTTAGTGTTTTTCTACTTTTTATTTTTATGTTATTTTTTCATTTATTTATTTTTTTTTGGGGGGGGGAGGGGGGTGATTCTAAATATGGAATATGTGTGGTCTTTGAAATTCCGTTCTCTTTGCACGGTCAAACGGATAAAAAGATGAATTACGAACTTCCGTTTGGGAAAGATTTAAGAATTGCAAAACTCACAAATAACAAAGAATGTCTCCGAAATGGTTCACTCCAGAAAAAATTAATATAAACAACTTGTGTGTTTTAGCGAGATCTACCTGTTTTGTGTAGTAAGATTTGGTCTATCTCTTATAGTTTACAAGTTATCCAAAAATCATGAAGAGTAAATGCTAAAGCTAGAAAATTCAAAATATGCGTTTAATTTGCCATAGAAACATCTTAAACATATGGAATACTAATGAAAATCGTTAGAACCATTTTTGAGAAAATCAAAATTTTCGAAAAATTTTCCACGTAAAAGGTAGTTTAGGGTGAAGTAGTTTTCTTCAAGATCTTCGTGTCGCATCCTTGAAAGATATTAAACTTAAACACCAACTGTGGTTGTTAACCGACTTTTCGTTTTTGAGTTACGCTGTTCAAACACACACACACACACACACACACACACACACACACACACACACACAAACACACAAACACACAAACGTTTTCTAAAACAGCTTTTTTGGATTCAGAGGGCCTCAAGACATAGTTCCGATAAATCTCGTCATCGAACTTTTGGGTCCAATTCCATACTTCCCCATCTTACTATCCGTAGTAGAGAACGTAAAAAATGATATGTAACATTTTCCTATTTCCAATTATTTTACAGGTGCCGCTTATATGCTATTCTGTGTAAAGATACAATATTATTTACATTAATCAGGATGGAAATGTTATAGTAAACAGTAGTTTCTATTAGTCAATGCGATTTGATGCAACACGGACACCACACTCAATCGTTTGTATCATAAGTTTTTGATGGAATGAAATCTCGAGAAACAAGGAACATATTTGTACCTATTCATCTTACATATATACGACAGTAAACATCAATCTGGAAACACCTAAGCATGCAATAATGAATATGCAATGAGGATATTCGGCATAAAGTATATATATTTTGTTGAGCTCTACATTTTTCTTAGTCTATTTTTAGCTGTTTTCCTACTGATACACTGTAAAAAATATAACAGGAAATCAGTACACCTGCCTTATTCCAGAGGCTAATTAATACCTCCAAATAATCTCATTTACCTTACAGATCCTCTGAGAAAATAAGCAAGCACTAGTAACAAAATGTTTCCATTTAAACAGTTTTCCTTGAAACCCCTTGCCTTGTTTTCTTCAAAACTCTTGATCTAAGCACTCGTATGAAATTTGCAGCAGCTCTTCATTGGCACCTGTGGACACTCGCGCCAGCAAATCCCTACTCAAGAACCAAGAACCAATACTTATAGCTTACGAAATTACATTATCTAATGCTTCGGACAAATGCAGTACCTTTTAAGTGATAGCGAAGGTAAAAATCTCATATATTCTTAAAGATACTTATGAGCAGGGAGCGAGGTTTTAGTAAGTGAACATAGGAATAGGATTAACAGCACGGAGTATAGAGCCGGCAGGTAGCGTGACGGATTCCATTCTGCAAGGTCGCTGGCGCTTCCACTTCCCTTTGTAAGTGCACGGTCAACTTGATGGATTTCGCACTAAAACCCCGCTCCCTGCTTATGAGATTTCGAAATTCCAAAATTTGGAAGACTGTTGATGGGGTGAAGAATGAACCTGAAATATGTTAACTGCGGATTTGCGTACCACTTTAGGAGAAATTGCCCAATCGGAGGGTGAGGTTTCCACGAAATGACTAGCTAATGCAGAGTTGCCGTTGCTGGATTGAGGTTATCAAAAATTGATCTTATTCTGCAAACACAGTGACACGAGAAAATTATTTTACATCTCAAATCAGTATAGCAGAAAGATCTTTAAGACAAACTGAACAAGAAAGAAATCTAAGAAATTTTTATACACCTCCAGCGACTGTTGTAGCACCATCCCGTCGATCGTTAAGATTGTCAAACCAACTGTAAGCAGAAAGAAGAACGAGGCCAAAACGACAGCCTGGTGAGACTTGGACAGCCTACCAGAGACGAATAGCAGCGACTAGGGAACAATAAACTGCATGAATACTATGAGATCACATATAACTTTACAATATCACCAATTTTCCTTATTGTTATTTAGTTTAATTTAGGTTAGTAACTTCTGCACATTCTATTGTGAACAAATTGTAATAAATAAGTTTAAATAAATCAAAATATCCGCACATTACGTCCAGATATAAGAAATTAGGTATCTGGACATAGCTGGCAGATATTATTTTATTTTATTTTATTTTATATTACTTTATTTTATTTTTATTTTATTTTATTTTTTATCTCGTATATGCATATATCTTCCGAATTTTTGTGTATGATATATTGTAATTGCTATGTTACAAGTGTTTAGAAATAACTATTGCAACTCACTGAGTGATTTATCTTTCGGTTATCTAGTTAATAAAAACACCTAAAAGAGATAATGGAACTTCTTTTTTGAAACAAAATCACTTTTTCACTTACAAAATTTCGCCAATATTTCGTAATAGAAATAAGTAAGCCTGATATGCTTTGAAACCTGTTTCAATCAGGAGTGAGGTGTCGACTATAATTTGGGCTTCTGGGTTTGGTTACATGTCAACTAGAGGACTATGGTAATCGCTGTGTTAATCTATATGCTGTTTTGAATACTTAAGCAAGATTCTGAAAGGCTATGAATTATGGCATTTAGACAAATACTTATTTGTTTTATCTAGATTTAATTAAAATTTGTTAGCCTTAAGAAACCAGTTGCAGTTACATTACGAAAAGATTTTCAGCACCTTTGCTCATGCAGGATCCTAAATTTAAGCCAGTTAGACGAGATATCTTGTGGAACAGAGTTTACAACAGACACTCAATTCCTAAGTTTAAGTACGAAAAATATGTAGCTGTTCTTCGAGACTCTCCTTCCTCTTGGTACGTACTACGTAATCATAGGTATGCTTATCTTGATAATAATTGCCCGTCTTTACTTAAGAAAGAGACTCTAACCCATTATCTCCAAGTTGGAACATTTAGGTTACGTTTAATTCTTCTGATTCTAACATTCAAACTCTCAGGTAAGTCGACCAGTGATCTGAAGTGTGATTTCTGTTACAGTTACATGTGTTAGCATTTAAAAGATAACATCCACGCGAGACAGCCTAAAAGCTTTATCGATATACTCAGCCTTTTATTGCATTTCATCTGAGTATCTTTGATTTATTTGACAATGGTTTTAAGTAATGTACCTACATCTGAAGGACACTAAAATTAGGAAAAATCAGTGCTGAGAGAGGTCACTTGATAATAGCGACACGCTTCTAAGACAAGAGCTAAGATGGCCAGCACCACTTTTTAAAATCTTTTTGGCTACTATATTTAGCAATATCGCCCACTTCTCCTTCAGTTTTAATCAAAGCACAAGTACGCATTTCTTTGTGATAAAAAGACGTGAACTTGATTTCATTGATATAACTTAGTGTGACAGGTCTTTAACATTTTTTCTGAAAGATTACAATTTATGTGCTTTCATCGGAGGCTTTGTATTTGCGATTATATTTTTAGCGCCACACATGGCCGAGCAAAGTAACTGTAGTATGAAAATAACTATATTATAACTAAAGATAATTTGACATGCTGAGATTCTAATTTATGAATCGGAAGTTAACTTACAAAACTGCTTATTCAGCTGACAAATATTTTAACATTTTATTGTGTAATTTAACTTCATTAGAAAAGACCACGGTTATATAAATTAAGTAAATAAATAATTTCAATTACTCAGGCTGCCTAATATGTGAAATACATGTTGCTAACAAGACATAATTTCCAACTACTATGCGAAAATATATGAACATTAAAAAAGAAAACATTTAAACCTACTGAAATCGAAGTTTATAACGTTATGGCGTTGTTATATCGTCAGAAGGCATAGATATTGACAAAGAAACACAAGTGCAAAATGCAAGCAGCAGAAATGAAATTTTTAAGAACAGTTGGTAGAATGCTCTTTAAATGACGCGTTTCTGCCTGTGTCCCAGTCTGTGAACATCATAACTCAAGAGCAAAATGTCGGTTAAATTCGTAACAAACTTGGTATTTAAGTTTAGCATATTCCAAAGATATGTTACCAAGATTTTCAAGAAAATCAATCTCCCGAAGTTATCCTTTTGTGAACTTTTTCGAAAATTTTTATTTTTTTCAAAAAGTGGACGATCTTGATTAAAACACCACATGATGAAGGTCTTTACAATTTCAACGCCATCGCATAGCCACAAGCTCTTAAAATATTAGACAACAGCTTAAGGTTACTGTAGTCCCATGCTATCTACCAGGAAATATTAATATAATATTATTATAATACAAGCACTTCTACAACATTTTATCTCTATTAATCTGAACTGCAAGGAAGAATAAGCTTTCTAAGACTAGTTTATCGAAGAATTGTTAGACAAAGTAATATGAATGCAACACACCAGATTTTGTATCAATAAAGTAGGTTTAAAACATCAAATCTGATCAGATTTTTAAAATATTAAGCATGTATTTTATTGAGTGATTAATAATCTTTAAAATGTTGTTGTGTTACTATCCAACTTACGGTGATATACTGATGAAATGTACTTCAGACTTCATTAATTAAATGGTTGTCGTATACTGATTAATTTAATAAACATTCAGTTAATTATATTCCCGCATTGATTGTGTTTTTCCATACGTTTGGCGAGTAATCAATATATTCACACAGTTTTAAATAACACAAACTGCCAAATTAGCCACTGTCTCGCGAATTTATCAACTTTCGTTGCTGAGTTTTCAATTTATGTCTATGTATATTACTTGGCATACAAATATGTTGTCACATACAAGTATATAAGTTTTATGGAGTAGTTTTGAAACATTTCGCTCCCACCATCAAGTGTTTTCTTATGTCCAAAGAACCTAGACAATATTGAAGGTTAAACTAATCTCTCTTTGGGATTATGTGCTCACAATTAGTCTTTAACCAATATAATTTGAGCCTTTGAGTCTCTCTTCTTAATATATGTTATTGAAACTGTTTTCAGGAGTTTGGAAATTTATATTCTTTGCAATTTTTGGTAACATGTCTGATATGTGCGTGTCTTTATCATTACATTTCATCTATTCTATAGACTACGCATACAAACGTTTATTTTGATTCCAATTACGGCTAGTTGTGAATAAAATTCAACCATAAATCTCTCAGACAAGTGCAGTGATAGTGAATAATTGTATGTCGGTCATGGCATTACGTGTTCTTTGGATGAACTCATTAGAGAAACAACTGAATGGTGACAACACATCGAAAATGCAAAGTATTGAAAAATTCAAACCAATAGCAACGAAAGTCTCCAAATAACCAATACCACAAAAAAGTTATTTGAAATAATTGTGTGTTTGAAAGAGATCTTTGAGATGTAAGTTTTTTATGTATCTCTTATAATTCATCAGTTTTAGGAAGAAAATTTTACAAAATTTATTGCAAATGAAGAGAACTTGCCAGGGTATTTCCAGAAAATTCAAGAGAAGTGAGTGAGTGGTGGAGTTTAAGGGTTCTTTGACACCTAGGTCATTTGGGCCCGAGAAAATTCAAGATATAAATTATATTTCACAGCTAAATAACTGAAATATGTTACCTACTTTTATCAAAACCGTTTGAATGATTTTGAGAAAATGAAAAATATTGATCAAGTTTCCAAGCATTGTAGTTGGGATGGGGTAATTCTTTTAAATATTAGTATCTTATCACTGGAAGAACTTAAAATGAATATCTTAAAAAGGTGACATTTTGATTCAGTATTTTCAAAAATGCACACTATAAAGAATTTGAATTAACATTATTGTTTACTGAAAATTAGGTAACCTTATTCATACTCACGTTAAATAATACTTTTTTGTGATACCTCTTTTGTTGAGTCATATTCTCTTTATATTTTTTGTTTTTTTGTACAGTGCTTAGAATAAAACATCAGCATTGTTATTTACAATACATTTAGTTTTTGAGTTATGCTATTCTCCTTCTCTTTCTCTCTCATGCACACATACACACACCTTCATTGTTCTAAAAATACGTCTTATTTATTCATTTTTTCTGGGGATTCAAAGAAATGTGGAATTTGTGTTTATCGTGAAATTTTGAAATCGAGTTTCTGATTAAAAATGGCCACCAGTCTATGAGCCAGGAACTTCTAATTTCACTTTGTGTGATAGACATCAAATGGATGGAAAATTTCTCTGAATTTCCGTTGCTGTAGATGGCCCTATACTTAAGCACGCGAGCGGATGTTGCACTCTCTTTTACAGAGACACGAACATAAATTCTCATACGGTTTGCACCCTGAGATACTGCACCGTTAACTGGGCGTCCCAAGACTGCACGAATAGTACAAAAACCGTATTCTCAGCACAAATGCATGCGAAATTTCCCTCTGTGTCTAAACACCAGACTACCGCTTTCTTCTGCACTTACCTGAAACCAGTTCTAATTAACCGCTTTAACATTATTTGCCATGGGACAGTAAAGAACATGCAGACTAGTATTTTCCCATATTTTCCCGGCCAGCTTCAGGGAATGTTATAATGTGGATGTCCGCTTTTTTCTCTCTTCCTTTCAGAAAGAGTTGCATGTGCTCTGTAGATTGTATCTAACAACGTACACAAATAAAAACCACTTAAATTATGCAAGTGTGTTCTTTGTAATGGCCAATGGCAAACCGTCCTTCCTGCTGAGCAAAATTACATTCATATCCCACCAAGCTTCATATGATGACACCAAAAAACAGAAGAAAAACCATTAAAACTAAAATCCTATGCTCCGTTATTCAACCTAACACACTCAATGTAATAGTTGTATAGCTTAAATAAATAAATAATCTCATGTGTCATAAATACACAACTTTCTGACCACAATGAACCAGAGTACTGATTACTCGAAAAACATGCTTCTTTTACTATTTCTTGTTAATGGTGATAAATATTTTACGGAATGTTCCAATATTCGTTTTGTTTAGCTACATACAATAGTCGAAAGTATAAAAATAAGCGTGCTGTATCTTCTTATACTTGAATTTTGGATATTACTGGTACTACTTAATCAGAGAAAGACAAAAGACATAATATTTTACAGGTATAGAAATTCAAACAGCAGGAAATATCTCGTAAAGGGCCTACAAGAACAAACAATATCACACAAATTGCATATTTTAAAAACCTAGTTTTTTTCTTTTCTTCAAAAAAGAATTTTTGTCTGCTACAACAGTCTTCAGACTATTCATAGAAAAGTAAAAGCACACATTTTATTCTTCATATCAAATATGCAACTATATGGCACTTTAATGAAAATCATTAAAACTTTTGAAGGCGTGTAACCACACTTTTGAGTGAGATCATTTCCTTGAATGTGAGTATCACATCCTTGGAAGGTGATGAACTTAGTTATCAAGTTTACCCGAATTTTATTTTTTGAATTATGTTGTTCACAGAGACGTTTTCCTTCAGTACCTTAGGTACATGCAGTACATTTTCTAACTACTAAAAGTAGATTTTAATTGACATCTTTTATTGCAAAATGGCCAATTCTCTATTGTATTGCTCCGAAATATAGTGCAATACCGTTGAACAATGACTTCTATGGTTTTATCGTATGCTTTGTAACGATGTGCAACATGAAAGAAATTTCACGTTCCATCTGTATTATGAGTTAGTAACAGAATATGTTTGTATTGAAATTTTTGCAAGAAAAGCCAAAAAGCAATGATAAAGTTCACACTTGTCACAGCACAACAGAATTCAGCAAGTGATACTTAACGACAGGACAATCAATATTTCGAAAACGTCTAAAGTTATGAAAAAAAAGTTATTTCACACATTTTATTATTCAAGGGATTTATATATGCTTTCTTTGGTAAAGGTGTGTTATCTTTTTCTGCTTTCTAAGCATACAAAAGATCTTAGCAAGTGAAATTTCTAAAATGTTCCATTTAATTGGGGTGAGGGGATTTCTTTTAATCTTGTGTCGCACTTTAGAAGCTGAATTTAAATATGAAGAATAATTTCGTTTGGTATTTAATCGACATATTTTATACAATTACACAGCGCAGACACACGCGCACGCACTAATAAACACGTACACACATATGTTCTTCTAAAAGACTTTTGAATTCAGGGAGTCTCAGAATAGTCAAATTAGCCAAATGAAAGAACCACCGACAAAATATATAAACAGAAATCTCTTGAATCAAGAATATGAAGTGGGCCTAAAGATAGATGGGAAGCTGATAAAATGAGAGATCTCAGAAGTATGCAAATATTCGTAAATACGAAGTGATCAAAGAACGTATGGAGTGGAAGACTATCGTAAGGAAGCCAAAAAGCCAAAACTTTTAGCCGATGAACTTGTAGATAGACAAACAGTCTAACATTACCCTTTATGCAACGTATTCTTTAAGTGCAAGAAAGGAATAGGAATGCAATAGGCAAGAATATGGTGGATGTTGAAACCCTGATCGTGATTGGGGCGGTGACCAACACGGCAGTCATGTGTGGATGGATCGATGGATTACGTGGGGATGTGTTGATCATAGACAAACATCCACACACAGCTGCATTAACACAGATGGGAATCTTGTCGATGGCATATTTGACGCCAGTTAAAATTCACTAATAAATCTACAATTCGTCATGGCAGTTAAGTGATTTAGAGCTTAACGCTAAAACTGTAATTTAAATGATTCAACTACAGTCATAGATATATTTAATTGATATTGATGTGAATTCAAACGGAAGAAATAATTATATTGTGAATTAATCCACTGCTTCTGTGAAGTAATTTATTAATATCGGAATGCCACGATTTATAGGAAAACTTGCGTGCCAAGGGAAACTAATGTAATTCCGTTACCCTGAACAACTGGTTGCCGTTCTGAAGTTGTATCCCAGCCTCCTTTGAGGAAACAGTAATTCTGCTACCGAAACGCATGTAGTGATAACTTTTTTACGCAGGGAAAAAGAAGCTTCATTATAACTTTTAAATTAAAAGTGCTCGTATGTTTCTATTTCTACAGTCCCAGACCAAATACAGAAATATCAATTCCATCGTCTACTCTTGTAATCTGGAAAATCATGGAAAAATCTGGATGTTTCCTTTTTGAATTTGTATTACCTACTTTTATAACTTCAGTAAATGTGGATGAGAACATCTCGTGAACTAGCTAATGAATATTAAATAGTTCAGCTGAAACTATATACCAATACTAACATTGAAAAACCTAAAATATATACTTTTTCTCTTAAACTAATTAAAACTAAAAAAAACCTGTGTAACAAATTCTTTAACCTCGTATACTAAGCAATAATTAAATATTTGGGAGCGCTACGATAGGTCATAGAGCCCAGGTGCATTTCATATGCCATATCAAAACGTGATTAATTATGAAGAATAATGAATATCTTCACAATGGCTTGATATGACTTATACAAATTCTGTGTGCACAATGTTTTATGTTTTGATGGAAAAAGGCTTAGAAATTAGAAGAAAATAATAGATTTTTGGATTTTCACTCATAAGTACCCGTAATTTAGCGTCGTTTGACAATAAAACAAAAGAGCGCCATGTGTAAATCTGGCAGAGCATTTTTGTAATGCGCATTTAATTAAAAATTATCTACCACTTACCTGTAGTAAGCATAGGAAATATTATATTCCACCCAAAATTTAACGATTTACTGGAAATATAAGTTTTATGGCCCTCTGAATAGTAAAAATATAATTAAAAGAAATATTCACCATCTTGACCATGCAGTACGAAACGTTTTCTCCAAACCAAAACTACCTTTTAGAATGGAAAATGTTTCATTCATCTTTATTTTGATGATCTAAAAATGTTGTGTAGCTGATAAGGAAATTGTTAAATTCGTTAATAAATTAATTTCTTGATAATGGCCTTTTTGAAGCCTTGGTGGTTTAAGAAAATATCCTATTGTTGGTTGAACTTTACTGTATTCCAAGCTATACACCGTTGAACTATGTGTGTGTGTTCACTTGCTTCTCATCAGTGTTTAAAAGGAACATGCCAATTTATGGAATGCTCTGAATGCTTGCTTGGAACTTTGAATGCTTTTTAAACGTTTTAATGCTTTCTTTTTTTATGTCCCATTTAACATCTAAGGTAACATCGGTGGCTTTTCCCTTGGAGCAATTGCTTAACAGCAATGAAGTTCACTCGGTTACAGTAGTGTTAATTTCCATTACTTTTGGTTATTACATTAAATTCACACACACACACACACACACACACACACACACACACACACACACACACACACACACACACACATATTCACACTCTCAATCATGCATCCAGACTCTAGGGAGAATGGGGAATAATCCTGGTTAAAGAAAAATTCGGAATCCACCAGCCTGGGAATCGAGCCTGATACTTCTGGATTTGAAGGTTAGGTATGCTAAGCACTAGATCACAGAGGCAGTGTTTTTTAATATTGTCTTACCCTTCTGTATGCTCTTAAGCGCTTAACATTTATAAATAACACTTATAATGATCAAAGGAAGTAGACAGAAAAACAGATACTTGTCGAATAATTAATCTACCGAATGTATACGAAACTACTCGTAGTATACAGAGAAAAACGTTTTAGGACTAATGTGTCAATTGCAGAGGAATAAATCTAGGTGATGACAAAGTGTCAATGGTGTTCTTCCAAATATTCCAGTCCAGTGAGTCAACCATAGACGTACATTTACTACGAATAATGGTGTTTTCGAAATATTCTTGTTCATATATGCACTTCATAAATAACTAACATTTAGGATTTCAAGGAGTTTTCTCTCTTGTAGTTTCACAATACAGGTCTTTGCTAAGGGAATTGTGTTAATCCTTAAGTAACATATGCTATGTATCTTTTCTTACATTTGCACACTTACCATACATGGTGCAGACAGTCCGATATTTAAAACCTTCGTCGGTTAATATATTGCTTACTAGTTGCAGAAGAAATGGTTTTGATACATTAGTAGTTTTATTTCAAGTCAACATTTAATAAAATGTTCATCTTTTAGCTTGAGAAACATTATCTGATAACTCTTGGAATTTTTTTTTAACTCGCGAGTTCTGAAAATAAGTTATACATTTTCCTCACCTTGCAGGAATATCGCGCTTGTGTTGTAAGCAGTATTTCCCTCTAAGAGACACTTCTAAGTAACAGATTTAAGTACATGGGTTACACAATAATGAATAATGTTTCGATGCAATAGATACGCCAGCAAATAGCATTGTATGTTATTATCATACAGCGAATGCAAAGATCCATTTCACAAACTGATTTTTATACACTTTCTTATATAGATAGTGTTGAAATAAAATGGTTACCTATTATGACAGAAAATGTATTTTTTCTCCTCCTGCTATGTTATCTTCCACTTCTCTCCAAGAATTAGGTACTATAATCTTTCCAGTCTCTTAAGTCCATTAATATTCTTTTAGTCTTTACACTTTACACTTTGATAATTTTGTATCTTATAAATGGAATCTCCTTTCTGTATTTTACTTCAGTTGTCTTCCATCAGGTATACTGTATATTACATATTTCTTAATTATTGGATTATTCATTATTTATAGTTATGAAGTCTGTCACATTTGTAACATGGCCGCGCTGTAGCCAAGTGGTTAGACCATTCGCTTCTCACCAAAGCGGCCCGGGTTCGATCCCAGGCAAGTACATGCGGAATTCGTGTTGGACGAAGCGGTGCTGGGGCGGGTTTTCTCCGGGTTCTCCGGTTTCCCCTGCCATCTCATTCCACCGGTTCTCTATCTTCATCCCATTTACCATTTACCATCAGTGCCGTACGTAGTAAAAGCAGGCGTTAAACACTAAAACAAACATTTATAACATCTAAAATTGTTTCAAAATTTTTCATTTCTTTGCGTTCTTTGTGAAACGTTTGTTTTTCATCCAAGTTGTAAACAAGTTGGTGTCAAATATTTTTGAAACGTATAAAGAAATGTTGTAAGAGTGCATACAAAGGCTGAAAACCTTTTGAAAAGATAGAATCTAACTGAAAATTCAGTGCTCTAGACGGTACTTGAATCTCGGATCTTCCGGTTTCCATTCGTCCGCTCGAATCACAAGCCACCATGGCAACATGCCGGCGTAACATTAAATTATATAACTGATTCTCTCTTTTCTGGTAAACCACAGGAGATCTCAAATTCATATGAGATAACATATCCCAATGGTGACCTACAATGCTGTGGCCCGGACTTCCTAGTTTAAGCAACTATAAGATCAAATTAATTGTTCTTTCGCACTAGCCATGTACAGGACGGGATTTCAACCACTTCATCCGGTTACTCTAACCACAGAGCTGCCATTGCTACATGCGGGATATGGCATTGATTTTTGTTTCAGTCAGATTCTACCCTTCCAAATTTTTCCTACCATGGCTAGTATGAAGGAACAATTAATTTCCGTTGAAAACATTTTGTTAGATTTAAAATTTTGTAAATGTCCTCTCAGGCATTAAAATGCTATATTTTCGACTCAAGCTACCTTTTATTTACTTTGATTATTTTAACGTGTTATATAACAAAGAAATCAGACGAAAATATACTCGAATTACACATAATGGTATCATCACAGCCAATACCTTCCCTTTGAAAATTGAACTGAAATATGATAGGACAAAAAGATTTGATGTCGGCGTAAATGTTTATAGCCAAATTTTTCATCATTATTCTTGATCCCATTTTTCCCTCTGCATTTGCTTGGACGGACTTACTGCATCATCATGCGTCATTTGGAGTAAATAACTTCAAACCGTTGCAAGGATCACTGTTTCCCTGGTTTTAAGAACTTCCCCCATCCAGCCCTACGTAGCTTTAAAAAAAAAAAAAATCCTCAGAAACGAGTTGTATCACTTAATGGATGATGCACAGCTGGACGTCAAGCAGAGAATGTGGTTTAAGCACGATAGTGCCCCAGCTCACTTGAAATAAATAGTTCGTCATCTTATGAATTGCTAATTTCCGCAAAGGAGTTTTACTGAATGATCTGCTCGATCACCTGATTTGAATGCAATGGATTTGTTCATCTGTGGGCGTTTTATTTCCTTGGTTTATGTAAATCGTCTGCCTGAAGTTGTCGCTTTGAGTACTTACCTATAAATCGGATTTGACAAATATTAAATATTCCAGAAATGTTCAATAAAGTAAGCATGAAATATAGGGCCCATGGAGCATCGAAGTAGTTAGGATTTGCCAAATCAAAACACTAATGTTATTATTGAAAAAAATGTTTTTTAAGAAATGTTTAATAAAAATTTATTCGAATATTATTTCTGACCAGCTATGTTATTTAGAAAATTTTGATGGATTGGATATTCAAATTGTTATACAAGTGTATTATTATTGTTGATGTAAATAAATAATTCACCACACAAATATGTATAATTGCTATCTCAGAACACATATAGAGAGCAAGTTGTTGTGGTATTAACCTTTACTGATGTGTTAATTGTTATTAACAGCCCAGAAAAGGAAGGTTTACACCGATTTAAAAAATTAACATGACATGCAGATTGCATTAAGAGGCCGACCGAGAGAGAAAGGGCTATTGGGGGGCGAGAGTTAGGGAGAGGAAGAGGGGGCAATGCATAGTGAAAGTGAAGAATATAAAGTAACCCTAAATATTTTACTGACAGTTTTATTACATATAAATATTTAATTGTGAAGTTATTAGTAAATCTAGGTTAACGTCTTCCGTCCACTTATTAGATTTATGCAATCTATGATAACCGTCCGCAAAACCCTGACATTTCAACTTGTCAGGCGTATAAACCAAATTAATATCATTAAGTTACGTATTACGTAACAGTATAATAGAACGTTGAATACTCGGCGGCTACCCAAACCGCTGTTTTCAATCTGCCAATTACGGTACAGCTAACTGGGTAAGATTCAGTTGATAATCGAAAATATTCCCAAATTAGTATGTACTGGTAGCTTTCATCCGCCCGAGGTGTACTAATTCCCTTCACATTTTGTTTGAACCTAGGAACCGCAAAATGATGTTGCCACATTCGGGATTATTTAGGTCGGTCAGGTTTCAAGTATCGGCAGTAGGTATTAGATTAATGTTAGTCGTGCGTTTCCTGTTATATCTAACCCTGTGATATGCATTAAACAATACGGTAGCTGTGTGTGGCATACATATAAAGCAGTTCCATGACTTGTTAGAGGTTCCTATCTTGCACAACATATCGACACCAAAGAGTTATATAGGTTTGCAAGAATGCATGTTATTTTGCTAGGGTAACGTTAGTTGACTGCCTCGACTTGCCATACTGCTACATGAAGATCCCCAACAAGTCCAGTGGAAACTGCAATGTTACATTCTCATGCATTACATTCACATGACTTTCTCTATGCATTGCTGTTCTTACAAAGATACATTTTTACTTTCTCTACTACGTGTAGTAAATAGAAGTATTGTATTCGACCCAAATCTTCCATGTCGAAATTTCGCCAGAAATATGTTTTGAATCCCCTGAAATTAAAAAGAGCAGTTTTAGAAAAAAATCCTCGTGTGTGTGTGTGTGTGTGTGTGTGTGTGTGTGTGTGTGTGTGTGTGTGTGTGTGTCTGTCTGTCTGTCTGTCTGTCTGTTTGTCAGTCTATAAATACGAGTAGAATAACTCAAAAAGGAAAAGTTGGTTAAAAACCAAGGTTCGTAATTACGTTTAATATCTTTTAAGGATGCGACTCGAAGATTTTGAAGAAAATTACTCCATTCTAAAGTACTCCTTACAAGGAAATTTTTCATCTTCTCAAAAATGGCTCAAGTAATTTTGATTAAAATGCATTATATTTGACATATTTTATGGTAAATGATATGTATATAATTTTGAATTTTCTGGCTATAGTCCATTGTTTACACTTGAGGACTTTTGTATACCTAGTAAACCGTAAGAGATAGAAGAAATCTTAACTGTAGAAAAATGTAGATATCGTTATGTCCGAATGCATTTTTTGTGGAGTGAACCATTTCTGAGATATTCCTTTTTATTTGTGTGAGTTTTCCAATTCTAAATTTTTCTCAAATTGTGGGTAATTCTTCACTTTTTTGTCTCTTAGCCGTGCAAAGAACGGAATTTCAAAGCTTTAAAATATTTGCCTATCGCTCAAAGCCAACTGCACCACCATATTCCCCTTGCACCTACAATAAAATCAGCAATAAGATCATTTCTACAAATGTTTATCTCAACTAACATGAAGATAGAGGAATAAGAGTTTGTAAGAATACTTAGAGCAAGAGTAGAGAAAGTCATTTTAGTGCAATACATCAGACTTTTTATCCACTTTGCATTACACAGTTTTTCTTATAGTTACAAAGGGAATAACGATTGTCAAATGTTTAAGAAGTAGGTGCTATATTCTGACCTGAAAATGCCACATTCCTTTATGCATTCGCGAGAAATAACTGAACATCGACAAAACTTAAAAAGAATCATAAAGGATTGAACACTTCAATGTATTAATAACGGATATCTTGGAAACCTTATTTGAAATAAATTACTTTAAGAATATCAGTATCTCTTAAGGTTTAGGAGTAATTACTTCCGATCAAAGTGGATTTCAAAGGCTACTCTCGAAAGTTCAAGATATAAATTCTATTTATCATATAAATATCTTATATGAATATATTGCAAATACCTTAATGGCATTTTAATCAAAATCGTTGATCATTTTTGAGAAAATAAGAAATATCGAAAACTGCTCCATGTAAATGGTAGAATCTTTTGTGGTATTCTTTGAACAGAATTTGATCAATTTTTCCTTTTTGAATATGCTTTTTAATACGGAGTGCCTCGGAACATGTGTTTCCGTAAAATCTCGATATTGAATTTTTGGGTAGGAGCAGGGACAGTTGAACTGTTTATCCTGCTCTCTCAGCAAGAATTGCTCATGCAGGCCCCGAAGTAGATTTAACAATTTTCTGTTTACATCTTACAGGTATGCCTAGAATTATAGGAGCTGTAAACTTCATTACAACTATAACCATTAAATGCAATCAATATCCACTCTAGTTAGTAGGAGTGGGTGGAGAAAATAAAACAAAATATTTACTTGCTCCACAACAAGGAGATAAAATACTAGATTCACCTAAACTTTTATGTCGATATTTATCTGGAAGCCAAATATTTCGATATCTAAATAAAAACAGCATTTTATAAAAATAATGCACATTTACTGATTTCTTATGACATCTTACAGTTCTATAAAAGTAATGAGAAATGCGCTACTCGTTAGAAACTCAGATTTTACATTAATTCGTTGAAGGAATGCAACTCTCATAAATTCAAATATTTTTTGCTCAAAGGGATATGCAATTTCGAGCGTTTAAGTTGGTAATGGACGCCTGAAAGGAATGTGAGTATTGTTAGAGGCATAAGTAAACAGGTATTCCATTTGAAACTTGCCTTAGCTCGCTCTTGCTGTAGATGGGTCTCTACTTTGATGCTAGTTTCACTTCCTCCGAGGTTGCAAAAGCGGAGAAGATTTGTGTCGAAGAGGTTGCCTAGATTGCACGGCGTAACAACTTACATAGCGGTACGGTGACCTCTCTCGATGAAAAAATAACCGAGTTCAGCGAGCGAGGACATGCATACAACGGAATGGTGGACATTTTAAATCATTTTTAAAGCTTTTTTTTCTGTTAATTCTTGAAAAAGTTTCAGAAATTGTACAAGAGAAGAAAGAAAAGGTTGATTAAATAAGCAAAACTTATAAAGAGATTTTATTTTGCTATGTACTGCCTTTCTTTCAGAAACTCATTTCCGCACAAAAATTCTATACGAAAGTTCATCAGAAACATGTGTTATGAGATTTCATAAATCCAAAAAGCATTTTTAGACAAATGTGTGTGAAGAGCGTGGTGAAAGGTCGCTTAAATACCAAGCTTCCTATTTAAGTTCAGCATCTTTCAAGGATGCGACATAAGGATTTTCAAGGAAATCCACCCATCCTAGAATATGTCTTACATGGAATACTTCTCAAAAATTTTGATTTTATAAAAAATGACTAACGGTTTTGATTAAAATGACACATAAGTTTGACATATGCTCACGACAAACGAAATGTATATATTGAATTTTCTGGAAATATCCTCAGAAGTCCTCTTTATTCTGAATGACTTTTGTATCACTGGTAAACCGCAAGTGGCACAGTAAATCTTACTGCACAAAAAGTATAGATCTTATTAAAACACACAATTTATGCCAAGCGCATTTTTTGCGGAGTGAACCATTTCCAAGGTATTCCTTGTTAAATGCTTTTGAGTTTTCCAATACTTATACTTTACTCTAAGAGAAGGTCGTTATCGATGCTTTTTATGTCCCACACATGCAAAGAGAAGGCATAGTCAAAGCCGTGACATAGCGACCATGATCTTAAAAGATTTGACTATAGCTTAAAGCCTAGTTATTACCTCTGTACCTGCAAAAAATTAGTACTAATAAGATAATCTCTGTAAATGTTTATCTGGACTACCATGAAGTAGTTAGAGGAATAAGTGCAATGACAGTGTGTGCAGGAGTACATAGTCATTTGAGTGCACGGATCAGATTTTTATTTATCGAGTTGCCATTTGATTTCCGCTTAACGAGCCGTAAATATAGGAAACGTATAAAAGTTCTCGAGAACCCTTAACTTGTGGTATTGAAGGCTTGGAATGAGGCATTGATCTCAACTAGGTTTTAGCTCATGAACTAACTTTGCGTTGAGAGGAAGTGAGAACGCTATATTCACACTAAATCAACAAGGAGACCAGATGCAGCTAAAGGGAAGCGACATTCCCGGGCTGGTACGAGAGGAATGAGCCGCATACGTTCCAACAGGTGGTTCGGTTTAACACGATAATATATTTAAGGCATTAAGTGCTCCACACGCTCAGTGGAACACTGTACCTACACACAATTGAACTGAGGAAACCCTCGAACAAGCTTAGACAGCGCAGCATAGCTGAAATTTGAATCACATTTGATGACAATATTACCTTAACATTAAAAGCCATATACTAAAAAATGCACGCAGAGCTACAAAGATAAAATTCTAAAAGTAAGGGCAGCACGACAGTGAATCCTGGGTTATGAGGAGAAAATGTTTCTGCCATATTCAGGCAGCGTAATTTAAAATTTTACAGAAGTCAAAGTTGGATAGGGTTCCTAATTAAATTATTGGACAAGAACTGAATTTTTTGCAGTAGATGATGAGGTAGATAAACACAAACGAAAATAGAATGCGCATTTGGAATAAGCGGAAGAAATGGGGACTCCAAAGATGCCTTACAACACAAACGTAAAGGGAGATACAGAACGACCAGCTAAATGATGGGATTGAAGCCAAAAAGGTCGATAGACCTGGGAAAGGCGAAAGAAGAAGACTGGCTGAAGTGTGCATTTATTAGATGAAACTTAATCTCGAATGGGATCTATTAAGACTTCTCCATTATAAAATATACAAATACTAATATATAATTACTAATTACCTTATTACCTTCATTGTTTAATCCTAGTATGCATGGTTGTGAATCTTTTTGTTTTTACTATGTTTTCAGTAATTCTTTATTTGGGATGACATGTTTATTGTAAAATATAGCGATTACAATCGTTTATTTGTTACTTGTAAATTTTCAAAGTGCAGTAGATATCTGTATGAAATATCCCCATGCATTTTAGTAGATGTTGTTGCAGACTCCTGCTGCTCCTCGTTGGTTCCTTATTATATTATGAACTGGAAACCTAGCAGTTGGAGGAGAATGTTTACTCCACATTGTTCCATTATAGAATTTGCATTTACATTTTATCCTTCAACACCACTGTCATTTAATGTAAAGCTCTCTCACTATTTTCATTAACATGTTTCTGTATGTTACTCAATCTGAATCGTCACTGTTCTAATCTCCAAGGATACTCACATCGTCACCAACATCCTCTTATAGCCATGCCGTTACTGTTCTCTCAAAAGAAGAACTTGAAGCACACACACACACTTCGGTTATTTGAGTTAGACTTTGAGCACGAATCCATTTCGTAAGCTTGTGTCATAAGCAACATACTATATTTGGAAGTTTAAACTAATGAAAAATATTCAAATGTCTCAGAAATGTACTAATTTGCTTTGAAAATAACTTTCTAACAATGGAATCCCAAAACTATAGTGTCTACTAGCTGCACTGTGCCCAACTGCAGCCATAAGACACAAGTTGAAGCTTAGATATGCACAGAGCCTTGGGACTCCTGCTTATGCATTCTCCGAGAATTTATGAAAATAATAATATAATATGAAAAATAAAAGTTCAGTAACCACACTTCAAAAACAATACCATGGTCCATGAATTATTAGGTAATAGGGCCTCGGGTTAAAATCAAATAACTATTGTGTCAGCTGTTAGATCAGTAATACTACGGAAAATTACACAATGCTATCTACAGTGGGAAAATAGTTAACCTCAAAATCAATATAAGCGTTATTTTCATCACTGCTTCTATTGCACACTGATTAAAAACACCATTTTGTAAGCTGAAGCTTGAAGGAATTTGCTGGTTTCTGGTAATGGAAACTTAAGAGGATTGGCAGTGAATGTTGAGGTAGTAGAATTTCATAACATCTCCAGAATTTATGAATATCAGCTATTATATAATCGTAAACTGCACTGCTCTTGTGGAACCGAAAATATATTGAAATGTCTCACTCTGCTGATGACTAAAGCCACAATTCTTAGCCACATGCACACGGTAAGGTGCTGATTGCTGGCCTCTCGGTCTGGGCGAAGACACTCACGGCATAACACTCCTACACACGATGCGGTACTAAAAATTGTGGCTTTACTGATGACACATGAAACGAACGAATAATTGCGAAAGGAAATTTGGAAAGAAGATGCTTTAAGACTAAGTTATAATACCTGATGTACTGATTACAGATTTGTTTATTCATAAAGGTGCTGGTACATGGTCCTCGGCTACAATTTTCATAACTTTGCAACTATCGACACTTTGTATACCTGTAGATGTTCCAGGTTGCCAATGGCAGCTGCCTTTGCGGTAGTTTGTGCCCTAGGGCAAGAGTGAATGAGGTGTGACTGTTTTATAAAATGCTTATTCTCGTATGTTTGCGGTGTTTCGGCTCGCCTTTGTCAATATTGTATATTGCGGTGTTCTGGTGTCTCTTAATGCACGCCCATATGGAGGGGGCTTTTCTCAACACTGCCTCTTGGGTAGTTGGTTTCTCGGTGTAGGATGCGGTTGGTGGTGCGGAAGGGGGCGGAGAGGATTTTACGGAGGGAAAGGTTTTGAATGGTTTGGATTTGTTTAATGGCGATGGTGGAGGTATTGGCGCAGGCCACACAAGTGCACAGAACCACGAAAGAATGAAAGATTTGTACAGAATAAGTTTTGATTTTACGAGTTCATCTGTTTGCTGCAGATATGGTAGCTACCCAACAATTGCCAGTTATGAGGAGTGAGGTAAACCTTGAAAAATCTCAAGATGGCACTTGCGAAATTTGAACTGTAAGCTACTGTATCTCTGTGCCTTAATGATCTCTACCTGTGTGTGTTGTGGACTAGTTGGACTCGGTTCCTGGACACCTGAACGAAATGTTGTACAAGTGTAACCTGTACCTGCCTTAAATTGAAATAAGTATTTACTGTAATGATGTTTGTGTAAGTGAAGATTGTGTATTAGAGACCTCGGCTTTTAACTTTGTGTTATTACAGTATGTTGTTAACGTGTTTTCTTTTAAATGAGATCCGTAAATCATTATTCTTTTATGCAAATAAAAAATGTGAAAATAATTAATGCTACAAAGGTATTAAAAATATAGATATTTAGTTTATTTTACACTGTTTTAAACGAATCGTTTACACCTTGAATGACAAAGACGCCTCCAAAACTTACAGTTCTAAATTACCGGTTAACTACTGTGCTTGAAGCATGAACTTAAAACAACTCAAAGCTGTTTACCCTTCGAATATAAACATTCAGAAGGATACGTTGACCTCTTGTTTTGTTTACAGCAAACCACTCGCTACTGTGTAGTTAGTAAAAGCAGAAACGGGATATAGGAGTAAACATAGATTCATATTAAGCATATTGTGACTTTGTCCAGTTTTCACTTTGGCTTCATATATTTCATACTGTTACTTTACTAATGTGAACTAGTTCAATTTTCCCTTCACTTTCTTCACGACGTAGCAGCATAATGAGGTAACGTACGACGTAGACTACGATAAACTTCACTCGCTGGGATCGAACACAAGACGTTTCTAATCTCTCGCGAAAGCACTCACTAGTTACAACTGCCGTCACAAATTCACTTGTAGAACAGCACTCTCTATTCAATCACTAGATAAGTTCCTTAATAACTATCTCTCTTTCTAACACGCTGATTTGTACAGGCGCTAGAAGTTTTCACAGAACATTCTAAAATGTCCTGGAGGAGCGGGGAGGGAAATTTTCAGAAGATTACAATTATTTTTGAGAGCGTTACTTTTCGCTATCTCTTCAACTCCCCGGCGTTGGCCTCCAGGCCCATAGTCACTGCGTCACAATAAGCTTATTGAAACTGTCTTTCTCTGGCACTTAAATAAGGAAGAGGATAATCTGATACCGAAATAAAAATGAAATTGAACTTTTCTAACCAAACTGAATAAACTTGAATAACTCTGAAACAAAGAAACAAAGACAGACTTGATAGTAGTGCCAAATAATTTTAAGCATGAAATGTGAAGACTTTCAAGGAATTCTCGCCTAACAAAAATAGCCTTTATGTGGTTTGTTCCTTTCTTACTTTCTCAAAACTGGCTAAACAGATTCTCATTAAAGCATCGTATATTTAAAATTGTGCTTTGGAAAATAAAATTTACGTATGAAATTTTCACTAAATAAGCATAAAAGAAAAACCTTTTCATTGGTCCTTTACATAATCTGCATAAGCAGATAAGTATAGTCCAGAATGGACTAAGGTCAGAATGGGTGATGGATGAGAATTACACTTGGGATCTCCCAAATGTGAGCCTTACAATTTAGCACTGGGGACACACGAGCGTGATCTTTGCGTCCGCTTTTACGCGCGTAATACTTGCGCGCGTTTGAGATCTCGTTTCAGTTCTCGAAGATGGAAGTTATTGCTGTAGTGAGTCTTGCCTATCTCGTATTACAGAGAAGGAAAAAAGGAAGATGGTACATCCAATTAACAGTGAGAGGCATTTGCACGGCAATTTTTACACACTGTATCCTCCACTTCGTGAAAATAGTAACAAATTATTTTGGAATCTCAGTTTCCTCATCTGATGACTTCTTTCAAACAGAAAGATACGCTTGTCCTTGTATAGGTACATGAAAAACGGTATCCCATAACACAGGATGAATTTCAACGTCACTTATTAATCGCTCTGTACCCATCTTTGCAATTGCAGAGGCACTTGGAGAAGCAGAACACAAAACAAACGCGCTGAATGTGAAGTGTTTTACTTCTTCTCTTGTTATGCTAGTGAGATTATGTTGTTTCCAGATTACGCGCGTTCTAGCATTTCAATTCTGCTCCCCACTAAGGCGCACGTTTACGCTCTCTTTGCTATCATGACCTTGATTACGCGCCGAGCATGTGTGCCGTTCCATTAGATGCTTAGTGAAGGTAAACTGCGCGCATATTACGTGCCTAAAACGCACGCAAAATACACGCTCGTGTGTCTCCAGAGTTAGGCGAACCGAACTCGTTCGGTGAGCAGAACAAATCGTTACAAGATAATACATGCGCTGCCAATGGATAGGAAATGTAATGCAAGTGTACACATCAAAGTTCTCTTTCTTTCTCTCATAAATACTTTGTTTATCATTTCAAAATATTTCAGCATTTTATTTTTCATCTTTAATAAACAAACAGAAATACCTCCAGTAGGCATTAACATTGGTGTATTATATTAAATTCATTCAGGCATGACTCCAGCAAAACCACTGCTATGACTTGTGTTGGAAGCTTTAATTAATTAACATGCAGTGCGTTTATTTGATATTTGATTATAACGTGCATAGAGCGCTTCTATCACATTGGCAGGATATTGGGAACGCTTGGCAGAAATTCAACGTTCCTCATATGTACACTTCCAGTATTTCTGTATAGTAATGTCGTTGCGCTCTTAATGAAGATATCTAGCCCAAGGATTTGAGATTCTAGTATTTACATACTCAGATTTACACACCCATTACAAACCGAGATGGCTCCACAGCAACATGCGAGGCTCACATTAGGGAGGTCATGGCTTCGATTCCTGTTGACCAACTGTGATCTTGGGTTTTTCTTGGTCTATTCTGGCCAGTAGGCGGATTTTGGGGTAGTTTCTCGTCTACCACGATCTTCTTTCCATAGTTTCCCTTTCATTGTGCATTCTTCTAATCTCTCGGGTGTACTTCCTAGGTTTCGTGGAGTATAATGGCACAAATGCTTGCTCAAAAATAGCAATGCTCTCCATGGACACTACGGGGCCGCTTGGTCAACGGGCTGTTCGTCGCCCTCTCCAGGCAGCTCCACAGTATGATAGATATTCGAACCTGGAACTGTTAGAGACTTCTGAGCAGCTGTTGCCTGCGGCCTTATAGCACGCTATGTGTTCTTTACTTCAACAATTGCTCCTAGGGGTGATAGCCACAATTGATCTATGCAGGTTGCAGGTACGGGGTGTCACTCGCCGCGGTATAACCAAAAACAGCGATGTTAACCTTGTCTCTTTGGAGAAGCTTACATAATTAGCTAATATTCCCCACCTCCTGTTTAAGTCGAAGGATGAATGAGCTCACAACCGGACAGTCAGTATCCAGTGACTGACACAAACAGGCGATTCCGTGGCATTTCTGAGTCATACCTTGAATTTTCTGGTAAGGTCTTCAGAAGACCTCTTCATTATGGATGATTTTTGCATAAATGGAAACAGTAAGAGGCAGACAAAAGCTTACTAATAAAAATGTCGATCTCGTTATAACACACAATTTATGTCAAATAATTCCTTTTTCGTTTGAGTGAACCATTTCGAGACATTCTTTTATATTTGTTTGAATTTGCCAATACATATAGTTTTCTCAAATCAGAATATGCCGTTCGTTTTTTAGGTGGCTAACGAAAAAGACAGGCTACGGGCGAACTACTTGACGTAATCCCCCTAGTCCGATCATGGTCCAATAAAGTAAAACCACAATCACCTAATACATCCATATTCTAAACAATCAAAACATTTGGCCGTTGAATTCATACAAAGATACAGTTTTATCACGATTATATACAATGTTAGCCATTATCAGATTACCATTACTGCGCAACTCCGATTTGCGCCACAGCCTGTGTTTTTTGTTAGCCATGCTTTTTTATGTCTTGTTTTTGCAAAGATAACGGAATTCCCGTTGCAACCACAAGAAAATTAGTATTAGGTTATTTCTGAAAAGTTTATGTCGATTAAAAGGTAGTAGATAGAGAAATGAGCATTTGCAAGAATACTGTATATAAGGGTGAGTATAGCTCTACATGTATTTATTTGTGAACAGAGTTTCTCCAAATTGAACTACATTAAAATCTGCATCGCAATAGATTACGTGACGATCACTTGGTGTATCTTCTAAGGCTATGCACTTCGACTTTGTCGCCAAATATTGATAGATTTCTCAAACACAAGCAACCAAAGAAATCACTAATCAACAGATGTTTATCGCATAAGTTCTGAAAGTGCTTCCGAAAATCAAACCCAACGACGTATCATAACCAAACCGCCACTAAAACACAATTGAGTGGACAGCCTCTTTCGCAAACTTTGGACATCGCTTCTATATATGTATATATAACCATTCTTTTGTAGATCATGCTTACGTACAAATCTTTCATGTGGGAAAGTAGTAAATGCATAACATGAGAGATCACTTCCAGGTATTCTTCATATTTAATGCCGGAGTTTGGAATAACTTGCTGCAAATTACCTATCATAAATTCTGTCATAATTATAAACGTCAGTGGCATAACAAAGAATAATATTATCCTAAACATTTTTATACCATTTATTAACTTTAATATAGTGAATAAAAAGAACAAATGGTAAGTCAACATGTTTTCCTTTGGAGGCCAGACTTGTTTTCAAACGGTGCAGTCTATCATCTATAACAGCACGTGTGACATTTATGTTCAAATTCTACGATGTTCCCCTCAAATCTCCTTCTAGGGCCTCCAGATTTCTGTAGCTTTACTTTGGTGTGCTATTAACTCGGGAACATTGTCCTTAGCCTACTGATGCACGTGTTGATACCGACATTTACAGATAATTTAAAAATAGTATAACTATTGTAATAATTTTAAATAAATAATAATAAACATACGAAGAAAACGAACAAAAAGGGGATAGCCTCATGGGTGGGAATAGCGAAACCAACCTATTTCTTCGCTTCTTCTTCTTCTTCTCCTCGATAGACTAACGGACACTGCTGGTCAGTCTGTCAAAACTGACATTTTGTTATCACATCAAATTGCTTAAAAACTAACGGACATAAAGCGAATATCTTAAAGTTTATTTGCGTCTGCAAATGGTGTTGGTTGCTGAATTACTTCTACGAGATTGATCGGCAATGTCTCCAGGAAAAAGAGTTTAGAAATCGATTCTTCATTAAAGGCCGTTATATTCAAAAGTCTGTCATCCTTTCGAAACCACCCACGCAAACCCAGAGAGAGATGTTTATGCGATCCCTGAATCCAAAAAGAAGCAGTTTTAGAAATAGATCACTCTCTCTCTCTCTCCCTCTGTGTGTGTGTGTGTTTGTGTTTGTGTTTGTGTGTGTGTTTGTGTTCTGTACGTATGTCCCTGCATGTAAACAAACTAAATCAACAACGAAAAGTCGGTTAAAAACCAAGAGTGCTATTTAAATTTAATATCTTTCAAGGATTCCCTTTACTTGGAAAATTTTTCGAAAATTTTAATTTTCTCATAAATGGCTCAAATGATTTTGATTAAAATGCTGTACGCTAAAGATATTTTCATTTAAAATGAAATGTATATATTGAATTTGCTGACTATAGCGTATATTGTCCTGTTTATTCTTGATGAACTTTTGCATAACTGATAAACCTAAGAGATAGACCACATCTTTACAAAAAATATAGATCTCCTCAAAACACACAAATAATGTCCAAATACATTTTTTGGTATAGTGAACCAGTTCGGAGATATTCTTTCTTATTTGTGAGGATTCTGCAATACTTAAACTTTTATCAAATGGAAGGAGGTTATTCACTTTTTCACTTTTTTATCAAATTCTTCATATTGCGACCAGCTTAAAAGATTTGACTATCGCCCAAAGTCTACTGTATTCCCATATTTCCCTTGCATCTACAAGCAAATATGCAATAAAATAATTTCTACAAATGTTTATCTCGACTAACATGAATAAGATAGAATCAGAGTTTGTAGGAATAGTTAATACAAGAGTATAGGTAGTCGTGTGAGTGAAACACATCATATTTTTTTTAAATGGTGTTGGCAGTAATTTATTTCTCATTAGTTCATAAAGAGAATAAGTATCGAATTTCGTTTACCTTGATTAATATGAAACAGATAGAGAAAGATTTTGTAGGACAAGCATTAATTAAGAGACAAAAGTAAACCTAAGCGGAGAAAGCCATAGGCATGTAAGACAATAGTTCTACTGGGGAGTTCAGATGACGGCATCAGAAATTATTGGCAAATATTTGTGGATTCAGTGGGTGGAGGAAATTCAGAAGTTTGTATATTTCTATACTGCGATAAACAATTTTCGTTGGGATAAAAATGGGTGCATGACTACTTAGATGATTGTCAGGAGTGAGGTATCTAATAATAATTATTGTGATAAGCTTTATGTTGATAGGCTCCTCCATTTTGTAACTCCATGTATTGCCATGGGTAAATATTACTTAGGAAATAATTCTCTGAAACATACCCTTATGAATTTGCAACTCAAATTCGTTGCGAAACGTTGCCAATGTAATAGTATCATAAATAGCGTAATTTACTACCTAACACTATTCAGTTATTGGTCAACTCTCCATTAAAACAGATTCTTGGATTACGTCCAAAAGAGCATTATTTCCTCATTGTGTACATGGAAAGCTCGCCTAACACAATAGATTGATTAATAATGATGACTAATGTGCAGTGCATGGACAAGGTCATCACATCACCGACAAAATCCTTCAAAGTGATTCATCCTAGACATCATCTATTCCGGAAACTATCCCTCAAGAAACTGTTCCCCTTTTTAAAAGCAACTACAAAACCAATTGGCAATTATAATTGTCACATTGCAAGCGATTACAAAATAATAATTAACAATGGTTTAATACAAATGGATTATTTGGAATCTGAAAACATTCACGATAACAATGTTTATATATATTTCCTATATGACAATAATAGGAGAAATAATGGACAAAATCTACATGTAACAACAAACCAGGTACCTATATTGTACGTATACCTATTTAAAATGCTTAATCCGACTCCGTTTATTTCGAATGACATTCTTCTAAAACACCTAACGAATTTTTCAAGAGTATATATTTCAGATTAGCCATCAAAAACAAAAAGTGCAAATTATTGGCACGGTTCAGTTTGTCTACTACTCCCGAAGATTTTGCATTCTAGGGCTCCCGCGTTAATTACTTGTGAGTAGTGGTAACATATCTTATATAATGAGATAATGTTTGCATTGAGGCATTCCTGGCGTCTTTGGATGAAATTTCCATTTGCATGACAAATATTACGTAATCTCCTCTGGGTTAGTAATAGGGTACCAATGCCGGTAAAAGCTTAAAAAAGTAATTATTTGAACAGTTTTAGCTATCCTATATTTAGAGCCTATATTGCTTATAACTATGTATGTACACTTTGCAAATTCATATGATATACTGTTATACAAATCTCTCCTGTTCTTTACCTTACTAGTCTTGGAAGCCTTCAAAGTTGAACCTTCAGATCATGCAGTGCTTAAGCACATTTACAACATTTCTGTGGAAACATTTGGAGGAATGTTATTTCCTACATACATAAAACGCTTAAAGCTGAATTCGCCACATTTAAATACAGTGTAGATAAGATGATGAGTAATAAAAGTGCGCTATAATTCACTCTCATCACGAGAGCGTTGAATCACGAACTCCTCTCTTTCTATCCCCCCTTTCTACACCTCTTTCTTCACAAAGTACATCTGAAAACTTGTATGACTGAAGGCAAAATGGGGAGTTATTTTATTCAGGTATCAGTAAAGAGCCCAAAGGAAGTGCGCATGAAATTAATTGTTAATTTAGTTACTAAATTCAGCTATTAATGAACTGCCTGAGGGCACTTTGTCAAATTAATTACCTCTCAACTTGAAATTGCATTTATTGAAATATATATCGTTGCAGTTTGCTGATGAATTATCATACAAAAATATTTATAAGGGTTAAAAGTGTCGTAGCATAAAACAATTTATATAATAAATTAAATTAAACTACCTGAACAAATTATGCATTTTACAACATGGAAAGACAAGAGACGGCGCCGTGATTGAGCCATAGATGCTCTGCTCCCCGACAGGCATCTGACCCTAAGCACAAACTTGTAAGGGGGTGTAAGTCCTACAAAAGGGGAGGGTAATCAGGTAAAGAAGAAGGAAACACAAGCTGAATTAAAATTTACCTAAACCCTTTGCTTTTTATAGTCCTAAGTGTTATAGGAAGTTTATTATAGATTGATATCTATCTTTAAGCTTAGAACGTAATGTTGTTTAAATGGATTGAATAGTAGTAGAACTGTACATGTTTTTAATATATTTTGTACAAAACCGAATAGTTATGTGAGTGCACATATCGGAGTTTTTCTGATAAACCTCAAGGCAAATTCGCTTTGATATAATATAGCTCAATGATGACTTATCTCGTAAATATAGTGACGCGGTGCACAACCAGAGAAAAGGTCGGCGAGCAAACAAAGGCGCTCTAGGTCAGGCTACCTCACGCGACTGTTTGTGAACACATGACAACTATGGGCGTGGCACGTCAAAGGTGTTTTCGAGATTATTCGAGAAGTGATCGGCGGCCGGCGTATTTGTATAGGTTCGAGAAAGTTCCGTGTTATGTCATCCTCGCTATAGAAGGAGGCGACACAACGATCAGAGGAGTTAGTTACAGACATGAGTCGTGGGGGAGTCGGTCAGTTTTGGTTTCATTGAGTGTGTGTGTGTGTCAGTGTGTGCACGGCAGAAAAGCGCCGAAAGAAAGATAGCGAAGCAGTTAATGAGTGTCGAATGATTGTATCGTCAAAGTCAACTGTTTGAGAGACGAAGAGAAGAAAGGTAGAAAGGAGTGATTCAAGGTTACAAGAAGAAAGCAGTTGTGAATTATAATATCACGGAAGACTGCACACTGTGTTAACGTCAGTTAAAGAGAACTGTGCTGTTGTACAAAAGTTTTAGAAGAAAATAAAATTATCAAAATAAGTGCACTGTTTTTATCACACTGGTGTCAGAGGTGGGATTTGTCGAATTGTCATCTTGTCACACTACCTTTCCCTTTTCAACTTCATAGTTAACCGACTATAGCTCAAACAATAATGAATAACTGTTCTTCGACACAAGCCGTGTTTATACTAAAGTATAAAAGTTCTGAGGTATGCATTTTTACTGAGCTTTGTAATATTAATTAAGTAAAACTACACACTTTGGGATAAAGGTATAACAAATACACTTTTAATGCAAATGTTTTAGTAATCGCTTAAAGTCTTATGTCTGAAACTAAATCCAATTTGGAAGCGAAACCCTTTCTGCAGTAGCCGCGAACTTATATTGCTTTACATTGAGCCACTATTGAGCCTTCACAGATTCCTAGTATTGTATTTTCGTGGTGTTCATCACCAGCTTCGGTGTTTCAGTTCACATTTAAGTCTGTCTTCGAGTGGACAGGAAGCAAACTGTATAATTAAGGAGTATGAGAAAAAATTTGGCGACGCCGCACTTGGGAGTCGATATTTAACTGTCAAACACACCTAAATGCATGCAACTGCAAGTTGCATTTGTCAAGAGAAAAAATTCAACGGAAGAGCTATCTGCATTAACCCGAATATGATCTCAAATTACTTTTCCTAATAGCCAAGGAAGCGTTAAAATACTTGTCACACACGGCAACATTCTGCAGCTAATGTAACAAACAGAAAGCAAATATGTTCGCTTCTAAATTCAATATTCTCGCATGAAAGCTGTAGTACGTATTTCGTTTAGAAGAGGCACGATTTAATTTACCGAGAGAAAATCCAATAACAAACAACCAACGATAAAACAAACACTGTACCTGGATGCTTTGAAATAACATTTCATGATATTTCGCGACATCGCCTGTTTGTTTTAACTACAGTTTTTGTGTTGCTAAATAAGACCAGTTGTGTGTGGATTCTGGATATAGGCTGACGCTGTGTTACACCCTGGCTTCCCAAACTTGTGCCTTTCCCTAGATTTACAGGTCGTGTTCTTATGTTGCTTATGATGCACTTTTGCTCCCTCTACCGTTTACATAATGCAAAGAAAGTATTATATTGTAATAAAAAATCGATACAAACATTTCTGTGTGGCTCCATGAATACTTAAGAAAAAATTTGAGGTGCTGCACTCACATGACTTTCTCTACTCTTGTACTAACCATTCTTACAAACTCTTATTCTTCTATCTTCTTCGTGTTAGTTGAGATAAACATTTACAGAAATTATCTTATTGCTTTTTTTCTTGCACGTGCAACGAGAATATGTGAATAGTCAAATAATTTAAAGCTTTCAAATTCTGTTCTCTTTGTACGGATAGCATACAAAATTGATAGCAATGTTCCATTTGACACAAGTATAAGTTCTCGAAAACTTACATAGATAACGAGAAATACCTCTACAAAAAAAAAAAAAAAAAAAAAAAAATTGTGTGTTTTAGCAAGATCCACATTTTTGTATAGTAAGGCTTTGTCTATCTCTTACGGTTTACCAGTTATACAATTCATCCAGAGCAAATAGGAGTTCATGATCTATAGCCAGAAAATTAACAAAAACAAAAAAAAAATCGTTAGCCATTTTCAAGAAAATCAAAATTTTCAAAACATTTTCCACGTGAAGGGTAGGTTAGGGTGGAGCAAATGTCTTCAAAATCTTCGTGTCGCATCTTTGAAAGACAAACTTAAATACCAACTTTCGTTTTTAACCGAGTTTTCGTTTTTGAATTGTTGTCCACAGACTGACAGACACACAGGCTGACAGGCACACCCACGGGCCTTTTTCTAAAATGCTTTTTTTTTATTCATAGGGCCTCAAAACATATTTCCAGTGAAATCTCGACATCGAATTTTTGGGTGGAATGCAATACTTCCACTACTTCACTCTACTTAGTATAGAAAGTAAAAGAGAGCGAAAGAGAGAGAGAAAAATAAAAAAGAAAAGAAGAAAGGCAAAGTTTGGTGTATATGCGAGTATATCAATAATATAATTTCCTCTCAGAGTACAAGAGTGATGTTTGCAACCATTTTTCCATCCCAGTTTTAGGAGTAATAAGAGGTTCTAAGAACTAAGCTGACCATTTCATGAATATGTATTAAATTAAATTAGAATGGCCTGAGAATGTAATATATTTTAATAATATTTGAGGATATTTTGGCAGTTAAGAAATACATTATGTTACAATGTAAGTACATAAAAATCAATTATGCTAGGAGGCCTATTAGCACTGTCTGAAAAGCAAAAACAGAAAATTCAAACGAGAGAAAGTACAATACTATCATCTCGACACCAGGGTTCGCCAAGCAACCGCTAGCCACATGGGTTTCGACATTGGTTCCCCTCAGCAGGTTAAGGGACTGCAACGCCACCACTACGTTGAGAACAGTAGTTACAGTGCGCATAGTTCCCACACAGCAGTGCCAAACTCGCTCAACGCCAACAGTTCCGACCCTGAAATGAAGGTGAAATAAAATGAATGTGCAAGTAATTTGAGGTATGTAATTATTGTTCTCGGCGTTTGTCTTGTGGCCGGAGAAGCTCCCGAGAAAGCCCATGGGTAAGGAAGCTCGACTCTGGGAATCAAACCCACAACCTCACGAATGCGGGTTATAGACGCTGCCACCTGAGCCATCCCGCTCAGTGAGAAGGGAGAAATTTAGATTATTTCTAGAGCGTCGTTGCTGTATTATTAAATAGTGTATATTCAAAAATCCAGCGGAGGAAGGGCAAACTTGCTTAACCCATTAGCTTACTTGTATTATTTTATTGCCTATTGTTCATCGTTTGCCCCGGGTAGGTGAGGTATAGCTTGTATCAAGTCCAAGTGCGACGATGGCTATGACGTTACGACTCTCCCATCGGGCCAGTCCGTGGCACACCAAACCTTCCCCACCCCATGTGATATCTATTCACTCCCTCAACCCGTAGCAGTACATCGGCAATTTCCTCGTACTCACTCACTCACCCTGAGATCGAGTGCAATTTTTTGTGGTACCTATGTGCGTTTGTATTTATTTTCTTTAATGAATTTCAAGAACTGTAAGACGAGATTGTGTTTCAAGACCACTTGAAGCTGAGAATTCGTTCACCAAATACCCCCAAACTTAGGTCAATTAGTTGCTCCCAAACACTGCCAAAAGTCGAATCAGTGAATCTTAACTCTTAATACAGAGTTTAATGAACCTTTGCTCGAAATCATTTTCAGACAACTTAATCGGAACATTACAGTTTTGATAACATAACATTACATTATTTGAAACATGTGTGGAGGATGTCTTCCAATGGAGATCCTCTTCTCTTGTTATGTGGATAAAACTCAAAATTTGTAATCTGATAGATCCAAAGCAACCTACGAGATAGATACTATTTCTAATCACCAAGGCTATGTATGCACATGTTATTGAATAAGACAACCACATTCGACAGTAGGTATCGGTGTTCTACCTAGTGTAACGCAACAAAAGCTTGCTAACGAGGGCTGCGCGAAACTTCGGTGCTACGTGGATAAAGGCGGATTACCTCACTCAATTGAAGGTCACACGCCAGACGTTGTTGGTTTTATTTGAGAAAGCAGGAGAAAACAGTACTTAGTGTATGCATAGTATACATTCGCTCCGAAATTCTTGCGCTGTAGAATTTTTGCCACATGCAATGTGGCGTAATAGCCACTAATGTTATTGCGCAATAGCCTCCATTCTGTATCTATATGTTGGATTTCTTCTGCTTTCATCAAATTAAGAAACGAGAAGCAAGTGGTGCAATTGAGTGAATTGTTTGGATTTTAGCTGATTCTAAGACTTCCAACATTGTAAGAAGAGGATCGCTTAGTGAAAAACGACTTTATGTCGTGAACTGGCTCAACGTAAAAATCAACGCAGCGTAATTTGAAAACGTCTACATATTTGTCGGGCAAGAATGATTTTGTCAGAGATATTTCGACTTTGGCACCAAAATATGTTTTCCACCGGAAGAAATACTTTTGGATCCCTGTATTCAACTTTATCTATTTCAGTGGAATTCAAATGTTTAGTTTTAATATACCAGTCAAGGATACTTCGCAATGCGGAAACAACAGATGTGGTATACTATTTATGTATACAGGTGATTATATTAATCTTTTGTTTTATACACGAGGGAAATGCCTTGCGTGAAAATCTTTTTCGGAAGAATGAATTAAATGATGTTGAGGAACATAGTGTTTAAAAATGGAAAATAGACAAAAAAGCAGGAGAGCTTTCAGTAGATTTGCAAGAAAGCAGGAGATTTCCTGTAAAATCAGTAGACCTGGCAACCCTGCACTGGAGCCCATAATAGGGATACTGTTACCCTGCAATAGGCGTAACGTACGTTTGCGAAAATAGTCTTCTGCGCATCCTGCAGATTGGCGAGTTCCCGTTGCACTAGCCATTCACTATTGCTATTGCAACACGGAAGCCCTCCGTCTCTTGCATAATGCAACAGTGCGCAAGTGTTTAGCCACGACAGCTGCTGCTGTAGCATTTTCTTTGGACTGGCCTAGGTTATACAGCGGAGGAGTTCCACGTAGATCTATTGTGGCTACCAATCCCCAAAAGAGAAAGGGTCCTAGTAAGGAACCACATGCCACAGAGACCTGCGGAAGTCTCTTAACAGTTCCAGGTTTGAAGACAAGTCTTACTACTGAAGCTACCTAGAAGGGGCGATGAACGAGCCGTCGACCACCCTCTCAGTTAGCATCTGCGTCATCTGTCCACCGTCGCAATACTCCAATAAACGGAACGATAGGGAAATGATGGAGAGAAAATCATGACACCCGAGCATTTCCTTACTGACAGAGGAAACAACGAAAAACACGAGGTGAGAATGGGGTGAATAGGAATCGCACCCGGAACCTCCGGAAGGCGAACCAATGTTACCACGGAGCTATTTCGCTTGCTTAAGATTATGTGTATCTTATTTCATACTAATTGCTGAAATATCATCCTCTACTTGTAGTCATGCTTCATTCCTTTACAGGAGTTGTTCTTTTCAGTTTCCCATCAGATATTACTCGTAAGTTCCTCGTGAATGCAATATGTGTACACACTTGTATCTATATATCCATATACATGTATAAAATATGAATTGCTGCACTTACACGTCTTTCTCTACTCTTGTATCAACCATTGTTACAAACTCTTATTGCTGTATCTTCCTCATGATAAACATTTGCAGAAATTATCTTATTGCTCATTTTCTTGTAGATACAAGGGGCATGTGGGAATATAATAGGCTTTGAGCAATAGTCAAATCTCTTAAAGCTTTGAAATTCCGTTCTCTTTGCACGGCTAAGACATAAAAAATGAATAATGATCTTCCATTTTTGGATAGTACAAGTGTTGTAAAACTAACACAAATAACAAGGATTATCTCCGAAATGGTCCACTCTACACACACACACACACACACACACACACACACACACACACACACACACACACACACACACACACACACACACACACACACACACACACACACACACACACACACACACACACACACACACACACACACACACACACACACACACACACACACACACACACACACACACACACACACACACACACACACACACACACACACACACACACACACACACACACACACACACACACACACACACACACACACACACACACACACACACACACACACACACACACACACACACACACACACACACACACACACACACACACACACACACACACACACACACACACACACACACACACACACACACACACACACACACACACACACACACACACACACACACACACACACACACACACACACACACACACACACACACACACACACACACACACACACACACACACACACACACACACACACACACACACACACACACACACACACACACACACACACACACACACACACACACACACACACACACACACACACACACACACACACACACACACACACACACACACACACACACACACACACACACACACACACACACACACACACACACACACACACACACACACACACACACACACACACACACACACACACACACACACACACACACACACACACACACACACACACACACACACACACACACACACACACACACACACACACACACACACACACACACACACACACACACACACACACACACACACACACACACACACACACACACACACACACACACACACACACACACACACACACACACACACACACACACACACACACACACACACACACACACACACACACACACACACACACACACACACACACACACACACACACACACACACACACACACACACACACACACACACACACACACACACACACACACACACACACACACACACACACACACACACACACACACACACACACACACACACACACACACACACACACACACACACACACACACACACACACACACACACACACACACACACACACACACACACACACACACACACACACACACACACACACACACACACACACACACACACACACACACACACACACACACACACACACACACACACACACACACACACACACACACACACACACACACACACACACACACACACACACACACACACACACACACACACACACACACACACACACACACACACACACACACACACACACACACACACACACACACAAGCATAAATTGTGTTTTATCTACATTTTTGTATAGTAAGATTTGGTCTATCTGTTATGGTTTACCCCTTATGCAAAGTCATCAGGAGTAAATAGCCTATAACCAGAAAATTCGAAATATACATTTCATTTACCATATGACATTTTAATCAAAATCAGTAGTCATTTTTGAGAAAATCAAATTTTTCCATGTAAAGAGTAGTGTAGGGTGAAGCAATTTTCTTCAAAATCCTTGTGTCATATGTCTGAAGGATATAAAACTTAAATACCAACTTTAGTTTTTTACGGACTTTACGTTTTGAAGTTATGCTGTTAAGAGGCAGAGACACACATACGCTAAAATGCAGTTTTTTTATTCAGGAGGCCTCAAAACATATATTTCCGGTGAAATCTCGACATTGAATTTTTAGGTCAAATACAATACTTCCCCTACTCATAGAAAGTGAAAAGTTCCAATTGCAAATTCATCTATCGTGAAAGGTTAAGGGGAACAGCACTGAAGGAGCGTATTTCCAGAATTCAGGTAAATTAAAAAACAACTGAAAGGTTTTAGATTTCTATTACTTCCATTTAAAAGGATGGGAATGTTTCTGAATCTCAGATACTAAATGGTCAAAGGAATTTATGAAGCTACTCTTTTCAATTCATAGAAAGAAGTGTTTGTGGCTCGTTCTTCAGCTGTCGGTGAAGCATTCAAAATATCTTGATGGGACATCATTTGGCTCGCGGGCCTGGGGTTGGTACCCTCTGTAATAGTGCATCTTGTAAAGGATAAACATCATTGTAATAGTTCAGGAAGTGTTAGATGTCATCCTTTTTTCCCCACGGCATTTCGCATAGCGTTTTTCAATAAACGACCAATTTTACAGTCTGAGAAGCATTCCAACCTGTTTTTGTTATTGGCAATGAACCAGGAAATTGCATCTGCTGGCTCACCCATTTAACATTCTTTAGTTTGGAATGATTCAATATAATTATTCTGAATTATACATTAGTGTTACAAAACACTTGAAATTTCACTTCCCCTGCCCCTCACTAGCAGCATTTTGAAGGACGTTGTGTCCACGTGGAGCTCATAAAAGAGAAAGAATAAAAAAGTGTTATGCACCTTGACAGATCACCTACTGCGTCATTAAATTCGTACTTTCCTCCCCTCCCCTCCCCCTTTTTGGAGAGCGCCTGTTTGGCGAACCTGGCTGCCTATAAATGTCTTGTACGCAATAGGAAATGCCAGTGGATGATTAAAGAGAAGTTTGTGCCCCCTTGGCCCCTCTCCTATCGTAAAAGTCCCCTCCTCTCCACGTGCAGTAGTGTTCGGAAAACAAAGAGCAACTGATGTCCTTGGACGCCTAAACACTGTTAGTGTTCAGCACTTGTGGCGAAATGTTCGGCTGAAATGTTCCCGAAAGAGCAGAGGCGCTGAGGCGATTCTGGGTGCACTGCGCCGACTGGACTTCTTACTTGTTCTTCGGTCATGCTTCGACTGTTATCACTGTGAAAATCCATAAAAGTCATCCCCATTTTCAATAATATTCATTCCACTGCTATAGACTCGCTGATAACAAACTTTCCCCACGTTATCCCTTCATCTTGATGTTTAACGAATCTCTTATCATGTGGTATTAAAAACTTTTGGATAAGTTCACTGTTCCTAGAGGAATAAGAATCAGATCACAGCATACAAAAATATTACTCATTGCATTTTCATAGAATGAGCCTTAGATGTTATAATTATTCACTTTCACAAAAGAAATGGAAGAAATATCTGTGCGTATCTGTCTGTAAACAGCAAACAGAAGCAACGAAACGAAAATTCACTCCAATATCAAACATAGATGGGAATATAGAATCAAATGCAAACAATCAATGTCAGGGATTTGAACCAGAATCTCTAGTTTCGTGCTCTCGTTCTACCACTGAAGTACAATAGCAACATTCTGGCACAACATTAAATGTAACTGATTGGCGTTTTATTCCTGTAAATCACAAGACTTTGTCAAACCAATTTTGAGGAAGCGTATACCAATGGTGATTTACAACCTCGTAACTAATTGAAGTCCTGGGCCTTATAATTAAACGCAATTAGGTCAATCAATAATTAAGCAACTATTCTTCCACACAAGCTGTGTAGACAAAATTAAAATTGAGATTGAAAGATTCATGGTCATAGCAGAGTATCTTCAGCTTTGTACGTGGTTTCTCTACTGGCTACCACGGCAATGTACCGGAGAGTGAATTTGGGAATTCAGTGTGTTACCCTAAGTCTTGAACAGGGTAGATAAATACATAGATGTATAATAAGCTATGAATATATAAATGTAGCTTTAAATTCTTCCTGTATGTCTCAGTAAAAATCTTATTAGTCTGTTATGACATGGCATCGATCTATCTTAATAGTAACCTACCGTCACTGTTTGGATATAAACAATTATTTAAGGTTTCATGTTCTGTCCACATGTTCCTAAACTTTCAGTTACTGCTTCTTTATTTATGTCATTCTTTACGTAAATGGAATACAGAGTGAAAGAAACCGAAAACAAAATCAAGGGCATTTAAACAGGTTTACCTCTCTCGTGCTGTAATTCTCAACCGGTAAACAGCTATAAATTATGCATTATAGCGTATTATAAATTATTGTTCAATTCATAAATATTTTTATCATTTTTGTTTGACATTGAAAATTAAAATTAAATTGTTTTTTACACTTCTAGTTTCAAATGCAACTCACAGCACTAAAATGTCTATAGGTTCATTTCTTGAAGTAAAGAAAGATACTTGCATTTCTTATTGCAGGACCAAACAGATTATAAATTATGTTCTTTAACTAACTGCTTACAGTAAACTAATCTTAATCCAACATTGAGGCCACAATCCCTTTAATGCATGTTAACTCTTAAAAAGTATGAGCTGATGCCACCCCATGAAGCATAAATCAAGCAACATTTTCATTTAACCACTCATTATTTTAGGCGTCAAGTCAGGCTATCATAGTCTTATCTTCGAAATCAAGCATTGTCCTGAAAAATGGAACTTCTCTCCAATTCTTTTCCATTTTTGCATATGTGTGGCGTTAATTTTTAAAACTGCGTATACCTTGGAACAGCCAATCTAAGGGAGGGATAACCTTATAAGGACCGCCTGTCCAGGGTCTAGAAAAGGCGATTCTTCTGTTAAACTTAGCCAGCGATGGATGCTGAGTTTGAAATCACTCATCATGATCACAACTGTAACTCTTATGGACCAAACCGGGGAAGCAAATGAAAGAGTGGGCAATATTATTGCAAAATTATGTTTAACATGTAACATTTGTGGACCCTAAGACAGGTGGCGCCGTGGCCGTGGTTAGACGTTCGCCCACAGCCTAGGCGGCCCGCATATGGTATTCGTGGTGGACGAAGCGCCGTCAGGGCGGATTTTCTCCGGGTTATCCGGTTTTCACCGCCACTCTCTCCACCAGTTGCTCCATTATCACCTTTCCAATGATCGATTTCTCCTGTATTTCATATCATCCTCTTCTGCACTATCATACCTGATGCTTGGCTGACCACCCGCTTCTAGGCTGTCCGGTGCATAGGTTCCTGTGATCCTCGACAGGCATCTGACCCTAGGCACTGATTTGTAAGTCCTAGGGATGTAAGTCCTACATAAGGGGAGGGTAAAGAAAAAAAAGATACCAACACAAGAGGAGAATGAGGGTGGTACAGATAAGATGTTCAGTCTGTTTATGATAGCGCATTTCTTGTGAAAAGGAAGTGAAACAAAATGATGTAACCCCGTTGGCTATAAGTTCACCAAAGTTTTCAACATTTCTGCTTCTTGTGTCATAAACAGAGTCCCACCTGAAACTATTTTTTATTTACCCTCGTTGTATGGATAACTCACACTCCTCAGGACTTACAAATGGGTGCCTGGGTGCAGATACCTTCAAGCAGCAGAAAAGTTGGATCCGAGAGAATGGCCAGAATGGTGATCAGCCCAAAATTTGATATGGGAGTGATTTAAGACGTGATATGACATGAACGATAAAATGGAGAAAGAAAAGGTGATGGAGCAGTTGATGCCGAAGAGCACGAAGAAAATCCATCCAGACGCCGCTTTGTCGAATAAAAATCCCACATATGGTCCTGTGGGATCTAACCTCGGATACCTTCCCGAGATGAAACACATCTTTAATATAATTACACATCTAATTATTGCATTCCTTTTAGTGGAGTAACAGTCAGTTTTTCCAAAACACGATACGCGAACAAGATGGCACCGTGGTAACGCGCGAAGCTCGCATTCTGTTTGAGAGTTGCGGGACTAGGCCACAACGGTTGGTATGTTGCGGCTGGCAGTGGAATTTGACTTCTGATTTCTTCTTGGCGCTTGGTGAGACTGCTGGACTCTCCTTCCTTCTTGGAATTGTATCTATTACTGGGATCTTCAGCTGACAGATGTTTAAGGCATGGCTAGCTACACGATGTCAGCATTGGTGTCATGTTGGGGTCGTTAAGAATCTCTACCAAGCGAGATGGCATCTACGCTCTGAGGCACTCTCTAGCAGGGCACTGCGAGCGCTTCTGGCCGGGTGGTTAAGCTAGAAATGTTAGGGAACTCTGCCCGTGTCTCTACTGCTTGCTTGTCCATTGCTGCAGCCTATAGCAATAGGAGAGATACGGAGGGGGTTTGGTAATGAAGTCAGGCTTATTCCTATGCCCCCAAGGGGGCACCCCCGGGAGGAAGGATGAGATGAGAGGAGACACCAGGTGGCCAGATCTAGATTAATAGCACAGACATTGACAGAGGTCCCTAAGGTTTCCCAACTTTGACGACACCTCGAAGTCTTTAGGTCTTCTTGGGCCAACTCAGCGGGACCTCGGCGCGGGGTCCAACGTCCCCAGATGACACTCCCTTTTCCATCCGGATCCCATGGACAACGAGGGATGGAAAGAGTTCCTGTACCTCATGCCATCCCTGCCAAGCTGCACCTAATGCCTTCTTTTACACTTGGGATGAAGGATGAATGAAATGTTTAATAAAACAAAATGGAGGGACAGAATATTCGGGAGATATAATTATGCTTCTCAGCATTTACCTTGCGATCCAGGGAAACCCTCCAAAAAATCCATAGGTTAGGAATTGAATGCTGCACTCCATACTTCTGTGGTTTGTTCATCTTCGTTTTTCCCGGGAGTGTATGCACAAAAGATCCAATTGCGGGGCGATGTGCTAGGTGTCTTCGCTGTTATCTAATCTACCTCTCTATCTACGAATCTTGTACTTGCTAGCACACAGCGTCGTCCGGATCTGATCACCCTTCACATCTCCCCTTCATCCCCTTCTGCACAAAGACACATTTACTAGACGCCTCTCCGCCTCAGTACTCTAAGTACATGATAAAATATGCCTTATGAATATCGTTATAATGGTCTATCACTGTGGATAATGCCAATTTCATCTAAGTATAATGCGAGCTGAAATATATTACGTGTATTGCGACTTTCCATCAAACACAGAAATGTTTAGTATTGGGATCTAAGCAGCTTTAAGCACGAACTCTCACAAAAGATAGATCTTCCATGCGATGGTGCAGACACACAAGTAAGATTGATCACTTTAAGTGCAAGTTGTTTGTGTGTGTGTTTCAAAGAAGCACTTGGTGTACAAGTTTACACATTAAAATTGTATGCTACCTAATTGTAGCCTTTGTGTAAACGGACATTTATCTTCGCTTTGCGCAAACGCTGTTTACGGACATTAATTTTACGCTTCATACACCTAAAAGACCACTTATGTAGTACACAGGAAGGATTTCAAAACATGTTGCATTATTAAACTAAAGGATACAATTTAGTCACATTCTGTCCAAAAAGTACTAAGACCACGTAAAAATTCTATTACTTTCTCTACTATGTAGTGAGTACGAGGAAGTAACGTATTCGACCCAAAATTTCGGTGTCGAGATTCTATAGGATATACATGTTTTGAGGCTCCTAAATAAAAAAAGCATCTTTAGAAAAAGGTTCGTGTGTGTCTGTCGCGCTTGCCTCTGGCATGGAGGACCCGGGTTCGATCCCCGGTACCAGCATGGATATTTTATCCCCTCTGGGAGGTGTGACAACGGGTGAACTCAGCCTCGTTAGTCTCGGGGGGACCAATTGAGGAGCTACTTGATGAAAAAAGTAGCGGCCCCAGATCGTGAAGACTGCATAACTGGCTGGGAGGGATCGGGATGCTGACCACGAACCATTCTCCAGTACTGCACCCCACCAAAGACGCCTGTAGTGAGCCAAGGTGGGGGACGCAACGGCTGGGCGGTAAAGCTTGGCTCTTCATGGGCTGTAGTGCCGGGGCTTAGTGTGTGTCTGTATGTGTCTCTGTGTATAACTGCCTGTGAACAGCATAACTCCGAAACGAAAAGTCAGTTAAAAACCAAAGGTGATATTTAAGTTTAATATCTCTTAAGGATGTCACACGAAGATTTTGAAGAAAATTCTTCCATCTTAAATGGAAAATTCTTCAAAATTTTTTTGTCAAAAATGGCTCTTACGATTTTGATGAAAATGCTACATGTATAAGATATTTTTATGGCAAATTGTATTACATAAAAAAGTAGATCTTGCTAAAATAAACAAACTATGTGCAAATGCTTCTTCTTTTTCTTCTTGGTGTGACCAATTTCGAAAATATTCCCTGTCATTTGTGCGAGGTTTACAATACGTATACTTTTGTCAAAAATAAACTCGTTTTTACTTTTTTATTTCTTGGCTGTGTGAAGAGAACGGAATTTCAAACTATTTGCATAGTGACCAGTTTTAAAAGATTCGAGTATCACTCAAAGCCTTCATTCCCATATTGCTTCTGCACCTACAAGAAAATTACCAGTAAGACAATTTCTGGAAATATTTATCTCGACTAACATGAAGATAGAGGAGTAACAGTTTGTAAGAATAATAAAAGAGTAGAGAAATTAGAGCACATCAGATTTTTTTATTAATTTTTTTTCAATTTATGTTACATTAATTGAAACAATTCATTTATTCAGCCAGGAAATGCAGGCAGGATGCTTCCTGGAACGATAATATTCTGATGGCATAGAACTGGCTGGCCTTCTTGCGCATTTCCAAATTAAACATACAAAACCTTGTGCACTTAATTTACTTTCACTAATTACACAGCTTTTACGTTCTCTACTTATAGTAGAAAAGGTAAAACAAAGAACAGCATTCCATCCAAAAATTCGATGTCCAGATTTCACTAGAGATATATGTTTTGGGGCCCAAAAAAATCTGATGTGTTACACTCACATGACTTTCTCTATTCCTACAAACTCTTTTTACTTTACCTTCTTCATGTTAGTACAGATAAATATTTTCAGAAAACATCTTATTGCTAGTTTTGTTATAGAAGCAAGGGGAATATGGGAATACAGTGAGCTTTGAGCGATAGTCAAATCTTTTAAAGCTTTGACATTCCGTTCTTTGCATAGCTAAGAGTTAAAATAGTGAATAGCGACCTTGCATTTGAGAAAACTTTAAGCATTGCAAAACTCACACAAATAACAAGAAATATCTCTGAAATGATTCACTCCAGAACTAAAAATGGACGTAACTTGTGTGCTTTAACAATATCCACATTTTTTGTATAGCAAGACATCTCTTACCAGATATGCAAAAGTCATCAAGATTAAACAGGCCTACACAGGCAACATGCAGCATTTTAATTAAAATCATTAGAGCTATTTTTGAGAAAGTAAAACTTTATTTTGGAATTGAGTCTTTGGTTGTTTTATACATTAGAACATTCACACTCTCATTCCTATGCCCACACTCTAAGGAGGTAAGGGAATAACTCTGGATAGAGAAAAAAAAGTGCCAACCGGGAATCAAACCCAGAACCCCTCGCAGAGCATGCAGATGTTCTACCAACTGAGCTATTGGGCCAGCCAATACTTTTCGTTCCACTCCTCTTGGAATGGAAAGGTTCCTTTGCGTTTTCGTTGTTTCGAAAGAGCCGTGTCGTATTGATGAGGGGTGCACCTCTGGTTGTTTACGTTTGAACGTGTGTTGATTGAAGAGGAGAGCGTTGTAGGGGGGCTACTATCGCTTTTCCCCTGACGTTGGTATTACATCATATCAGCCGATACAGATTTGCCAACCCCTGCTCTAATTGGTTTGAATTTTCACTCCTAGTTTTACTTTTCTCAAGTCATTCACCTTTTATCTCTTATCCATGCAAAGAGAAAGAAATGTCAAAGACATCTCGGGATATCCAGAGCGGATTTGTTCCTCCTGCCGTCCTGCTGCTGTGACGCTCGCCGGCGCCTCCAACTCTGAAAGAAATCTAACGGAATGAAGGGTGAAATGGAATGATTAATGTAACGAAATGGAGGGACAAGGAAATTTGGAGGATATGGAAATCCTTTCCAACATTCGCTTGGCGACCCGGGTGATCCTCCGAAAAAAGCCCATGGGTCAGGTAAGTCGGCCACAGGGATAGAACCCGCGACCTACCGAATGGGGGCTACAGTCGTTACCGTCTGAGCCATTCCGCTCATTAATAGATGGTGATAATATCGTATATAGCGTTTTAAGCTACGCCTTAGTAAGCACATTTTGCTCGCTCGAAGAAATTAGCATTCTCATCTCGCTGAACTTTGCGCTCGAGATTAAAATCCTAATAGAGTTTCTGCTCGTTTATAAATAGCTGCTACTTAATGAGCTCTTATATTTGCTTACAATTGCTATAAAATTAGGTAGCTATGGTTTAGCTTTTAGTGGTTATAATTAAAATTAGATAACTATATTTCGGCAGTGCCAACGTGCTATTCTTCAAGATGCAGTAACGTGTTTTTATATACCCGTTTTATGAAGGAGCTATTTTGCTGCTACTTTCAGGAAGCGAACCTAACAAAGTTGGGAAGAGTGATGAAGAATGATAGCGTGACCCTACCTTGCCTGTTTCACGCACTTCCTGTCATTGAAAGCACACCTTCGTTTGCAAACTTCCACCATTAAAATTTCAAGCATCTTATTTGCAATTCATTACTTTCTCTTTACGCTTTTCTTTCACGCGACAGCTGACAGCTTACCATTTTGTACATAATAACATTTTAGCCGTGTTCACTTAATGAGAAAATAAAGCTGCTTGTTCTATCTGCTTTGTACACTACTTCTAGAACATGAAAGCTCTTTAGAAATCAATACAGGAATACATAATATAGAATGTTACAGAGATCAAGTACGGTAGTAGGGGAAACATAAGTAAATATTTTGGCAAAGAATAAGGTCCAGTAATTTTTTCTGTCACTTTATTTCTTTTCTAAAACCGAAGTACAAAAACATGGCTCACTTTTATAGTTAATGCAATCTATGAATTGTATATCGTAACCTTGACACGTACTTTAGTCATCAGTGCTGCTCTCTCTAACAAACTGCTTTTCGGTGATTACTTATTAAAACTGCTTCACAGAACAAACAACTCCGGACTACGACTCATGTTTACAACTGTCTGATGAAGCACACAGATATTTCTTTGAAAGTTAAAAGATATATATACACAGGATGGAAGTGAAGTGATCCGTCAGACTTTAACAGCAAATTTCTCATGTTGTGAGTAACAAAGTCTTATACCAAAATGTTGAAAAATTTATAGTTTTCCAGAAAAAAATATTTCTATCAAAACAATTTATCATCACCTGGCTAAATTATTATTGATTGAAGGTTCTTGACTTATGGCTATATTCATAGAAAATTGATGTATATAATACATAATATTATATAAATTTACATTATATGTATTACATGAAAATGCTTTTATTCTTCAAAATTTTTGTCGAAAATTAAGCAAAGCGCCTAAAAAACTTCTTTGGGATTTCGATAACAATGAAGTGCCGATAATGTCATGTGCTATTGACCAGTACTTAATGAGGTTTTTGCCTAGTTTCTTTCAATTCTGATTAGATGCAGTGTTGCCATTTTTATATGTGTGCTAAGGTACTGCCAAGCTGCAATTTTTCTGTCACGGAGGTTAACATAAAGTTCCATTGGCTGCAATATGGCATCCGGACTGGGTCAGGCTGAAGCTCCTGTGTCAATAGTTTCCTATCTCGCATCTAAGGAAGCAATAAGACTTGCTCGAAAATTATCACTCTTCAACAACACTGGAACCCCTGCTGGGAGGCCTTGCGCGATTACCCCCACCTTCCTTGAAGTTTTCTATGGCTACTGTAGCTGTTACAACAGTTATGTACGTCCACTTCCGTTTGGCAGTTGGATCAGAACAACAGACACTGAACAACTCGCCCCAGAAATTATGAAAATCGACACAAGTTCGAGAGTAAAAGAAACAATTAACGCACAAAAGACAGGTTGATAAATTACAGTGTGCATTGTTCGATAAGCTACGTGTTTCACAAAGGCATAACATAGCTATATAATGGCAAAGTGGAGAGCAGATAGCACTCTGAACACCGAATTATGGGTGCAGTAATCATACGAACTTCTTATACATCGCTGGGCTGGCAGCACAATATATTGCTAGTAATAACAGAGGTCATGCAATATATGATCCTGTTCATTATTCTGTACACACTCTCTGGTAAGATGATAGGTGTTACTTTCCTGAGACCGCAATAGATATGCGTAGTCAATTTTCTTAAGAGAATAATTTAATTGGAGCTTCTGTATAAGTGCCATTAGGATAGAAGCAGTGTGTGTATTTATGTTTTAATGAAGTGCAGGACTGTAATGAACGCCGCAAATGGCGCCAAAGCTTGTGGAATAATGAAAATGGTGAACCCATAGAGATATAAAAGCCTACCTAAGTATTCACTTATTTTAAAGTTGAAATGGAACATCAGAACTTGTTTACTGAGTCAAAGCCAAGGATATGACTAGCAGATGACAAGTTGTACATGTTTTGAAAAAAAATTGTATTAAGCCCCGGGTATCAATATCTATACTGCTATAAATCTTATTTTATTTCAAAATGCTTATTAGAATACGAAAAAGGAAATGTTTTCTAAGATATACTTATAAATTTAAGGCAATAATTAAGTTTTTAAGGAAAATAACTCGAAAGATCTACTACTCCTCCACACTCCTCCAGAGATTGTTAAATCTGGCATTCCGTGTAGCATCTTTCAGAAAAGTAAATACCCAACTTCAGCGAGACCTGAGCGAAGGGTCACCTAATTGTCAGGCGCTCCTCTATCGATGCTATGAGAATTAAGCTTGTCATTGCTTACCTTGCTGATCAGACGGCAGCCATGGGCTCACCTCGCAGTTTTGAAAAGCAATATTTCAGCAATCCTTCTACATTAACGGACAAATATTGCACATTTAATTTCAATGCACCTGCAGAAAACATGTCAGTACTTTTTTTTTGTCTTCTTTGGAAGCGAAGTAGTTACCACAGCGCAAAGTTTTCTTCTATTAAAGTCTTCTAAACAGGGAGCACCGATAATGGCTTTAATTTCATTTACTATAGAGAATGTTTAATTGTTTTATATCTTCAATTAATTCTTTTTTTAAATCTTCACACTCTGAAAGGTTGTTTTCATTAAAATCCCTGAAAATTAGAGAAAGTGGTCTTTACAGAGATTCTGTGTTATTTTTTCACATGAGCCTTAGGGCTTAAGTCAGTCTAAATATTAACATTACAGAAATTACTTATGTTATATCATTGATGTAATGCACATGATTCATCACTCTCATTTACAAAACACGGTTTGAAAGAATATATACTCTTAATTGTTTTGCCTGAACTCCCCTATTGGATATAACAATTCTATTTATTATGTTTTAATAATTACGTAAACCAAGTAAAAACTCAGATCCAACAAGACGAATGACTCATTATGAGTGCTCCAAATAAATACCTGAAAAGACTATACTCTTACTGATTTCTTAACCCCTAGTTTCTCTGCCAATTCTCCTCCGGATCGGAGGAGTTCTCCGAGTTACGGGCCCACCAGGGGATCCAGAACCTGCAGGGGAGAGGGGTGGGGGAGAGCCGGAGTACGAGCCACCACGGAGGAGGGTTCAAATCTGTAGGTGTTACCCCCTGATTTCTCTCCTCAGAACCCCGTTCATATCCTCTCACCTCACTCCTCCCTCTTGTAAGGTGCCCTTTCAGGGCCATAGCCACAAAAGATCTACAGATCTAGGTGTAAAGTCCCCCATTCGAACCCTGTCTATGGGTAATCTTCAGTTTACAAAGCAGACATCTTCTGCTACACACGATGGACGGTTTGACCATTAGGTTAATATTACTGAACCATGATACCTTCATTGGATATATCCTATCTTAAGTTTAGAACGTCACTGCTGCCTGTAAAACACCACGCATTCAAACCTCCGTCACGTATGCACCTTAATTTGAAGCAAGCTATTTTTAATGTCTATCAATGGGAACGTGTAACAACTATTACATTGTTTTAATCGTTTCATCAGTATTTGTTAGTCGTCAACAAAAGCAATTAAAGAAGCCAATATTCCACACTGTATGCCGAGATATTCATTTTTGTTCTTGAAATGTTCTTTTTCTTAATCTTCTAAATAAATTTAGACCAATATCTAGAAACAAAAACACAATTTTTAAGCCACTTCTAACGACACTAAGCACTTTCCCTGTTGTAATGAAATTCGCTGCTGAGTTAGTAACAATAAAGCTTAATATCATATGATCGAAGTGAACAAGAACCGAGGTGGTTAAGTGGCTAGCCGCAGAATTCAGCAACTGCTAACTGTCGCGGTCCGATACTCGCTTCCTGCATGTCTATTTTCTGAAATACAAAATTAACAAACGTCTTTAATTCTCTATAGCTTTTTATCAGGAATGGAAAATCAGGATAAAGACATACTTATAGAAATTGAGTGAATGGGGACATGGCAACATTGTGTAGTTCTTGCAAATAAACAACCGGCAACGCTGCTAAGTCCAAAAGATGCTTCACATAAAGTAAACGAAGAAAAGTGAATTAAATGTAGCATTAATTTGCTAATTATTGGAACCAATGCTCTTTGGATAACTGATATTCCAGATTACCAATTAGTGCTCGAAATACAACGCTTAATTCAATCATCGCACACATTTTACTTTCTCCGTCACGTACTTCCAACAACTAGTGCACTTCAACTAAAAATTCGATACCGATATTTCATCGAAAATACATGATTTCATTACCTCAAACTCAAAACAAGCATTTACAGAAAAATGCCCTCTTTGTGTGTGTGTGTGTGTGTGTTTGTGTGTGTGTGTGTGTGTGTGTGTGTGTGTGTGTGTGTGTGTGTCTGGGATAAGCATGACTCAAAAATGAAGTTCTATTAAATACCAAATTTGCAGTATTACTTGAGAATCTTCCAAGGATGTTAGCTCCCACCGCAAGCTACCTTTAGATGGACATTTATGAAAAACTTTGATTTTCTCAAAAGTTGCTTTAATATTTTGATTAAAATACCATAGGCATAATTTAAATTTATAGAAAGTCAAATACATATCTTGAATTTTCTGGGAACAGTCCTGAAGTACTCTTCACCCGAATGGATTTTGTATAATTACTGAACCGTAAGAGATAGACAAAATCTGACTATTCAAAAAATGTAAATTTCGTTAAAGCATACACATTAATATGTGAATTTTGGAGTTGAGCATTCCCGATGTTCCTTGTTACTGGTTTGAATGTTTAAATTATTATATTTTTCTGAACTGGAAATCCCTTTTCAGGTAGTTTGTAGCTCAGTGTCATGCAGTTAACTGAACTTTTTCATCGTGTGTGGAAGAAATAAGATAGCAATTATTGCAATCACGATATACGATGCTTGAACCTTCTAACTCCAATTTGTCTCTTGAATTAGATACTGAAGAGTTAATAAATGACTTCATGGGCATGTACATAGTGCATCAAAAGAATCGTTAAGGCTGCGTTTACTTTATTCCACTTTCGTGTTACCAAGCAGCTTATTTTCTCAGTTTTTCTTCTTTTTTTAACATTCATGGCGGATCGCTACCGTTCATTAGTGCTCCATTTATATGATCTTCATAGTTAAATGTGCAATTGCATGCGCTGGAAACAGATTGGTACCACATTAGATGACAAATTTTGTCACTATCTGACGACTTTTTATAAGGGATTTGGAGTTTTTCGTGGAATCAATCCGACGACCGTTAACGGATATGTAGTAGATGCTCTCAGTCAACATTTTATAGGCTGGTCCCACTTGTTTCAACTCATCGTAGACAAAACTAAGGTGCTTTGGAAAATTATAGCAAACTTTATAACTTCGATAAAGCTAACACTCCTCATATTTTAACATTTTATAATTTGTATAATAAATTCATGATATAATTAAGATGAACGAAGAAACAAATGAGAAATAAAGGTAGGAATTTTATTTAACTCCTAGTGCAACAGCCCATGAAGGGCGAAGGTTTGCCACCCAGCCGCTGTGTTCCCCACCTCTGCTCATTACAGGCGTCATTGATGGGGTGCTGTACTGGAGGGTGGGACGTGGTCAGCGCCCCGAGCCCTCCCAGCCAGTTATGCGGCTTTCGTGACCCTGGGCCACTACTTCTCCATCAACTCTCAACTGACTTATATGGGCGAGAATGACGTATAACACAATTTTCCTTGTAATTCACCTTTTCTGAAACCTCTTGTAAATAAGCCGGCAGTCGGAACTCGTGAACAATCTGGAAACGGTGTGTTCTGTCGCACTCTTTGTTGTCCTTGCTCTGACCGCTTCATTGTCGTCGGCCACGTACGTATAAGCAGTGGTGTGGGGTGGCTTGACCTCGAGCGTTTCACTAATGGCCGCTGCCTGCCGGGTCACAATACTGTCACCGCGCCCGCCGCATCTAATTGCCGACAACAGCAGTGTCACCCATCGCATTATTGTCGGCACTACCGCAAAGGAGCCGAAGGAAAGAGACAGAGCATGGCCGCATTGTTGGGGCGCTTGCCGAAAGAGAGAAAAGGATAGAGACTTCGAGAATCTTCCGCTTTGTATTTCACCGCAATAACTGAACTTTCCAGAATAGTGCCTGGGAGATATAAATAGCGGTAAAGTGCGACAGAAGAGGCAGTGAGACGTATGTGAAGCGTTGAGTAGTCGTGCCGAGGAAGAAGGGACAGTTCTTTGTGTTACGAGTTCGGAGCCGTGCTGTTGGAGAATCGGAAAAGACTTTCTTGCTGTTGCAACCAGTGTACAAAGTTACTGTTTACAGAAAAAAAGTGTTTCTTTATCTCGGCTACATCTGTCTTCTTTACTTTTCAACCCACTAAAGTCACAATACATTACAAAAGGGATAGAAAATATTAGCCTCTAAAACAGAAGATTTACAAAGAAATATTTTTAAAAAACGCACAAAATCAAGTTTGTCTAAAATATTATTTTAAAGTACCAACAGAAAAACAAAAAATAAGATGTTCCAAGGAAACCGACGAAAAAGTAAAAGTAGTGATAGTAAATAGAATAATTCAACAAGATGGTCATTTCAACTTGCTCGGCTAAGAGAATTAAATTGCCTATGATAAAGGTATAATGAAAACAGCAAATTTCGGAAATCTATTGAAGAATTATGAGAGCATTAGACAAAATCGGAACAAAATGAATGAAACTTAAATTTTATAAAGCATTAAGTGTTTCACTTCTACTTTATGGATCAGATATCTGAATAATAATGAAGGAGAATACAGATCGAATAGTGGCGACGAAAATATTTCTTAGACGTTAACGGCTGTAAACCTGCGACACACTGTGCAGCAGAGCGCCTAAGACAAACGCTCTAACGACCACGGTTACGAAGGTCGGTGAAAGCACTTTTAGAAACAATTCTATGCGTATGTCTCTGTGAACAAGATGTGGAAGATTGGGTTTCCATTGTTGAATGTAATATCTTTGCTTTGAACTTTATGTAATTGGGTTTTATATATCAAGTATCATACCTTTGCTTATATAGTATATTTTGTTTCAGTTCTTGATTGAAAATAAAAGACAACAAGGCTTGAGATACACAGAAGCCTATATCTGTCTGTTATATTTGCTTCTCAGAAGTAAAAAACACTCTCTTGGGATTTTTATTAAAACAGGAGAGCGTATTTAGAATGTTTTGTTAAATAAAATGTATGTTCTGAATTTTCTAAGAAGAATCTGTGAATACCTCTTCATTCTGAATAAATATTTTATAACGTCTAAACCATAACACATAGACAAAATCTTACCACGCAAAAAATGTAAATTTCGTTATATCGTACTATTTATGTCGGATATTACAACGTTCTATGTCAATAATCATTTAGGAGATATTCGTCATCATAGGTTTGAATTGTCAATGACTACTTCTTACTTTTTGACTGCAAAATCGCTATTCGTCTTTTTTTTTTTTTTTTTTTTTTTTTTTTTCCTTTCTTCAAATGTTTATCTGGGTTGGTATGAAGCAGACAAAAGACTATGCTGAGTTTGTTGAATTGGTAAAGACAGTGAGGTAAATATAACACATTCGGTTTTTTCCCCCTTTTAAGAGCAAGGTTTATAGTCCGCAACCCCTTCCACCGACGGCCAGACACTCAAACGAGTAGTCTGCCTGAAATAGAGGAATAAGTGTTCAATAGACGCTGGTTACCAGTTTCCATTGCGTTGATATATCTGGACAGCATTTCTTTACGAATCTCCGCAAAGAATGTCAACAAATGATAGCGTTTCTGACGTAAAAGGCGATGCATTTTAAAGAAAATACTAAATTATGCTTGTGGCGATAAAATGTTCTTATTTAGGAATTATCATCTTGGGTTAGCGCCGTCTATTCCACTCATGCCGGATTGTCACCTCTTGATCGTGGTATTACAGCTTTGGTTATATCACCTACTACTTGCGGTTCTGCCAACCTAAATTTTTCTTACCTTTCTGAACATCAGTATACATGCGCAGTAAAAAACAATTAGCAGGCCATTAAAAATGACAGACAAAAGATGTAGTGCGGATATGCAGCCGTCATCATTTACTTTTGAAGTTGTAACTTTAACAACTGCTATTTTAAATAGAGCAGACCTGCCAACTGTGAAAAATAAATCTTAATTAAAATGTATGAATGTTATTGCAAGTTGTTTACTTTTAAATCACTATCAATATTAAATAAATAAATTATTCATTATTTCGCGGAATACTCAACAAATACCACTCAGGGTTTTCATATTTGGGATAATTTTTCTCGCGCATCGTCCTCGCAAAATTATCATATGAAACCCTCTCCTCAGAAGCTACTTCCGTTGCAATATGCTATTTATACGATAAACACATTTAACATTATAGCAAATGAACTGGTACTGTTACACCAGAGCTTTTTGAGACACAGATCTAGTGATTTTTCTTCAGTAGTGCACAAAATATCATCAGTTCATTTGTAAACAAAAGCCTGACGCGAGCTGTTCCGGCGAACAGCTTAAAATTCCAAACACTAGTTTCAAACGCTGCTGTGTCCTTGCAACGCGTATTGAAGTGCTGGCAACGAAATGCAGATGTCGCTAGTGTTTGCCGTGACGTCATCCTGAGGGGGTTCTCTATCTCTCTCGCGTGCACGCTTCGCTCTCTCGGGGAACCCGGAAATGCAATTTTCGTTTAACCTTGGCGCCCGCCTAGCTTCTTGTTCATTCGCTCACTGCAGCTAAAACTGCAGCAACATATATAACGTTACACACCCTGTTCACAAACAAACTTCATCACAGCTGACTCACTGCAGGCCTGGCTTGACAAATGAAATGCGTTTGGCTTCAAATCTCACAACGTTTAATGTTTCTTCTCCTACATAGCTATAAAGTGATCATTACTTACCAAAGTAAACACTATACATTTTGTTCTAAAGGGCAATATGAAAGGATTGCAAGCAAAGTATAATTATTCTAGACACAAACTTTCAGTTTTCTCTTTCGTACTGCCTTGAGTTGTACTTGGCATGCGGGCTAAACACCTAAAATAAACAAAAGACATGCGTACCCCAACAAGGTCAAGCTACTTATACACACGCTGAAAAGCGAAAGTAGGAATTAAATAAATCCCAAAACAACATGCATAGCTTGCAGGACACCTTGGAAATTTCTTAACCATGTTGGAGTGCTGAGTGTGCCTTATTTATCAAAATGTTTATTCCTTATTCGACACCTCTGTTGAACTGCAAAATATGAAAGAAACATATACAGCGACTCCAGAGAACATTCATCTCTATTTAGACCAATTATGATATCCAAATTGAAGAAAAAAGTCGTCTTTAATACACAGAAGGAACAAACTAATTATATCATCGCATGTGTTGTCTCTTGTTTGACAATTTTTCATTATATTAGTTTTACATGTTTTGAAAATTACAAGATTTTTAACTGTTTCAGCTATAAACTTCACAAAAATTACTGCATATGCTTTAATAGAGCAGCTGATGCCATAGGCATATGATTTAAAGGGATAAATATATTTATGAAACAGTAAAAACTCAAATGTTCATTAGTAAACACGGTTAAAAACGTTGACCTTTCCTGACATGCTTTTTCCTTCAGTTCAAAACATTTTACCGCCACTTCAGATATTGTACCAAAACATTCCATGTACTTACTCAATGCCAAGCAATTTTGTAAGCACTACACACGAAAATGTTTAAGATTTAAAAATAATTATAACATTAATAACAACAATGACTTTAAAAATGCTAGAACACGTGAACTGTAACATTGTTTTCTCCCTCTGTGTAATAAACATAAGAATTCTCTTCCTTGATTTGGTTCCTAGAATGCTTTAAAATGCTGACGAAGCAACCAAACCTTCCGTTTCCGGTACACCAGTCGAAATTGCATATTAGACACCAATCTACCGAAATATTTCACCGTCTAACAATTTTTCGTTTTGTTTTTATTACCGAACAACTGTCCCCAATTAAAACAGCAATTTATTTTTAAATGTAATTGAGCTTCCTATAATGCTGCACGCCATAAGATGCACGCAGTAATTCTCATTCATTCACATTTATCATTGCTATTCAATTCTGCCTGGAGAAGTACAAATCTCTAGTAGTTCTACTGACTCTTTGTATATATGAACATTTTCATTCTTATGCGACAGCTGTGAAATTTGATATGCAATTACTTTATGCACCGTATAGAGACTAAGATGTGACGAATCTAGTTATTTTCCCCAAGAGAGAATAGGGATTAGTATGGGGCTTATTGTTTAGTTCTGTGAGAAATGTTAGATAACAAAGGTGTATACGCATGTTAAGTACATAAGAAGAGTTTTGTTAGTGACAGTATTTCGATACTGTAAACACTTCAAAACAAATATATTTCAATATTACTTTATATTTATTAATAATAATTAGTGTGATTAAAAATTATTTTCTTATTTTTAAATCATCCATTATCAAATGGATTAATCTTCAAGCTACTTTTATATCTAATTAGACATTTTATATCTTAAAGATTTTGAAACAGATGTAGGTAATGCAAATACTGAATACATAGTAATCAGCCGTAATTTCCGAACGTGAATTAAATAGAGCTAGTGCAAAGGGCATAACTGATAAAGGTATTGATTAAACTAAGAAGTGCAGACATTATACGATGTGAGGTAAAGCACTTAGATATTCCAAATTGGTTGTAAACATTACACTCCTGCCTTCGGTATCCTGAAAAAGTGGTATAACTCTACTTTCCTGATTCAAACGCCTGCGTTGGACTGACAAAGCCAAAGCTCAGCCAAATGCGACACCCAGGTGAGCAGTTTTCCTTTGATTCTAACTACCTATGTTACACAACAGTGTATTTTGCATCCTATTATATAACTCGCATACCTAACGTTCTTTTAAAAATGCGTTATAATCACTTGGCATCAGCTGCCAGCTATATAACGGTTTTCGATGCAATTAAACTGCTCTTGAAACAAGATCTACTGCAAATAAAGGTTACTATTATTCTCTGTCATACAGAATAAAGATGGCAAAACTTCTGGTTAAGTTGATGTGGAGACTACCTACAGTTGTTTAGGATGCTGGTTCAAGTTCCATGCTGTCCTTGTATCTCGGCCAAGGATTTACTGCGGTTTTCCTTCAACATTTGGGGCGAATGTTGGGCAGCTTTCTCATAGAGTCTTCCAGAACCATCCTAACTACTTTCAAAAATGTTAAATATACTAAGTGTTCTTTAAAACTTAAATGTACAACGTTTCCAAACCTAGATTTATATATTAGGTTCCACTTACAGAACAGACCAAATAACATTTTATTTTATCAAAACTGGACGATGAGTTCTGCAATTCGAAATGGTCACTGGCTTTGTGAAAAACGTTACAGCAAGGGCCTGTATTCTGATTACGTCACCTGTTCATTGACACATCAAAAGCATTGCTAACCTGTACAAAATTCCTTGTCGTGTGTCACAGATAGTGAAAATCCATATTTTGTATTTTTAGGAACTATTCTTTTCGATTTTACGTCATTGTTTTGTCATTTGCGTTTTTAGTATCCTTTCATTGCATTTATATTGATTACATGCATATCGTATATTATATGGACAAGTCATCAAAAATTAGAAATTTTACTATTCAACTGAAACAAAGCAATAACTTTCTATATCCTCTGTTCATTGTTGGAAAAAAGAGAATTTCCATTCAATGATTAGTCTGGAAAAGGTTGCTTGTAACTGTAGCAGGTATAATGCAATTGTGTATTAATACCTAAACTAGTGATGAAGTCACCTTTCCCTTTTTCATCTTAAAGAGTGCTTATAGTCAGATTGCTATTCTCATTATCCTTTCGTAATGTAACAAGTTGTGAAGTCCTATTCATTTGCTGTAAATTTTGTATAATTTGAGAACTCAAATTATATGGTTTTGAATTCCTATTTGTGTGCATTGTGTCCTTGGCAGTTGTTCATTCATTTGTTATTTGTTATCCATTTGCTATTTATTTGTTTGAGTTCGTTTTAATTTATAACCCTAACATGCCATTAGTGTAATAGAGTTTAGTTTTTGTAGTTGGAGAATAAATAAATAATTTGAGAACTCCAAAGGGTTAATTATAGTATTGTAAGGCTTGCTTTGGAAACAATTTTATCAGATTCTTCAACCATTGACATGCGACAAACATATTTAATTCATTGCCTAAAGAAAATCTCACCATGATTAAATTTTACTTTCTCTTCCATGTGCAAAAAGTGGCCCATTTGTCCTTATCCCATCATAAGATAGTGGGCCACATTTTTATGCACGTCATACTCATAAGACGAAAAGAAGATCCTAAACTTGGGTACCAATGTTTCAATAAAATCCACGTTTTGAGGTTCCTATATAACTATTTTAGAAAAAAAGGCCAGTGTGTGCGTGTGTGTGTGTGTGTGTGTGTGTGTGTGTGTGTGTGTGTGTGTGTGTGTGTGTGTGTGTGTTTCAACATCTTCCAAGGATGCGACACGAAGATTTCCAAGCTAATTCCCCCACGGCAAACTACCCTTTACATGAACCGAATTTTCGAAATCTTTCTTTTCTCAAAAAATGATTTTGATTAATAAATGCATTTAATTGACAGTTAAAACGCATATTTTGAATAATGTATATGTACAACACAAAATGTAGCTCCTTAAAGCACAAGTTATTTCAAATAACGCTTTTGTGGCAGAAGCCATTTCCGAGATATTCGTTCAATTGTTTAATACCTTGTCATTCTGTTAAATGTTGTCGATTTTCATTTGTTTCTCGAGTTTGTATGTAATCTCAGTATTAAAGCACTTAAACATTTAAGTATCGCTGTTTATCTCGCTTAAAATGAAGTAGATAGAAAACTTAGCTTTAGTGTGAATATCTCTTATGCCCACTAATAAACGATGTAGGATAGAGAATGTCGTATGAATATAGTAATATTTTTAAAATTACTTCCTCAGCGCCGGCTTTAAGAAATTTCAAATATTGAATGCAACTTAGGTATAAACTTCGTTCCACAAATTATTTCTTAAATTGAATTTCAAATATATCTGAATCATCATAAGACTGAAAAGCAAGTAATGGTCTCTTAAACGAGATTATAGTAACATAGCAATTACTTCTCATGAAAAGAAGTTTTTTTTTTTTTTCCCTATAAAATGGTATTTATGAGTTATGCTTGTTAGGGTGTTCTTGACATTCGAAATATCGGTCTCTCTGCCCATACAAATTTCAAGCCTTTGATGACCATATGTGCATCCAAGAATGACGTCACGCTTTAATTATAGTGTTTGCAACGTGGAAAGGCACTTGGTCTGCTGTGAAGTCATCTCTGTGTGTTTCAAACGTGATGCCTTCCCATTTTGTGCCTCTTCCTACTTCCTCTTACAGATGTCACAAATCTTGTGCCGAACCGCTTTCGTGAGCCAGGCGCCAAATGAATGAGCATTGCGTAATGAATGTCGTTATGTCACGTCCTACAGGACAAAAATTGCTGAACGCTTGTGTTTATGTAATTACAGTGGCATGGTTTAGGATCTGTGTAACTTCTTGTGTCCCAGTACACGTAAACAGATTAAGGTCCTGGGTTACATTGCATAAGAACTTGCAGATTACTATTATTAGCATGGCCAGCTATAATTTATAAAATATTTGAGTTTGTAGCGAGGTATCCGGCATGTCGCTGGGGCCCAGAGGTACACCTTGCTGTCTCGAAGTCTTCAGTTCGATGTTCTGCTGGCTGTCTCGTACTTGAAGATGTTATAAATCGTTTCTATTCTCTATCGATTCCTTTCTCAGGAGTGGAAAATGACAAATACGTGCTTTTTTGCTGCAAGCTGGATTTTCAAGTCGCAAAAGTAAGAAAGCAACTTTCCCTTAAGAGAACACTTAAGTGATATTTTAGCCTGTTTGGTGTTTTAACCGGCAAGTGTTTGCTAGCTATGCATTCACCGTAGCCTAGTTAAACAATTTCTCCAATAAATCTCCTAGATGGCAGTGTTTTTCGTTTGTCAGTTGTTGGTTTCTCAACTTATTTACAATGCTTCTATTTGGTTTGGAGGATTCCTGTGACTTACGAACTGTTTGTGTGTATTTGATCTTACTTTTGAAATAATTAAGGGTGTTTACGAAGCACTGATATATACATAACGTGTAGTATTCCTTCTTTTATTTGTGGCGAAAATAAAGTTCAAGTTGTGGCAACATATACTTTGACGTTTTTACACTTTGCGGTATTCAAAGATTTTTTTAAGAAAAACTATTCACTATGAACATTTCCATCGTTTAATTTGTTACAAAGATAATAAGAGATATAAATTTAAAATATCAAGTTTGTAGTTCAACATCTGTTGGAGGAGATAGATCAAATTGATATAAATTAATATATAAAAATGTGATTGAATATTGCAATGAAATTCGATACACACATTTTTTTTATTTGCTGGAAAAGCCTGTGCAAAAAATTAAGCCTGTAACTTCAACACTTAAGAAAATCACCTTTTTCACTTCGGTGTATCGGTAAAATTTCTAAAAATATTGCATTTTTTTCATTAAAAATAGTCTACAGTATTGTAATTGTAATCATGAAGTTTTGCTCTAAGTATTAAAAACTAATTTAAATTGCAATGAATGTCCCTATGCCACGCTCCTTTAACTTTTAACTGCCATTTTTCTATTTCTTCCTGTTTTGACTGCCAGCTTCCAGAAAGTATTGTTTATACACTTTTAGAAGGCCTGAACAAGACGGCGAAATACGTTTATTGACACTCCTTTGAAGCTTATTTCTTTTCAAACACCTCAACGCCAATGAAAATCAAAATAAAGGTTAACTCAGTTTACGTTTTTTCCATTTTGAGGCTGCATTTCTTCCAAACAAATTATATGTATAGTTATCATAGTTGGCAGTTTAATAGCGAAGGTACAACTGCATAATCCTGTGGAACAAAACGTTTGAATTAAACGTTGGTGAGATTTTACTCGAAGGGATATAAAAAGTAATAACCCATATAAAATTTTCTTTCCCCAGAATCATGTTATGTATACTCAAAATAACTCATAAATTTTTTCAGTGAAATATCTTAGTACTTTTTAAGAAAATGCAGCTTAATGTTTTAGAGAACAAAGAGCATAATACAACCGAAAGACGTCCAAAAATTCAGAAAGCATTACACAATATGTAAAGAAGGATTAGAAATTAGCACACAAAATTTCACTTTTCTAAATTAAAAAATATAGAAGTTATAAATACTTTTTGGAGATGATAAGTTTTACTTACGTGCCCTCATACTTCTTTTGCAACTTTTCTTCGTACGATTCTTCTCCTGTTACCCCACTATTTGCAAAAATGTAAGTGAAACGTTACCTCTCTCACCCATCTCCTCACGAAATGTAACGGATTCTGCCTGTGTATGCTATCAAATCCCAAAGGAAAACGTTCCCCTTTTATATTGTGACTTTGGTGGGTGTAAAGTAAAGAAGACAGATGTAGTCGAGATAAAGAAACACTTTTATTTCCGTAAACAGTAACTTTGTACACTCGTTGCAACAGCAAGAAAGTCTTTTCCGATTCACCAACAGCACGCCTCCGAATTCGTCACAAAACTCCCTTCTCACACTTTACTGCTATTTATATCTCCCAGGCACTGTTCTGGAAACTTCAGGAAAGTTCAGTTATTATTGCGGTCAAATACAAAGCAGTCAATTCCAGAAGTCTCTATCCCTTTCTCTCTTTCGGCAAGCGCCCAACAATGCGGCCATTCTCTCTCTTCCCTTCGGTTCCTTTGCGGTAGTTCCGACAATAATGCGATGGGCGACAATATCTTAAGGGGAGTCGAAATGCTCTATCTCTTCAATGTAAATAGATTACCAATTATCTAGAATGAGATAATTATCTGAATTTTTAAGACATGTTAAGTGGTATTTTTACGATAGACTGATGAAACAAAAATACTTTTCCATCATGAGAAGCAAAGTTGTGAATTTTTTTAATACAATGCCTAGATTTTTATTGAAATACAAGAAGCTTAAAATTAAAAAATAACTAAACTTATATGTCTGTCACATAAAATCCCTTTTATTAAAATAAAGCTTATTTAGTTGTAAATGTGTAACAAAAATTTTAGCACATTATACCAATAACTTTCAGAGATAATGGGGCGTATGTGTAGAAAATTATTAGTACTTCAGAAACTGCAGTTAAGCAGGATGAGAAAACCTTAAAACCTATATGCAGCATGATTTTTAATAATCATTTTAACGTATTTACGATTAAGTACATCTGTGAAACATACCAAAATGAGCGGAAGATCTGAAATATTCATATGGAAGTAAAATCTGAATTTTGAAAAAAAAAAAAAAAGAAAAAAAAAAAAAAAGGAATTATAAAATTCACTCCCCTACTCTCTTGGAGAGCACATTTATTGGTGCTTTTCATACATTTATGAGAGTTCAACCATTTGTTTTCTCCAGCGACGCTGCTACTACATACCAGGGAAATCCTATGCATCTGTCTCTTTTTCACATCGGTCCTCTCTCTTCACACCGCTGCCATTTTTCCAGGTCCCTATGCTGCTGGATAAGTTTTGGCTAATCATCCTGTAGGGGCTATTTATGATGTGCCTATCCCACTCCACAATCTTCTGCATAACTATTAAGATAGGTTTACGGTACACTTCCACAGCTAAAATTATTAATAAAATTTTCAGAGAAAATGTTAAAAAAACATAAACCCTCCAGGTACGTACATACTCCATTTCTTCTATCACACTGGCATTGTGTAGTATAAGATCGAAAAGTTTCATCAGATATAAAAACTCATTTACCAAAACCGGAACAGAGCTATAAATTTTCGGTTTTCTTTGCCGATGCTTCACCCGAGCTACCGCGGCGCCTTACCCGAAGGCACATTAAACTTCTCTTATCTGATGCATATATCCAGTGAACTCCCAAGGCGATTTAAATTACTACTTTTTAACTAGTTTATAGTGTTAAAGTGCTTTTACCTTGTAGATATATAGTTAAACATGCTACTACGGTTATTTTAATCAACTTTTTAAATTGTCCTGTTGGAAAATTGAATCTGATTTAAAAATCTGAAAGAATACACGTTATTTATATTACGTTGTTTGCGACATATTATGCTTTTTCCTAGAAATTATATAAAACTAAACGTACAAAAACAGCATTAAAATGTTTAGCGCAGATATTACGAAATAGGTACTTGAAATGGATGGAACATGGTGGGAGACAAAGTGGTGTGAGCTTAGATAACAGAAGGAACGAGATTATTAGAAGAATTATGGACATGGATAATTAGTGACTAAACGAATTGAGAACAGAAAACTTCGGTGGTATGATCACGTAACAAGATGGATGAAGAGAGATGACATATCCTGTTATAATGATAGACCGGCGGGCAGAAGGAAACGAGGACGACCTAGGACGTCCTGAAAGTGTGGGGCATCGCGTATGATGAACGGAATTGAAGGAAACTGGAATGAAAGGCATAGATGGAGAATAGAAATACATAAATGGTGACCCCTAAAAATGGAAATGCCCTCAAAAGCAAAAGGCAAAGCAGAAAGGTTATTCAATGCCGGTCTAGAAACGCAATATTTAGGTTTCCGTGTCTTGTTTCAGGACCAACTGGTACTCTCGGAGTGCAGCCCGCTCACTGCCTTGCACTAGTAACTACATGCGTTTAGCAGGTAAAAGGCACACGAGACTCGCTCAAACTCTTCCCCGCCTGCTCATGCCTGTTCCAGATCCCTATTATTGTTTGGCCTCAACTGAGTGTTCATCCGTCTGCGGAATGATAAGAACCACATGATTAATTGTTCATTAAGATAACCAGTGAGCATTAACTATAATAATGTATATTTACTTCCGAAAATTATCTCACAGAAACATTAGCCTCATTCCAATTTTGCTACCACATTTTACAACAATCCATATGCATTTGAGGTTTATTAATTGCTACACCTAAACACATTGTTTATCTTTATGTACATTAGGTCAAGCTGCTTTGAATAAATTTTCCAATAAACGCTCCGACAATATGCGGTTTATTTTTGTCTTTATTTGAACAAAAATAAATTATGGTCCCGGACATTAAAAGTTAGCGAGAAATGTGTTTTTGCAGCGGGAATAAGCACGGCAGCTGTTATTTACAGTACGTACTAGCGGTTTTACTTTGTAATGTTTCCTGCAGGATATAGCTTTTATTAGTAATGTTTAATACCTATTTATACTGCGCATATAAGGCATCAGAGGCGGTGGGAGATGGGAATTCTTAAACAGTTGTTTTCAAGTCATCTGCACCCAAACTTTTACACTACAAAGAATGCAAAACTAGAGGAAAAGAGTGAATGATAGGTAAACACCTGTGCAAGTCTGCAAGCGCAAAGACTTTACGAGGGATGCATTATCCACCACCTCCTTAGCTATGACCAATGACAGTTCAATCGTGTTTCTTGCCCTCCTGGCTTAGAAATTTCTATGCCACTGAAGATACGCACAATGAAATTATATTTTGGAAAGGTGTTTTGGGCAGGAAGGCCTCCGCACTTAGGTTTAAGCTACCTCCCCGGTATTCGATAATTGTGAGGACTGAGAAAACCTGGGGAAAAACTCGGGAGAACAGTGCTGGAAGGATTTTAACACCGGACCTCCGGTACACAGGTCCATATCTAAATGACTTCGGCCACCCGATTCGATATTACATGTAACTTCTAATTGAGTAAAATGATTGTTTAGTATCTCTTTAAACCTGCAGTTGAGATGAAAATTAATGTTCAATTGTAACAACTATCCTAGTCCATTTTCATTCAAAAGGAATTTTCCAAATTCATTATTTTTACCCTTAAAAACTTTTAGTACACCTCAAGTTTGTGTCTCACATGAATAAATGGGAAACATCCTTCCGGAATTTCAGTGTATTCTAATGCTCACTGTGGTGAAGTTCATAACATCATATGTCTAAGGAAGCAAGCTGTTTGAATTAAAGTGTTTAACACATAATTTTGCTTATGTGAATTGAAATATGGATATTTAATGATCCTTATATTTTAAATATACCACAGATATCCTTGTGTTAACCACCAAGGCCAAATACATTCTAATTTACAACAGGGTGGGCACACGTAAAACAAGCGGCAGCTGATTTGTGTGTATGTATGTGCGTGCTACAGAACTTCAATAACACTGTTGTGAACGGTTATGTGTATGTATACTATAATAAATCGTTTATTTTGGTTTTTATTTATTTTAAGCTATATTCATATACATAAAACTAATACTATGTAAATATGTTGCAGTAAAGAGGAGTTTTTATATTTACAGATCCGTGTACCCCTTTTTTGTTTTGGAGGAAAAATGTTCCATAAGGCAATGTTAGTTTAGGTGGAAATACGAAATAAAGAGTTAACTCCTCCACAAAGAAATACAGCACTTAAGGATTAAGTATTGGAGAAAATAGAGAATGTAAAATTCAGTAGATATTATGGCCAACTCACACCGTTACACATACATCAAAGTTTAACCCACTCATGCTATGGGAATGTACGGAAATCTGCCGATATTTCTGATTTCCTACAGGGGTTTTCTTTATTTAATGTTGGCAATCTCTTCTAATCATTCGTGATATCTGGTTGAGACAATCTCTTATTGGTTTGAATTTAAGTACAACAGACGCGCTCTAGTCTGTGAACTAAAATCTAGTCCAGGTGAACGCCGAAAGGGGAGAAGTTCTGAAGCATGACACCTGCGCAGCACCATTCCCCATCTAACAAATGGGTTGTCAAATCCATTTTTACTGGGATATCTTAAGTCTAATGCTTTTCTTTGTTTAAAGGGTAATCGCGTAATTGCAATTATGTTATGTTAAAAAAATCAAAAGCTAGTTTTGTGTCCAAATATAGTGAACTTCGATTCATCACCCCAATTGTCCTTCGAAAATTTTACCACCCAATGACTTAAATGACTATGATTATGTGGTCCAATCCCCTGTGCTTATTTCAAATAGGTCTCTCTCTGGTTTTTTATTTTTCTTACACTTAAATGTTTTATAATGTTCCGCATGAAGCAATAATTTTGTTCAAATTTTCAGCAGAGGCTTGGAGAAAATTGACAAGTTATTTTTCCCAAACATTTAAATTCCTCAACATATATTATTAATTTCATCACTGAGGATAAATTGTTTAAAAATACGCAACAGAATTTAAAAACTTCTGGTTGTCCATTTTGTATTTTAGCATATAAATAAAAGGTACTTTTTTTCAACATTGTGTTTTCAACACAGCGTTGTACATACATCTGATCATAATTAAAGCACCTAATCCCATTTTTTATTTTTATTTCAAAGTCTATTAATGACGTCTGTATAAATTTTCAATTATGGGAAAATAGCTTGTGACAAATTTCGGACAAAATTGCCCTAAAAATTGCAGTAACTGACAAAAAGGATTTAACTAATACGTTAACAGGCTTATAGCTTTACCTCGTAATATTTTACCTGAAACACACTCTTGATTTATGTTTGTTAGGTAACTGTTTCGAGATACAAAAATGTTGAGACGCTCCTCCGCCTTCATTCAAAAACACGTATCTTCCATTCTCTTAACATCTCTTCGGGCACCTTCCTCGTAAGTGGTGTTCAGCGGATGTCACTGCATGCAAATATGGATAATGAGTTACGGTACATTTTCCTTGTATGTAGGCTAAGAAAGCTCGTGCAGCAATAACTAACAAAATATACACGCAAGCATGCGATAAGCATAGCAAGAAATGTAATAAACTTTCCACAATTTTTTGTATGAAGTAAGCTGCGCTAAAAGTTAGTAGATGAAATGATATTGCAACAAAAGAGTATTAGTAGAGGCATACAAATAATGTAAAAGTTAATATATCTGTTTATACATATTTTGACAATTTTGGATCAATAGCAAGATCAATACGAGTTCCTTACTTCAACATTAAAAACAGATGAACTAGAATGTGTCATAAGTGTGATTTATTAACAAATTACTTTTTCACAAAAAGTACCATAACGATACTTCAAGAAATGCACTATGGAGAATATACAATACCTACACTTAATACATTTTTTAAAAATGAAATTTAACACATAAATCCGAGCTTGGACATATAAAGAGAAATAATTATGCGTCTTTGTTTGTTCTGCAAGTTTATAACCTCATTGACATGAATATGAAACATGTGAATTTCTAGTACAAAAATTGAAGAGGCTCCGTTTCTGTGTCGCATTCGCCTTTGTGATGGAAGTTTTCCATTTAATGCATTTTGGATTCTTTTCTCTAGCTGCTAGATGGTTGCAATAAGCAATATATATATATATACTTTTTAAAGAAAGGGTAATGAATCCCCTATGTTTTGCGAGCAGTTAGATCTGTCGTGCTCCTTCATTCGACTCCTAGGTCTTTGCGCCATTTGCAAAGTCTGCAAGTCTCCAAAACTTGTTCCATTTATATCCTGCTTTTAGCTTCAGTGTTCATATCGGCGACCTTTCCTTTGGAACGGTGTTAACTGGAATCAAGTTACAGTGAGTTTTGGGTCTCCGTCATCTTTCTTCATTAGATCACGCACAAATTCACACGCTTATTGATACTCTGGGAAGGATAGGAAATAATCTTGCCAGAGAAACATTTGTGCTCCTCAGCCGGGAATCGAACCCGGGACCCTTCGCATCTACCGACTGAACTACGGGGTCAGCCCAGGCACTTCTTGAAATCCTTAAAATTACAAGTTTTCCTAACAGTATTTAACCCTAAGAATTAGGAGAGGTCCACAAATGAGATTTTGTTTCAATCGCTCTCCTGTTATTTTCTACGTATTTGATCATTTTCGATTTTGTAGTGTTCTGACCCTGTTATAAGACCAGATGTCTGCAATAGTGCAATTCCACTGATTTTAAGCAGTTCCTGATTTTTAGGATGTCTTTGAGAAGAACATTCGAGTGTTTCTGTCCTGATAGACTCCCAGTATTCGTAATGTGATTCATTTTCATGAATAATTCCTGGATTACCTATGAGAAAAGTCCAAATGATAGTCCAAATCTGCTCTCAGCAGCTACAAAACAATTATCTACTCCTTGCTCCGCCAGATCATTGGCTCCCTCGTTGCCATGGATTCCTCTGTGTTCCGGCATCTACATCAATTCCACTGATTTGTGCATGGTCAATGTACTTAAGTCTCCATACATTTGAAGATTTGGTTACCTTACCCTCAATAGCCTTTAAGGCTGCTTGGCTGCCTGAGAGTACAGTAATGTACAGTATAGTCCTTACTTAAGATTTCCCACACACAAGCCAAGTGAAAAAAAAAAAAAAAAAAAAAAAAAAAAAAGAATAACTGACACAGCCAAATATCCCCAGTTCCTTTGCCCAGAATACCCTTACACGCTCCTAAGGAGCTGTATTCCACATTGATTCTTGTGTCCAAAGTTTTTCAAAATTATACTAAGGCATTTAACCTCATCAGAGAATTGTATCCTTGTTTTTCTTAGACTACATTTCTAAGGCCCTTCAGACCTCAAGGTTTAGTGAAGGTTATAATTGTCATTTAAGAGGTGTCTGCAGATATTTCACATCTGCCACACCGATGTTGAAATTTTCTCAGATGTATCTATCATCTCTGAGACTATTTAGGGAAATTTACCTCCCGTGATTGTTGCTAAATCATCAGCGCAGCAATGATAGGATAACCAACCCCACCCTATTGACATCCCCTCATTGTCGACGAGAATATGGTCTCTCCAAATACGGTACTTGCTATTTGTCTACCTTTTAAAATGGAATTGATCTATAGAGAGATTTCATTTTATTCACAGCTTTAAATAATGTCTTAGTAGAAGCTTTATCAAAACCACCCTTGATGTCAAGAAAATCTCCTAGAACAATCTCTCTAAAGTGTAGGCATCTCCTATATTTGATACAATACGGCGTAGGGTTGCTTCTGAAGATTTGCCAAGTTGATAAACAAATTGGTGCCTGTGTGAAGGATATTCCTGTAAACAATTTTACCTACTAGTGATAAAAAATTCTCCATTGTTATTAATAAAAATTTTCCGTGCTGTATAAAAATACAGCTATCGTTAAAATACATTTATGACAAATGCATTTTTATGGCATTATTAATTACGAAAATATTCGATATTGTTGATTTAATTTTTCAATGCTTTTCAGTTTTTTTAGAACAGTTGGCATTCATTTGTTTCTCGTGATGTCAAGGAATATGAAATGTCAAAGATAGCATATGGCATCAGGCTTTTAAACTTTTGACTATCGCTTCAGCTTTCTTTACATTCCTGTAGTGGTTAATCTAGATCAGCATGAAGTAGGTAGAAAAATGATGCTTTGTAGAATACTAAACATGAAAGGAGGTAGAGAAATCCATGCGAATGTAACACAATTTCACACTAGAGAAATGTACAAAATGTACTGAAAATTTTCCGTTATTGTTATGTTTATTTACTGTAACAAGAATAAAACTATTAAATGTTTCACTAGAGTTCTACGCAGTAACCAATGATTTAGCTGCCCAGTTCCAAACATTTCACCATGAAATAATATGGTACTCTTTGGAATATATCTGGTTGCTCCCCAATTTCCACATGGTCTACCACGACCCTCGCTACGATCTCTGCTTCTGGGTTCATCGACCTCTCACAGAACAGTACTTTCACCTGTCCCCACCGACTCCCCGTTCCCTCCCCAAATAAAAAAAAAATAAAAAAAAAAAATAAAAAAAAAAACAGCTTTTGAGCGACATCCATTCACCTTGGTGACTAAAATGTAGGAACAGTATATTCAGTCCTTTTTAGTCTCGTGCGAACGCATTACTGACACATTCATTATACGAAGATATTCATGTGGAAGAATCGGGTTTTACACAAAAATATCCTCAATCATTCCACGGTCAAATATTAATTTACCTGTCAAACGTATACATATAGAAATTCACCGTGCTCATTAAATAATTAAAGCAGACTTCATGCATAAGTGCATTTTTTGTCGAATAGGTCTGCATTTGTTTGTGTGTCAAAATAATTTCAAGTTCAAATGATTAAAGGATTCACTTTGTAACATAGAGTAAGAGGAGGCCTTTTTCTCTTTCCCTTACTTTTTAACTATTAACTAATCATAAGATGACGGGACATTTTGCCACATAATTTTAGGAAGATGATAAAGTTTTAAATGAATGTTTTCTCCGATGATCAAGAAATTTGGTTTTTTAGAAAGTCCATATGTCCTTCAATTAAATATAGATCATTTAAACATATCAGCTTAAAAAAAAAATAAAAAAAAACTGATGGCATCATTGAAGTGAGAGAGGTAAATTGAGTCCATCTGCCAGCAGTATTAAGAACTCTTCACTGACAGAGCATTTAGAGACATCTCTTGGAGGATGTCGTATTTTGTGTGCAGTACTGACTTCATGGCAACTTCTTAGCTGTTGAAGACACACAGTAATCTGTGGTCAATTTCAGTTTAAACTGCTTTACAAGATTCTATTATGAAGTTGATTTTTGTGTTTCTGGATTGGCTGTTTCTTTTAACCAGGAAGTGAACTGGTATTAGGATTTCAACTGTATCTGCGTCTTCGGTGGTGAATCTGCTCTTTAGGGCAGCAATGCTGGCTAGTAGATATCTAAATATTTCTCATTTAGCTACCAATGCCCTAAAACCTTCTCAGGCAGCGCTTGGTGGAGCCAAACGTGCTCTCCAAGAAAGCTCCACATGCGCCCGAAACGCGATGAACTTCAAACTGATGTCTCACGCCCAGTCGAATGACACCGTCATTAAATAAGAGGTTTATACCTTGCAAGTTTAGATGAGCTGGGTAATTGATCTCCGTTTTTCAAACCAGCAATTTCCGTGAAAAAACTTTCTTTCTGTAGTCCCTTATTCCAATAAGCGCGATTATTTTGCAAGTCTGTTGCCCTCAAAGTACTTGGGGACATAAATTTATTTTTAAGTGCCTTGAAGAATTGATATTCAAATCTGTGACATTTAAAAGTTTCTAATACGAAGTGAATTGGGAGATATCCAACAAGGGTTTGAGCTAAATTACATTAACCTCTAGCACTTGCTGGCCTTTGGAAGTATCGTGTGTTTAACAGTTATGCCACGAGACCAGGAAGATTTGTTTCCTGTAAGCCAATTAGCTACACAACCAGCTCGTGAACGTAATTGATCTGGCGCTAGACCACGAGTTCGGTGATCAGCACGGTTTTGTTCTCTTGGGAAGTGTCTCCATAGATGGTGTTGCATATTGATGGTTCTCTGACACAATTACAAATGAAAGTGTTCCATTTGTGTGGATCGCTTTTAATCTATCCCAATGTAATAGTAGAGTTGTACCACAAAGCTTGTGAACCCGCCACCTCATATAAATACCGAAGAAGGCGAGAATCAACGCATGTCGTAACTCCAGTCTTTTTTTCCTCCCATTCTTTTTTGTTGTTTTCCTTGTTGTCTTTTCGTATTTGCCCACGGAAACAAAAGACATTTAAAATTACACAGGCGCTCTTGTCGAGGTGGAACTCGAACCCGCGATCCCCTGCGTCACGAAGCACCAGCAGTGAGCACGTTCATGGGAAAGAATTTCCTTGATACAAAGATTTTTTTTTTTTGTGTTATCTGAGCTAGCCTTTTTAATTACAGATGACCCTCGTGAAGCAGGTACCAGTGCTAAAAACTGATGGCGACAAGACTCTTTCTGAAACATTGTAAAATATATGTGCTTCTGATACTTCGGTCTTCGTGATATCTATATATCTAGGGATGGCCATCAATGACAGCGATTGAAGATTTGAAATTCACAGGTACAGAAGTGTGCGAGGTCAGTTCTTCCTATACTAAGCCTCTGATCCATATGTTTTGCGAAATCAATTCACCAAGAATACTCACTGATAAAAAAAGTTCCTAGGGGTCATAAGAATATTTGTCAGTAGACATTTTTGTTCACTTTTTTCTTTCAATCATGTTGCTGATTTTCATTGGCCAAAGCCATCGAATTATTGTCGCGACCCTTTGGAGCAAGTATCAGGTCTTTCAAAGACATTAAAGGCACTGAAAGTAATTTGACAACAAATGGGTGCAGCTGGGACAGCCCTTGGAAGATCTTGTAAAGCATTTAATTTGACAAAATTCTGATCATGCACAAGGAACTTAAAACACTTCATCACCAAGAGCTGACAACACTTGATTGCCGTATTTCAAGTATATGCCAGTGATTAACAGAAACTATGTGGTAGTAGACCTAGTCGCTCTTCCTTAACTCTTGACAATCGATGACAAAAATAGCTTCTGCAGAATGCGCCATTATAGAGTGACTCACAAATACTAAATAATGAACCCATATGACGAACGAAATGAGAGCAATCTCTTAAAACATGGACTAAACAGTTGTTAATTGGAACCGAAACAGTCCATATAGTGCATAATCCGTGAAAGTCGTCGTCGTCATCATCATCATCACCATTATCATCAACGACTATGCTGTATAGTTTGTGCTTTTGTTGGCAACGAGAAGGTTTGTGGAGCTTAATTCTGTTAGAAAGTGCATTAACAATTAATTTTAATGATTAAATTAATTACTAATAATACCATCAACCACGTTTTTAGTTTAAGACAACTTATTGGAAAGAGCATTGCTTTTGAGAAACTTTTATATCTATTATTTGATTACTTGGGAAAAGCGTATGACAATATTGGTGGTCTAAGTTATGGGAATCGCTGGAAAACTATAAAATAAGGAGCACTATTATTTAAGCAATACAGAATTTGCGTGAAAATTTCTAAAATCAAAACGCAGAACAAGGCAATAATTTTGTGTTACCAAAGGCTTAAGAAAATGCTGTTCACTGCTGGCAATAATTTTATGTTACCAAAGGCTTAAGAAAATGCTGTTCACTATCACCTACCTTATTTGAAACATAGCTTCAAAATTCCTTACAGATCTGGAAAAATAAATGCTCCCAAATGAGATTATTATTAACAGATGAAAACATATTCACCATTATTCGCAGACAACCAGCTGGTTGTGGCAGGAAATTATGATGACTTGAATATATGAGAAGAAAAATCATGGAAGAATATGGAAAATGGGGCTTAAACATCTACATAAATAAAACTCATAATATGGCAATAGGAACAAGATCTAGGTAAAGGAAGAATTAAACATTACAACGAATATCAATATTTAGAGGTTAAAATAACGAAAAATTGAAACCATGGAGATGATATAAATGGTAGACTCAGCAAAGGAAGGTTAGCAATATCAAAATTAAGTAGTATTTTATGGGATAGGGATATTACAATTAAAACAAAAACAAACATATGTGTATATATGTGTATATGTATGTATTATAGTGTTATAAAATTGTAATTATAAAATTGTAATCACATATGGATCAGAGACTTGGCATTTGAAATCAAGAACAATAGCTTAAGGATCTCTAGAATAGACAAATCAGAAATATAGTTATAAAGGGAAAATGATAGTATAAGGTTCATTGCTAGAAGAAATTAAAACAGAACAACTATGATGGTTTGGACATATGAAAAGAATGGATGAGGACAGACTGCCGAAGATACATGAATAGATTTCAGTGGGATGTAGACAGAGGGGAAGACCCAAATTAACATGGAATGGTTCAAACGATAAAAGAAAGGAGATTAGAGATGGAACCTTGGAAGACAGAAGAGTGGAGAAGGGCTGTAACTCCTAAATGAATGCAGGAAGATATCAAAGATGTTGCAAACCTGGAATAGATAGATATTGATATAATTAAACGTCTCTGAAAATCAGTAAAGAGCTCTTGTATTTTACTCAAAGTAGGGCGTTTTATAGGACATTAGAATTACTGGGCCATAAGCAGTTCACGTGAAGCCCTAATTTCCTGGATGTGCAGTGCCGAGTGGTGTTTTTAAGCAACGGGTATAGTGGTAGACCTCCTCCTCCCCCTCTTCCTGTGACCGTGACTCACCCACCACACACTGTGGTCGGCACATGGGGAGATGGATGGTCTCCAAACACAATGGGATATTATGCGCCGCCCACTTCAGTAGCCTGAGTGGGTCTCGAACCCCGTTCAAGCAGCTGCTGATTATGTTACTGTTATGCGATGGAAATTGGCGGCATATTGAACTGGTGTTTGTAAACTACACCCTCTGCTTATTAACATTGTCTCTTAAAGCCCATTCATTTAAGGAATTCCATTCCGTATGTATCCCATCAGTTATAACAGCACTTTATATTCTTCAGGTTTATAAAGAGGAAATGACAGACTTCCGGTAAATTACCGAAAGCTGAAAGTGCAACTTGTCTAGTGTGGAAATGAGATAACATAAAGCATGCCAATCTTGAAGGAAATGAAACTGCATAGGCACCTAAAACAATTTTAGCGTCACTAAAACAACAACTGAAAAAGAAACTTCACTGTAGGAATGCAGAACTATTAGGCTCGAAAATACTGGACCAAATACGAAGAACTAAAAAGCGTTTACACAAATTTCCGTAGCCCACGTATTAAGTTCTCTGAATATAAAAATAAAGTATTTTAGAAAAAAAAGCTGATGTGTTGCACTCACATGACTTTCTACTCTTGTAGTTATCATTCTTACAAACACTTATTCCTATATCTTCTTCATGTTAGTTGAGATAAATATTTGCAGACACTATCTTATTGTTTATTTACTTGTAGGTGCAAGGGAAATATGGGCTTTTGAGCGATAGTCAAATCTTTTAAACCTTTTAGTTTTCGTTCTCTTTGCAGCTCTATAAATACCGAGTCTTCCATTTGACGAAATTTTAAATATTTCAAAAACTCACACAAATAACAAGGAATATTTCCGAGATTGTTCACTCTACAAAAAAATTTATTCGAACCTAAAGCGTGTGTTTTACAAAGATCTATATTTTTGTATAGTCAGATTTGAACTGTGCAGAAGTCGCCAAGAGTAAATGGGACTACATATGCTATAGCTAGAAAATTCAAAATATACATTTCGTTTGCCATTGAAATATCTCAAACATATAGCATTTTAATTACAATCGTTGGGGCCATTTTCGAGAAAATAAAATTTTTTGAAAATTTTCCATGTGAAGGGTAGCTTAGGGTGGAGGAATTTTCTTAATAATCTTCGTGTCGCATCCTTAAAATACATTAAACTTACATACCAGCATTGGTTTCTAACCGAATTTTAGTTATTGAGTTATGCTGTGCACAGACTGACACATACACGCGCGCGCGCGCACACACAGACACACACACACACACACACACACACACACACACACACACACACACACACACGGACTCTTTTTCTAAAAATGCGCTTTTTGGATTTATTGTCCTCAAAACATATATTTCCGGTGAAATCTCGACATCGAATTCTTGGGTGGAGTAGAATACTTCCTCTACTTACTATACGTAGCAGAGAAAGTAACAATTTTCTGTAGCAGGTGTACGTATATGTGTATAACAGCTCGATTCAAAAACGAAAAGTTGGATAAATGCCTAACTTGGTATTGAAGTTCAGCATCTTTAAAGAAAATACTCCACCTTAACCAACCTTTACATGGAGAATTTTAGTTATTTTTCTAACGATCTTACTTAGGGCTATGTTTAAGAGTAGGTACTCGTTTATTTTCATGGTCATGCAAGGAACGTAGAATTTCAAGCCCATCAATCTGACTAGCTAGGTTACTGCATATCCATTGTACCTACAACACAACATACAAATGTGTAATGAAACTTTTTATGTGTATTGAAAAAAAAAATAGGTTGAGTAATACTTTCTCTAAAAATTGTTTATAAAACATTAATAAAAGTTATACATACACAAACACGCAAGCGTGCACCTTAGAGCTTCTTAATACTGAAACTTTGAATTTACCTGCTACCTAGAGATATAGAATCTTTATTAAAAATATCCCTTTTGTATCAAAGGTTACATCAACTTCGCGATAGTTTAAAATGAACGATTTGTGGTTCAGTTTACACGCATCAATATCGGGGCCAAGTTCATATTAAGAAAAGAATAATAATACCGATACCAAATTCTTGAGTGGAATAGCTTACATATTTTTCTTAGCGGGGATAAATGGCGGAGAAAGTAAAACAGAAGAATTTAAGTTTTTATGCATGTTCCAAAGTTTCCACACTTAAGCATGGAAAGATATAATAGCATGACAAGCACTTCTTCGAAGACTACGATAAAAGTTAACAGCCTATCATTGTGATATGGCGGTAGCATGTCTGTCTCACATTCACGATACCCGGAATTCTAAGCTCGATCAGGATGAGAGGATATGGTTTTTTTCCGGGGGTTTCCCTTATTCTGAAAAATAATAGTGTGGGGCAACTTCAAGGTAGGTGGACCTAGGTTCATTTTAGTATTGTTTCACTCATTACATTCACTCATCCTCCAATACGGCCTCCCGGGTTTAAGAACATCACAATACAACTAAGGTATTTTCAATAGTTTCACGTTTCTTCCACACTAAGCTCTACCTATACTGGTTTCCAAGATACATAAGATACGAAAAGTCGATTAAAAACCAAAGTTGGTATTTAAGTTGAACGTCTTTCAAGAATGCGACACGAAGATTTTGAACACAATAGCCCCAACCTAAACTAACTTTTACATGGAAAATGTTTCGAAAATTTTTATTTTCTTGAAAATGGCTCTCACGATTTTGATTAAAATGCTATATGTTTAAGATATTTATATCAAAAGTCAAATATATATTTTGAATTTTCCGGCTATAGCCTATGTAGTCCTGTTTACTCTGGATGATTTTTTTAATAACTCGTGAACCCTAAACAAAAAATTTAGATCTCGGTACCATTTCGGAGATATTCCTTGTTATTTGTGTCAATTTCGGAAAACAAAACTTTCCTGAAATGGAACATCGCTGTTCATTTTTTATGTTAACCGTGCAAAGAGAACGAGTTCTCAAAGCTTTAAAAGATTTAACTATCGCTCAAAGTCTACTGTATTCTCATTTTCCCCTTGCACCTACAAGGAAATAAGCAATAAGATAATTTGTACAAATGTTTATCTCAACTAATGTGAGGAACATAATAGGAATAAGAGTTTGTAAGAATGGATAGTACAAGAGTAGAGAGTCATGTGAGTGCAACAAAGATTTTTTTTTTTTTTTTTACTTTCTCTGCTACGTATAGTAGAGGAAGTATTGCATCCCACCCAAAAATTCGATTTGGAGATATCACCGGAAATATAAGTTTTGAGGTCCCCTGAATCCAAAACAAAAAGCAGTTTTAGAAAAAGGTCCGTGTGTGTCTGTGTGTCTGTCAGTCTGTGGACAGAACAACTCAAAAACAAAAAGTCAGTTAGAAACCAAAGTTGGTATTTAAATTTAATGCTTTTCAAGGATGCGGCACGAAGATTTTGAAGGAAATTGCTCCACCTTAAACTACCCTTTACATGGAAAATTTTGATTTTCTTAAAAATGGCTCTAACGATTAAAATGCCATTTGAGATATTTAATGACAAATGAATCGTATATCTTGGAGAATAAGAGTCTGTAAACATTGTTAGTACAAGAGTCGAGAAAGTCATGTGACTGTGACACATTAGATTTTTTTGGAAAAATAACAAAAAGCTTTCCCTGTAAAGGAGTGGAGTGATTTACCTGAAAACTTATGCTCACATACATAGAAAGTTTTTGACTTACCGCTCCACGTGATCTTTTGTTTGAAAAGTTTGCCCTCTTTTATACCAAGTATGAAACTATTTGGTAATATACAAAATTTCCATCTTACTATAGGCACATTGCTACTGTCAGTGTATCAAATTTATATGGAGATGGAGTTAACAATCAAAAGTTAAATACCTATATTACAGGTAAGTAGTAATAGAAGTTTTAAACTCGGACTCACTAAACTCAAAACATTTGAATGCCGTTATCAAAATTAGTTCAGTGAAACTGGTAAACTTGTGTAAACTCATCTTCAGACAGTGAAACCTGGACACCGATGCGAGCGATGCGAGCGATTTCTGTGTTTAGATAGTGTGTACAACTTACTACATTAGATCCGTTGCAGGTTTACAATAAAATCATGCATGTGTCAAATTGTAGCAACCAAGGATCTGTTGAAGGGAAACACTCCACTTGAGAATAATTGCACAATTATTTCTTCCGTCACATTGAGCGCAACTAATTCTGCAATCATTAAAATTGAAAATTATTTTATTGTTTAATGACGCTATCAATGGCCAGGGTCACATCAGCGTCACCGGTGTGCCGGAATTTGGTCTTTTACATGCCAGTAAATTTTTTACACTATTGTGTAAACGTTTACTTAGACAACAAATATGCTATATAGAAAAGTTAAAGTTTGTTCAATAGTCCTCCACCAATGTCGACATTTTCAGGGAAATGTGTTGAGCTTAGCGCAACGTGGAGTAATATGAATATTCCAGGGTGTTGAAAAAAATATAAATTGTAGGAAAAAATATATAAAAATTGCAGTATCAAGCAAAATACGTGAGCATCAATATCTAAATTTCTGAAATGCTTCGTAAATATCACAGCTACTGAAATGTTGAAAACAAAATATTAAAGTAGAAAGAACAAACAGAATATAACACTGAAATCTGAAAATTTATTTTTGAGTACTTTTGGACTAAATTTAATCGTTGCGAACATTAATAATAGGTTTACTACATGCACATAGAATCTGGTTTCAATGAATCATCTTGAATAAACTGCTAAATAAATGCTCAAATCATTTGTTTTCATTTTCAACAATTTATAAACATTTTCTTTCAAGGTAGGAAAAGTGAAATTGCTTAATAAATAGACGCCACGTAAATAAAATTACACAGTGTTCCTTTTCGAAACACACTGTGTTGTTAGCACTTTTTGTGACACCCTATGAAGACCACAAACGATCGAGACAACTGCTGAAATCTCTGTGAAGTACCATGGCACTTAATAAAACCAATATTACACCAGAGGAACATTATGGGGACTGCGTGACGGTCAGTGGCTGTGATTTAATATGCTATAATTTTCTACACCATGCACAAATACATTACAGAAGTTATGCAGCGCAGTCGGTACTACAAAATAACCGGGTTTATAAACGAGGACAGTTTTCTACATTGTTCTGCCCTGGCACAACTTGTCCTAAAGAACTTCTTCCACCATTAATGCATTATCTTCCAACACCTAGTATCACATATTTTCAGCATAATAGTAAATAATTGTTTTTTTTCATTAAATGAAGTATATATATATATATATATATATATATATATATATATATGTGTGTGTGTGTGTGTGTGTGTGTGTGTGTGTGTGTGTGTGTGTGTGTGTGTGTGTCTGTGTCTGTGTGTGTGTGTGTGTGTTCAATTAAATAATTTCATAATGTAAAACTGAAGCAATATATAATTACAAGAGGAATTTTGAATTAAAAAAGTTGTTGTTGTTGTTTTCTAGTGCCTTGCATCTGGCAATGAAGCCATTAGCATTCGTGCTTTCCAATACTTTTGAACTGCAGTTTCTTCTGATCTTAATGCTTCACAGGTCTTCAAGTGGTGAAGTGGTGAAGTGGTGAAGTAGAAAGTAGAAAGTACCATTACAATGACACCATAGATTATTAACAAATCCAGAGATATCAGGTTGGATTCCCGGCTGGAGCATGAAGTTTTCGTTCTATTTGATTACTTATTCATTTATGTTATTATTATTATTATTATTATTATTATTATTATTATTATTATTATTATTATTATTATTATTATTATTATTATTATTATTATTATTATTATTATTATTTTCAACCAGCATTATTTATCTTCCCTAGAGTCTTGAAGCATGAGCGAGAGTGTAAATTTGTGGGTGTGTGTGGATTTAACATATAAAGGAAACTCAAAGTAAACAAACCCAAAGGTATCTTTTCCCCCATACACACATTTGACCTTCGGTCCTCAACGACAATTGAGCCATCCAGATGGTTGTTTTTCTATAGGGTCCAGACACACACACACACACACACACACACACACACACACACACACACACACACACACACACACACACACACACATGCCCGAAATGGGACTTGAACCCACGACCCTCTGCGCGCCGGAAAGATACATACTCTAGCAAACACGGCTATGAGGGCCGGCAAATCCAAAGTTAATGCAACGAAAGGATATCATTGCCGATTAAACAATTGTTCCAAAGGAAAAGCCGCCGATATGACTACCTTAGATCGCAATGAGGCATATAAATGCAACCGCCCTCAAAAAAAGTAGTCAAATTACACTTATTATTTGCACACCATTGTGCAACAACAACAATAGTATTCGCTCCAAAATTCGTGCCGTATAGTGTTACTGCCACATGCAATGTCAGTATTGCGCAATAGCCTCCACTCTGAATCCAATTGTTGAAGTTTTTCTGCTTTCACCAAATTAGGAAGCCAAGAAGTAAGTGCAGCAATTGACTGAACTGTTTGGATTTTAGTTGGTTCTAACACTTCCACCATTGTAAGAAGAAGATCACTTAGTGAAAAACTCCCGGTTTCCTCCTTCCAGAAGATACATATGCATTCTAGCAAAGTGTTGTGTGATTTTTCCTCATTCATTCTTTATATTACACCACGGTTTAAAATTTTTTTTCAATTTTTTTCAATTCTTCCTCTGCTCCAGCTTTAATGCTTTGGTTCTCCTGAAGTTCCATTCATCTAAGCTACCTGGATTTTCCTTATCCTACCGTAAGTATCCTTCTTCATTGCCAGAAGTTATGATTCTGTTGCAGCACATTTCGGATTATTACTATTGTTCTCCATAGATGCTGCTCCAGATAAAACCACAATTAGAATTTTACCTTCGGTTCTTTGTTTCCTGAGGGCTGGGTTACAGGTACTATAACAACGCCTATCTGAAGGATGTGCGTTCGCCGCAAAAATTGCCGAATAGGTCTAAGAGAAACCACTAACTCGTTTTGACACTCGACACTACTTCTCACTTGTTTTGACACTTATCATTTGTTTTCACTGTCTGCTATATTCGAATATCTACTATAATCCTCGGTACGCGGTCATGCTGAGTGGGCAGCTTTTTGTGAGCGATACAGGGGTTGCGGGTTCCTCGGATAGATATCGTTAAAGTACACGTCATTTTTTGTGGAGTTAGCTATTTCCGAGATATTCCTTGTTATTAGTTTGAATGTTCCAATGCTTGTAATTTTCTTAATGCAATTCGAATGGCCCTCCAAAATCTTTTCTATAGAATCTCACATTTTCATCAAGCAATTATTCTCTTAGATTCCAGTGTGGCAATTATAGCAATTACTTCCAAGTTGTCACCAAAAAACAAACTACTATAGAATACTGGAAAATCCTTACCCGCCTAACAGAACTTCAAACACATCTATTCTTCCGATGGATACCAGCTCACTGTGGACTGACAGGTATTGCCAAAGCTGATTTTCTTGCAAGAAAAGGGTACCAGCTATGCACAGAAATCTATAGCGAATCTACCGTTTAGTGCAGCTAAAAGATTAGTCAACTCTGAATTCAAAAAATTATTGCAAAATATTACTATGAAAAATATAAAAATAAAAGATGAGAACTACCAATCATTCAAACAGTAATTCCTGAGCATCCTCGAAAAACGTCACTTGCGAACTCCAGGTTGATTACGGGACATGATTGGCAAAACATTTGAACAGAATTGGGATATATTCTTCACTACACTGTCCTCTATGTAATCTGCAAGAGGAAATGGATCAAGGCCACCAAATATGCCCGGCCTCTTCTAGCGCCCCAACCATCAGTGAAAAATATTGGAGAGCAAGATGACTAATCACTTCATTGTCAGAAATCTAGCATTAGCCAACAACAACGACTTTTTTCAAAGCAAAGAGCATGGAATTGCAATGTCACGCTCTTTAAAAATCTGCCTCCTTCACTTTACCTCTCTTACAACGAAATTTGTAAATGTGAGCTGAAGGTTTGTTTCGATGAACAAGGAATATATAGAATAATACGTCTCTAAGAATAAGCCTCTTCTAAGAATAAATAGAGAAAGTCATGTGAATGCAACATATAAGATTTTTCTCCTTAAATATATTTCTGCACAAGTCGGGATAGCTATCCATACTGATTCTTTATGGGACACAAGTGTTCAGGAGAAAGGAAAATATATCCCGTTAAACGCATACGACAGCTTTGAAGACCTGTGTTTCGTAACATTCTGTGATGCCGTTTATCATTTCTGAATTCCCTATAATTCTTGCTGAAACACTAACCTAGGTCACCATGGATATCGCAGCTCTGTGGGGTAGAATATGCGTGGGGGCTCAGCATTGTTTCTTCCATCGCTCAAATAGATCGTGTTCCATCCAGTTATAAACATTTCCAAATGGGTGGGAATCTTGCACAATCTCGGAACACCCAACTGCGCATGCGTGGGTGCTTTCGGGCGCTGGGAACAGGAGTTCGACTCCTGGTGGGTGTCGGCTTTATCGCCGCCTTGTAACTTTTGAGATACGAATCGCGTTTGACGTTTAAATAGCTTTAGAGGCTAAAATAACGACTTCGTTAAAAGGACGGGTGTTTCTTTGCAAGGCTCATCGCTGGCACTTTCACAAACACTGCTCGTTTATAACCGAGATGCGAAACGTTTGACTTAATTAAGTCACGCTTTTATCAGAAATTACAAACAGTTTCCTGATCTGTTGGTTAACATACGTGGTTGCCACACCAACAATTCCGGAGAACGAAGAAGGATATCTGCTTACAATAATTAAATTCTGTTCATGCATATCAGCTAACTAAGATGTGGAAAGTTTCAATCCCCTGGCCGTGAACCATAAGTTAAACCACGAGTTGTGAAATACTTTGCTTATACAGGATGTGGGGAAAACAGCACCTTAGATTGACAACGTCAGTATAGTGTACCGGTGGAATACAAGGAATCAGATTTTGGCTGAAAATGACAAAATTCTAGTTAAAGACTTTTACGTATTAAGGCATGTAGTGGCTTTTCTCCATTCCGCTATTTGAAAATGTATTAATACTCTGCTGAAAGAATTTGTGGGTTGCCAAATTTGACAAAGTAAGCGATAGTGAATTTCTTCGAGAGCTGGTTGTTATGTGGTCCCTTGAAATTCCGTTCTCTTTGCAAGGCCAAGAGATAAGATAAAACGAGTAACACATTCCTATTTGAGAAAAGTATAAATATTGGCATATTCAAACAATAATAAAGAATACCTCGGAAATGATTCACTTAAAAGAAAAAAGATGTATTTGACATAAATTTGTGTCTTAACGAGATCTACATTTTTATTTAAAAAACTTTTGTTTGTCTCTTACTGTTTATATTTAATGCAAAAATCATTCAGAATGAATAAATCTTCTGAGGACATTCCCAGAAAATTCAAATTATGTATTAGAATCTGCCATGGAATTGCTTGCTTGTGTCCGTCACTGGATACTGACTGGTTGCGAGTTGATTCACTCTCCGACTGAAAGAGGAGGCGGGGAATGGCAGCTAATTATGTAAGCGTATCCAAAGAGACAAGGTTGGACAACATTATGGTTTCATGCAATTCAAACTTAAACACAAATCATAAAACAAAAATATTTTTCTGCGTTTTAAGGTCCAAATAATTGAGATTTAAGAATGTTTACTGAGCCACGCATAATGGGATTAACAATTTTCCGTATGTTAATTGTTGGAAGTCTAAATTCTTTACAAAAAAAAATGTGCCTCGGGGATGTACCATAAAATCAATAATTTTAATTTCATCCAGCTGGTATTTATTTTTATAATAGGGTACTGTAGGTGCGTAGCTTGTTTGTTTTTGGAGTTGCGCTTCCACAGGTTGACTAAGATGATGTTCGAACCTTATGGTTTGATCAATAACAGATCGCTTTTTGCCTTCTTGTTAGCAGGCGATGTCGATCCGACATTGTTGATAAATCGTGGACCTCTTTGTATACCGTAAAGCTCTTATTGTGAAGTTCTGCAACGTGAATTTCTGAGGACAGGAGCCAAGGATGTGGGCCAGTGTTTATTTCTCTTCTCCACAACTGCGGCAAAGGTTTCCCTCCTGAGTTCTGCCCTAAACAGAGCGTACAGTAACATTTGCAGTCATTTTTAATGCTTCTCGCCGTGCTTGAAGAGAGTCTCTGTCGAATCCAGTTCTTTGCTGGTGTGTATTTTTTAAAGAGCTCTAGGCCTATTCCTTTTTGTGGTATTACAATTATTGCTGTATTACCAATTATCCATGAATAGGCATTTACTGTCCCAAATTTGATTTCAGAACCATCATCATGTCTTCAGGTGTAATTGTGACTGTTACGCGTAAAATCGCACATAATGACACATAAATGGATAAACTTAATAAGCAAAACCCTGTCTGAATATAAAATTTAATCGAAATCGTTAGAGCTGTTACCAAGTTGCTTCACAGTGAGTGAATCAGCTAGCTGTCAAGTTCCAGATTATTTCTCGCCAAATGTATTCTTGATCACTTTGGGTAACATGATTGCGGTAGAAATGAAATTAGCTGTGCATTGAAGGCTATAATATACCTATTGGGTATGACTTACCGAATTTTTGTAGGACTCTTTCATTGCAACCTTAATGTCATTAATACAATAATATAAGGAGGTTATCATATAAAAAATCCTAAAAGTAAATATTCCATCAAACAGAAACATCAGTGAAGGTTTAGCTTAGTAATTCAGGAAAATGTGGGCACATGGGTTTGTTGCTCAGCGGCGTTCGCTGTTTACTTTGTAGATAGGCATCATTGTCCGGTTTTCCCATTTTCTAAAATATTCCCTTCCCTCACTTTAACTACTGCAGATACTACTATTTCTCCCACCATTATCGTGTTTCTATTAACACTTACTATATACGTAATTGTTTTATTATACTTCTATAATTCTACCGAGGTCCGGTCACGAACTATCAATCAACCTAAATTAAAAGCTAGCAACTTCTTACTGCAGCGAACAAGCGAACACGAAACTTTTAAGGAATGAGTGTGCTGCAAATCTCTTCAGTGTCTTGCAAAATATCATAACACTAAATCAATATATATTTCCTTAAAACAATAACAAATCTCAATTCATATTTGTGGTAAACAACTTTGTCTCTCACAAGTACTAAAAAGTTTTATCAGAGTCTTTTGCTTTCAACACACATTGGAAAATAAATGAACCAGATTTGCTTTACTTTCCGTAGCAGTACGAACTAACCACTTTTTTTTAATAAATTACGACCACAAGCGAAATGAAAGTATTTTGTTTTTAAAATTTACGAATTAAAGTAGCATAAAATGTAGTACAATTTTCCACGCTATAAATGATAAAGTAAACTGGCTCTCACTCGCTTAGTTAAATATTATACCCCTAAGTTAGGTTCCCTATACAACATTATATCACTTAAATCGCTCTTAGGGCAGTAACAAAGCTTGGTGCAATGACCGTTGAGGTTTTACGAGACCAAGCTGCATTGGAAGTGTTTTCGACAAGACGGTTGATACGGATATGACTGACTCTCGAGAGCGCTACCAGAAACTCATATGACGTCAATCTATGTTATATGTACTTCCATATAATAATCATTCATTATTTAGGTTGGGATTAATCAGTGCACGTTATTAAAATTAATATGGCTGAGCTGAGGCATTCTACTCAAGATAGTAATGTAACAATTTGACAATCTGATAAATCCCACTTGTGACATCAGTGCGACAAATAGAAAAAGTCCAGTCCAGTTACTTTTTTTCTTACTTTATTTCCTTCCAACTGAATACACATCAACACAGTTGTTTTACTGTCGTTAACAGTGTTCAGTCCTTCGTGAAGTTATAACTCACACCATTTACTTTTCATAAACTTCACCCACCCTTTCTATCTTTCTTCATTTTCTCTGTCTCTCAAGCAAGCTCTCAGGATACAGTCCGCAACACGCATTAACTGTTTGGCTATTTTCTTTTCGGCGCGACATTTCTCTCACGACGACCGTGCACACGCAGCTGACACACGCTAAAACTGACTGCAGCTGCCATGTCTGTAACTACTACTCATTGCCTCGCCTCCTTACATAGCGAGCATCACGTAACACGAACCTTTCTCGAACTGCTACAAATACGCCGGCTGCTGAACAGTTCTCGAATAATCTGGAAAATCCTATGTGTTGCCACTCTGATTGTTGTCACGTGTTCACAAGCTGTGAACCTTGAGCGCATTTGATACACGCAGCGCAGTGGAGTGTGACTGGGCAGTCCGGACCGATTGTCCTTTGTTGTGCGCCACGGTTGGCGTCTCAGTACGTACGATTCTTACGTGCGTAAGAAATCGACCCGGACAGCAAGAAAATGTTTTCAGTTTTCAAACGTTAAAATTCCAACTTGAAATACAATGCTTATATGGATCTTTTATTTGTAGTGGGAAGAGTTTAAAACAAGAAATCTAAGCAATACACTATAATATTCACAAAAAAAAAGATAATCCCAAAATGTAATCTGTAGCATCCTTTCCCCCAAGCAAAGTAGGTGTCTTTCACATAAAGTAGCATTCCCAGTGAATCTTTTTGACGGGTACAAGATCTCTAACGTTAAAACCACACGGTATTACATGAGCCCAACAAGTTAAGCTAAATGTTCCTGCCTTGATCTACCTGGCCTATATTCAAGGAACTATACAAGCAGGTGATACAACTGCACTGCTGTAGCTTCTCTGAGTTTATGACATAATATTAAACATATGTACTCAATGTGCTTGTTAGTAGCAACACATTGCTGAATTGCGTATAACATTCCTGCGACGAAGTGAGAAAAAGCGATGGAAGCGTTTGAAGATGTGCATTTGGAGCAAATAAATAATGAAACTGGCTTTTGAAAGAGCGGGCGAAGAAAAAACATTGTAAAACAGATGTGGGAAAGGAAAAAAATTGTCTAGGACACTAGCTGAAAAGAAACTGCTCATTCAAAAATGCACCTTAGGAAATGGAGAATGATTTCGGGTAAATGAAGGTACTGAAGGTAATATTGCGTGTGTGTATATATATATATATATATATATATATATATATATATATATATATATATAATACACACTATTAAAAAGTGCACACAAATATAGTAGAAAAAAAGAGAGAAAGAGAAAGGAAGAAATAAAGGAAGGAAAAGAAAGAAGGTAAAAGAACGATAAAAAGGACACAAACAAAAGGAAGAAAAGAAAGAACAAATAGAACGAGAGAAAGAACCAAAGGTGAAAGAAAGAAGTTTGGATTTGCAGAGAAGCGCCGACATAAAAGTACAGCTAATGTATCATCAGTATCATATGAAAATGAATCTTCCTTAGCTCCAAGCAGTATGCTTCCTCCATGTACCTACACCAGCTGACTATAAGAAAACTAACTTTGGCAGACAATAGAACATTAAATACGTAGAGGAAATCCGTATAACTTTTTCAATCATCCGCCGTTTGAACTGCACAAGGTGACTACAAACTTAATGAGGATATTTGTCTTTCTTGGTTTTCTTCTTCTGTCTTAGTTTCTTTTCCTTGTTTTGTTGCTAGAGGAGTTTCATTCTAACTGAATGTGTTGAAGTACATTATAGTACGAAACAACAAAAATGCAATGGAAATTGATCTTTTTATGATAGTGAGTAAGAAGATGATATGAAATGCAGGCGAAATCGATGATTGGAAAGGTGATAATGGAACAATTGGTGGAATGAGTGGCGGGGGAAATCGGTAATAAGTAATATATTCCGCCCAAAAATTCAACTCCAAGATCTCACCGGAAATGTTTTTGAGACTTTCTGAATCCAAAAAGAATTTTTTTTGAAAAAAAAAAAAAAACATTCGTGTGAGTGAGTGTCTGTGTGTGTGTGTGTGTGCGCGCGCGTGCGTGTTTGTGTGTGTGTGTGTGTGTGTGTGTGTGTGTGTGTGTGTGTGTGTGTGTGTGTGTGTGTGTGTGTGTGTAAACAGAATAACCCAAAAACGAAAGGTCGATCAAATACCAAACTTAGTATTTAAGTCCAGAATCTTCTAAGCTCGCGACACGAAAATGTTGGTGAAAATACCCCCCAACTCATATTACGCTTTGCAGGGGACAGTTTGATTTTCTCACAAATGTCTGCTAACGATTTTGGTTAAAATAGCGTAGTCTAAGGCATTTTCAGGTCAAATGTATATCCAGAAATTTCTGGGAACGGCCTCAGAAGTCCTTTTCATCCTGAATGATTTTGCATAACTGGAAACCCTAAAGCATAGACCAAGTTTTACTATAGACAAAAAGCACAATTTACTTCAAACATATTATTATTATTATTATTATTATTATTATTATTATTATTATTATTATTATTATTATTATTATTATTATTATTATTATTATTATTATTATTATTATTATTATTATTATTATTATTATTATTATTATTATTATTATTATTATTATTATTATTATTATTATTATTATTATTATTATTATTATTATTATTATTATTATTATTATTATTATTATTATTATTATTATTATTATTATTATTATTATTATTATTATTATTATTATTATTATTATTATTATTATTATTATTATTATTATTATTATTATTATTATTATTATTATTATTATTATTATTATTATTATTATTATTATTATTATTATTATTATTATTATTATTATTATTATTATTATTATTATTATTATTATTATTATTATTATTATTATTATTATTATTATTATTATTATTATTATTATTATTTCTGTACTGAACCATTTCCGAAATATTACTTATTTGTTTTAATTTTCCGACGTTTACTTATACTTTTTTCAAATGGAAAGTCATTCTTTTTTATGTCCTGGACATGCAAAGAGAAAGGAATGTCAAAGCTCTCACACAGCGAGCATCTTTTAAAACATTTCACTATCGCTTAACCTTACAGCATTCTCCCTTTCCCACTGTACCTACAAGGAAGTGTGTAAAAACATCATTTCTGCAAATTTCTATATCGATTATCATGGAGTAGATAGAAGAATAAATTTTTTCCGCAAATATTGTACAAGAGTGAGTAGAGGAAGTGATTTGAGTATTCACATCAAATGTTTATGTATTGGACATATAAAGAGTAGTTAAAAGATTTATGTCGCTTAAATCCTACTGTATTACCACAATTCCTCTTAGCGTATAAGAAAATTAGCATTAAAATGAGTTCTGCAAGGGTTTATCTCGGTTAACATGAAGTAGACAGAAGAATAAGGTAATTATTATTTATGCCAACAAACTTACTGCTGGTATTTTTAAACACACAAGCCGTCGTACTGGCAAGTTGGCGATGGTAGCTTAGTGATTAAAGCAGCCGCTAAATGCGGAGGATCCTTGGTTCAAATCCCGGCTATAGCATTGAATTTTTCAGTTCTGATTCCACCTCTACAAGAATAAGGGGCTGTAACACAGTTTGTACATACAAGAGCAGAGCAGGTCATGTGAGTGCAGCACATTTGATTTTTTAAATGTAGTTTCAATATATTTAACAAAAAAAGCTTATGGTGTTTAAAAGCAAAAGTCCAGTGCGATCTAAAATTGTTCTAGAGGGTCAAAGTCTAGAATAAATAGTATCAAATTTCAAATATTTAGGGTGCTACGTTAGCCGTAATGTAGAGAGATTGATTGTAAAACGATAAAATTCCAGGCACTCTGTGGAATTATACCATAGATGGGGAAAAGTGACAAAATATGTTATTTCCCCAAAAAATCGTACTTTTAACGCCGTCCACTCAGCTACACACGGTCAGCTACCAGGCTACGCCCCCCGGTGTTATCTGTCTACCTCAGAGAACCGGCTAGTCCCTCATGTTGTGTCAATGGTGGAACCATGTCGCTTAACAAGGTAAAAAGATGCTTCAAAGGCAAAAGGGAAGATAATGTTTTATGTTATATTGTTTGTAAAGATGTGAGTATACGTAAACAGAACCGGAAAGGACAGTTGGCTTGCATTTGGTGATGAAAAGTGGAGAGCGTAAATACTAACCCGCATTTTTGTCACCCCTCTTCCCCATGCCTATACAGAGAACGTTGAAAAACAAAGTAAGAAAGCAAAAATATATATAGGGTTATGGTAATCCCTACAATAATGTATGGCTTTAAACTTGGATCCCAACAAAAATATGAACATACGAGAATTCAGTTACGGTTCCTAAGGCAACAAACCTGACAGCATAAAAAACGAAGTAAGAAAGAAATTAAGAACAGAACCATTATGATAAAGTAATGACTTGTGCACAAAAGTGGATTGAGCATATGAATGGAGTGACTTAGGAGAGAGACCCACTACATACAAAGAATTACAAGATGTTGGACATTCTAGGGAGTGCTGGGCTGATTTATGAGGCAGGAACGAGCAATTGCCTAATCCTTGTAGTGATGATGATGCTTATTTAAGCCCTTTTGAAGCTTAAATGTCAAGAAACAGCTAAATTGATTAAATATGTACAAGCTGCTTTACCAGGAAGTGGAAATCCTAAACGTAACCTCCGTGTAATATAGCTCTTTCTTTTAATTCCGTTAATGCTCTTTGTAGTAACTTGAAATAAACGAATGACTTGCTTTTGTAGCAAAGCTGGAGATCGTTTCATCATTTCACTGCTCACAGAAAGAGCGAATCTTTGAAGTAATTTGAAATATAAAATGCGATTAAAATATAAATCCTTGATCTGGATACAGTGAAATCCTTGGCTTCTTAGAAGTTTACATTAGGGATTTTAACAGCAATTTTAATTAAATAGGCAAAACAGTATGAACCCGGAAAGCCATCTTGAGGAAATAAAATAAGAAAAAGTTCCATAGAAAGGATAGATTGAAGCGTGCATATTTTCGTGAACATATCGTATTGACAAACTTTTCGTTTTTAAATTACGCTATTGACACACGCGCGGGGGGATTTGATATAATTTGTTTATTAATGGAGGCTTCAAAATGTATTTCGACTGAACTCTTGACAGGAATACGATACTATTTCTTGCCAATTGAAAACGAGAATAGTAACTGGTAGTACTCAGCTGGTAATTTAAGCGAATAAATACAAACGTTAATAAGTTAATAATTTGGTGAAGAAGCTGTTACGTTTATATTCTTTAAAACAGGGTTTCTAGTATCGAATATCGAGAATCGCTTTCAGCATACAGAGGAACTGGTTAAACAAGGGACCGTGGTTTTAATATGGGCTAGTGCATGTTCTGGGTCTGATGAATGCTTCGTCTGGTGGAAAAGATCTCAACTGCTATTGTTTAACAAAGTAAAATTGTAGAGAATCAATTGACGGCATTAGTCGTGTGGTTTGACACTAGGTTTTGTTATAGTATGTTAATCAACGCCTGTACAGTTCGGTCGCCTCTTTGAGGAACCCTAATAATCGTTTTACAAGGTACCTTCCTCTTGAGTCCTTCCAGCCAGAGTTGGAACATCTTAACATGAACCTTTGTAGCTAATGAAAAAGAAAATAACTGGAATTCAGAATTCAGACCCTACTTGAAGTCAACATGTAACTGTCACTCCCTTAAAATCAGGGTTGCTAAAGTCAAGAATAGAGGTTGCCTTTTCTGAAGCAAGATGGATTTATGACGGTCATTAGTTGTGTTTGCTTTGAGCAGCAACTGCACACGCGTTGAGTAAACGGACTCTGCGTGTCTTCTTGTCTTGTCTGGACCGTCCCGGTGGGGATTCCGGCACGAGAGGTGATGGCTTATTGTGCGTGAGACCCCAGGAGGAAGGATGATATGAAAGTACCTTACAGATGGCCAGAACGAATGACAGGCATAACTAAATCGCCATGGAAAGCACACCACTGAACCAGGTTCGGCTGTTCAATTAGTCACCCTGGCGGGCGGCTAGCCGACCGCAGCGCCGCTCCCCAGCCGAACACCGTATTTCCAGGGCGCAAGTACCACCGCAACGCATCCTACCGGTGACCCCACTGACCCTTACAACTTGAAAAGAGCGGATAGACAGAGAACGAAATGAATGATTTGGGGGACGTAAGGTAAATATCTTTCGGAGCATTCACCTGGGTGACCCGGGAAAAACCCCGATAAAACCCAAGATCAGGAATTTTGGTTGCGGGAATCGAAATTGCGATCTCCCGCATACAGGCCACATACGCTACCACCTGAGCCACCCCGCTCGGTTTTATTACACCTATGCAGCTGAGATGTAGGTATTTACCATCATAGAGTAACAGGAATTGTTGGGGTAAATATTTCTAATTGTTACTATTACTGCTTGTCTCGCTACTCATGGAGTAGTTCCATATCAGTTCTTTACAAATACCCAAGGCGGAACACAAAGGATGATCTTGAATTTTGTCGCTCCCTTACCTAACTGAGCTAGGGTGTTAGTAAGACATTTTACCTTCATTTTTATCAGTATTTTATACTCAAGGAGGGAATGTGTTTCATGCGGGAACAAGATAAGCGTCCAAATACAGTACATACCAAAGTTTAGGGACACCTGCATATTTCACTGAAATGCAGTCTGCCCTTAAACTATTTTGTCCAGCGGCCTTATGTTTCGTCTTATTAAAAAGTACATTTAAAAAATAATTATATACATGTCATTACGTTTAAAGGAGTTACGATTTTTTTCAGTTGTAGAAAAACAGAAAAAGTTCTCATTTTTAAATCTTTGTGGAGATGTGACCATGAACATAGGATATCAAATTTATTTTTCTCTGAAGGGAAATTGTGAGGAATACTCGTATTTATGAATATGACATTGCTACATATAGTGTTTATCAACAATTGACATGATGTTTATAACTTTAAAACAAATTGGAAAGAAAGAGTTTAAATAAACATTATTTGGCAATGGATTCAAGGGTATGAAGAACGAGCCAGCGAAGTCGGAGCGGTATCTGTTTATAGTATATTGTTTATACTGCAAATCGTACTACTTGGCAAAGCGATGAGGTGTATTGACCTTAGTTGTCGAGCGCTCGGATCGCGTCTTATCTTGTTTACTACAACAGCGAAGTATCAGTAAATTGGCGCACACTCAGTAAAGCAATGCAAATGAACGGTATCTCGCGCCTGCCAATACATGAGATGTCCTTGCATCTGAACAGAGTGTACACACATTGTCTCGCAGTGCATGTGCGATAAGCTCGCGTAAACAACTGGGCAGTTTCACAATCTTTCTGATACGCCCCATCGCTTTGCCAAGTAGTACCACTGAATGCTGGTAAGTTGACGCTATGATGCCATGCCATTTGTTTACGCTGTAACTTCCATTTTGTTCTGGTGCGAAAAAAGATTAAGTAAAAATGTGTAAACAAGATATGAAATGACTAGTGACTGGTTTCCATAACTTCGGCAAGTTATAAAGAGATATTGCAATTCAACTGGAATAAATAAAACTTGTGTGCCACAGACAACAAAAAATATAGGAAAAGCGACAAATTTTTAATCTGGGAGCAAAGTGTTAGGCCAAAAAAACCTCAGGCCGACAATTTCGAGAGGCATTATCCGAATCTTGGGATAACAGGAATCTTGTAAAGAGCAAATCTAGTGTTTGAAACCCAAAGGAGAAGATTTCAAAACATCAATGGGTGTCCTTAAACTTTTGGTAGAGCCTGTACTACCAATATTACTATTAGGAAAGAGGGTGAACACTAAGTCATGTTTTTCCTGTTATGCCAAGGGACATAAATACATCTCTAATGAGCTATCGAATATAAAACCGCTTCCAAGAAGCCTCTTAGTTTAAGCATTAAGCAATATCATAAACAAGTCATGCCTATAACATCAATGATTACCAGAGTTAATACATAAACTGCCATTCCTTTGCAGATAATTTTGCTGCATCTCAAGGACTGAAGTTATTGCTGTTGGAGGACAACCCGGAAGGAGCTTGGGAAGAGGGTGAAGAGAATTTGGGCACAGGCTGTGTTGCAGCATGCAACTGGCTCTCTCAAGGTAAGGCATGGTGACTACATTGCGTAACGAGAGAAATAGCTTAATTCTTTTTTTGCTTGCACGCGCATGCACAGAGACTCTTTGTCCGGCCGCGCCTTCCTCTACATCCAAACCTAGTGCTGCATGGTCACGTTCCTCAAAACTCGCGAGCAAGCTAATGCCGTCATCAAAATCCGGCAGCTAAGATAATGGGCAACGTCGCACACAATTTACATTGCATAAGCTCAACTACGCCTACTTCCTCAAGCCATCTTCTTTGGGAACCACAAATTGTCCTTCTGCCTTGTTTTGCACTGGTCAAACAACACGTGAACATTTCAAAACTTAAACTAAATCTCTTTTTGTGGCTGCAGCATGTACACGATGTCACCAAATCGGAATATTTACACAATTCCTTCTTAGAATGACTTTTTATTGATTTGTTTACTACGTATAGGAAAGTAAGGAAGTGGTGTATTCCATCCAAAAATTCGATGGTGAGATTTCACCGGAAATGTTTTGAAGCCCTATGAATCCAAAGAAAAATGAATTTTTAGAAAAAGGTTTGTGTGTGTGTGTGTGTGTGTGTGTGTGTGTGTGTGTGTCTGTGTCTGTGTCTGTGTCTCTCAGTCTGTGTCTGTGTCTCTCAGTCTGTGGAGAACATAACTCAAAAACGGTTAAAAACCAAGTTTAATGTCATTCAAGGACGCGACACCAAGATTTTGAAGAAAATCGCTCCACCTTAAACTACACTTTACGTGGAAAATATTTCGAAAATTTTGATTTTCTTGAAAAAGGCTCTAACGATTTTGATTAAAATAATATGTGTTTGAGATTTTTTATGACAAATAAAATGTATATCTTGAATTTTCTGGCTATAGTCCATGAAGTCGTATTTACTCTGAATGACTTTTGCACAACTGGTAAACCGTAAGAGATAGACTAAATCTTACTATATAAACATGTATGTAGATCTTGCTAAAGCACACAATTTATGTGCAAATAAAATTTTTTGTAGAGTGAATCATTTCGGGTATATTTCTTGTTATTTGTGTGGGTTTTGGACAAATTCTGTCAAATGGAACAATATTGTTCATGTTTTTACCTGTTAACCATGCAAAGAAAACGAAATTTGAAAGGTTTAAAAGTATTTGACTATCGCTCAAAGCCTACTGTATCCCTATATTCCCCTTGAACCTACAAGGAAATAAGTAACAAGATAGTTTCTCCAAATGTTTATCTCAACCAACACGAAGAAGATACAACAATACGGATTTGTAAGAATGATTAGTACAAGAGTAGAGAAAGTCATGTGAGTGCAACACATCAGATCTTTTGTACTAAGCTTTACAAATAGTTAATATCTCAATAAGATATTCCTTGTAACTCGACATTTAGTGCAATAGTTTCTGCAATTCCTTGTGCGTATAAATGTGGATACATAGCACAAGCACTTGTATGGTTTGTTGCCTTTACTCGGTACGTGTGTATGTGGTGAGCCAAACTTTGAGTTACATATTCCTTGTTGTAGTAGAGTTTCTCAGATTTCAGGCTCCCTGTCAGTGTTGTGCTGAGTTGCATTTGTGCCAGTGAAAACGTCCAAAGACAAGAAAAGAGATAAGTCAATGGAAATTAATTGGATGCGTTAAAGAAACCGGACAAAGGGAATATATTAATACAGGATATCATTTTAGGATACCTTATACTTTATTTCCTATATTGTGCTAGAACGTGCATTTAAATAATTTGCGGTATTACTTTATGAGTTGTAAATAACATATCCCTTATATCGTAAAAGTAGATATTTCGTTAACTAGACACTCTCTCAGCCCACATTAGTTCGAGTTATTGCGATTCTGTTGTAACATTATTTTCTACTATTATTTTTATATCTCATACATCTCCAAACGGTGATTGTACTTCATAATTAAAAAACTAGTCTAGGCTAGGTACTTCAACTTTACTTTAACGACAAGTCTTTCTTCTTAATTCTAAATAGGAACTCTCTTAAGCTAATAAGCTGAGATCCTTTACAACTTTCTTTTTAATTTTTACCAGTTTGCACGTTCAACCATTTATTTTGGATAAGCATTTTCCTTTAGATATTCATGCTTTTATATTCTAATAAAATGTGGATTGCATCTCTATTGGCGCATGTTGCAGTTGAGATTCTTATAATTTTTCGTCTACATTAATTCGTTTTGAAAGGGTAATTATTATTTGTGTGCGTTTTTGTGGTAAGATGTTTCCTTTTTAATGACATTTCCAAGTAATATATTGGCTCTGTTACTTTCTTGTAACTCGATGTTCCCTGTACTAACTCGTGAGTTATGATTTCTCCAAGGCTATGGCGAAGGAAAATCTATTAGTATATTATGTGCAATGGCAAGGCTTAATGCTATAATTATATAATATATAATTTGACTTTTTATCTTCATTAATCTGATTTACAGTGTTTGACAGAGCGCTGGAATTAGAGATGCACTTGATATATTAAAATTAACTTTTCTTGTGCAGATTTCTGTTACACTATATGCATTGCATTTTTCGAATCGTTTTCTTAGCATATGACTATCGCTTTCCAAAGCCTCTATATTTTCCATTTTCTTAAGAGGGCGTTCAAAGAAAATGTCTCAATGTAGATCAAGATTAGTATAAAGTCGAATGGGTAAGTGATGTTCTACTCGAAAAAACAGAATCATTTGAAGAAGCTGTGTTATGGCGCCAACTACAGAACTTGTTCCCCTTCCTCTCGCCCAATCTCTCCTCCTCTCCTTTCTTATTGTGTAGGATAGAAGTGATATAATACGTCGATATAAAACTGCTCCTTCCACGATGTTGGGGAAACTTCAACATAAAGACTAATTTTGACAGTAAAATTGAATCGTTTTTGCAGATATACGTTACATTTTTAGGCACCTAACTTTGTCCATTAATATTTAACTCAATAATACGTTTTTTCATTACACATTACATTTTTCTATCCTCACATAAGAAATATATTACTTTACTTATGTTTATATATTAAGTATGGTTTCTGTATTCTGCATCCTTGCTCTCGTAGCACAAAATAAAGTGTATTATGCAGGGTATCAATATTTTCGGAACGCATTGTTTCTGTGCACCTGTTAGCTATATGGTCGGACAAGGTCATGATGGTACTGATGACGGTGTGGTGATAAACTAGGCCTAAGTAATGAAGTATTTCCACTGTTAACGAGGCGAGTCAAGCTAAATAAACTACTTAGAAATTTTCATCATCGCAAAGCCTAAATGATAACAGCATTTCATCCAATCGACTAGTACAACTGGGAGGAACAATCAAAGAAGCAAAGAAAAATGTATCAATGTAATATATTTGTGTTTAATTTGAATTATGAAGAAGTCAAATACGTTCATAAGTATTTACTATTGAAATATAATTCTGACAGAAAAATGTTACTTGTCTGTCTTGGGTTCTTTTCCATTAAGCCATGACTCTTCGGCCAGATCCAAGATTATTGGTATAAATCATCCTCTTAACCTCTTCCACTGAGTTTGAAATATTTGTAATCCATCTAATATGAGAAGGAATAAGAAAGAACTCAAAATAAGTAACAAATTTTGATTCTATGTTATTCAGGTAGTTAAAATCTATTTACATCTTAAACTCACTTATATAATTCAAAATAAAACATTACATTTCATTGTAATTTTAAAAATCTTATTTATTATATTCACATGACCTCCTCTACCCATTATTCAACAACATATTACTTAAAAAGATTATTCATATATAATGAATTTTCATTTTTCTGTAGCGGATTTTGTCAATTTCTTACGTTTCACCCGTTGCAAGTCATCTACAATAAAGACGACTCGAGGTGCTATTCGGACTGTAAAATTCAAGATATGCATTGAATTTGCCATGAACGTATCTTATACGTACGGTACTTTAATCAAAATCGCGAGAGCTTTTTTGTGAAAATCAAAATGTTCGATAACTTTCAATTTAAAGTTAGTTTAGGGTGGGAAACCTTGACTGAAAAGCGTCACACATACATACACAACACAGAACACGTATACATATAGAATGTGTCAGATTTCTGAAATACCGGAATTTGTTTAGGACTAGAAGTGCTGACCGTCACCTGTTTACTTCAAGTGAAGGAAGCTTTAGCATTGGCATACAAACCAATACCTTTGTTTCCATTTTTCGCACTCTTTTGGTTTCCAAATTTACTAACGTGTATAAACAATCAGCGTAATAATTGGATGCATCCAATGACGCAGTAGCACACTGCAGATTAAGGAACTGTTTTACTTGCAATGTAATGATTCATTTCTTACAAAATTTGCTGTCATTAGTAATGGCCTCTGTTTCCGAGGACATAATTTTCTTCTGTAATGTACGCGTAACCATGACCGCATGCACTTTGTGAACAACAGACTACTGTGAAATATTTCTGACGTTTCAATGACAACTTCCAATATGCATTTCCACGATTATCTCCGAAACGTTCCTAGAGAAAGCTTAAGTGTCAGTGCTTTGTGAGGTTTTTCGTCTTCTTCGTACATACAATTTATTGACCAAAATACTGCATGAATAAGCTTCATTTAGAATTCTGCGCCGCATTATTAAGAAATATGCTGCATTTTAGGTTAAGTGGAGTCAACTGCGGGTTGGAACAACAGAGACCGCACAGTGGTTTTAGTTTCCAGGTCAAAGAGTATAGTTAAAGCGCTACGAAACTGGACTGTTTTATAACCCAGCTGAGCCAATGTTTATCAACAATCAGCTGTATGTTTCTACTCAATAGATTTAATAGCTGTGTTAGTCAAAGCGTTTAATCGGTATCTGTGACTGCTCTTCTTACTTGGATTGGCACCTGGTTCTCTCACGGTGATCTTAGGGTTTCGACTGCTTGTCTCGTGGATCTATACGAGATGATCTATACAGACTATGTATTTTCTTTATTCTTCTTTTTCATTTGATTACCCTCCCCGTACGAAGGACGGACACTCCTAGGACTTACAACCCTATGCCTAGAGTCAAGTGCCTGTCGGGGAGTGGTAGATCAGCCCAGCACATGTATGAGAGTGAGGATGAGGTTGATGATGTAAAATGCAGTCGAAATGATGAATAGAAAGGTGGTGATGAAGCATTTGGCAGAGTGAGGTAAACCGGAGAACCAGGAGAAAATCCGCCCAGACGCCGCTTCGTCTACCATAAATACTACCACATGTAGATCCCTAAGCGAACGGTCTAACCGCTCGGCAACGGCACCACCCAAGGTGTTGCATCTCTTGAAAATAGGTATTCCAGACGTTGCTCAACTTTTTATTCACCAAAGGCATGATGCTTTATAAGATGCATAGAATACACCAGGAGGCCCCTTAGAGCCACCTGTAAAGTAAATACAGACAACCATTCACACAGGAGAAAGCATGGTTTTTGGCACATTTGATTTCTATTTAAGGATGTTCAACTACTAGGTTATCAGCGCCTTTATAGAACTAACCATGGCAAATGCCAGAGATAAACATAAATAGAAAATTAAAATGCCAGCAAAAGTCACTATTATACCTACATAAATATACAGAACTAGTTATGGCAAAGGTCACATTTATAAGAAATTTGCAAACAAGCTCCAAAAGGTATGAAAACTAGATATCTATAATACTAAATTCTTAGTTGAAGGTTTACCATTGACTAAAGCTTCAAAGCCCTTTCGACCGCTTGGCTATCGTCCGCCAGAAGCTCTGCAAGACTGATTGGCAGTTGTAGAGAGTGCGCCAGGAAAACTCACACTAGCAGTGGAGTAGCCTGTCAGATTTGGATATGTAAACCAACGAATATTGTAAAATTCGTTAATATACGACCCAACTTAAACTGAATTGTGCTTCGGAGTTTTCATCGTTTATCATTTTCTGACAGAAATCTTCGATAACCCAGAGCATGATTCCAAAGAGGATCGGCTTTTCTGTAAAGCAAATAAACCTCTCTACATTTCCGTCAACAGTTATGTAACGAATGGTACAGAGTTATTCTTCACTATTAAGGTCAAGAATTTCATCGAATATTAATGAAATAAAGAAGGCATCAGAAACGTCTTTCTTAATTTCATGTGTCACGATGGCACTCACACTTGAAATTAAATAATTTGAATATCAGGTGAAAATCAGTCGACTTTTCAAAGTGCTGTTTTAGAGAGGCGTCATGTATTGCTAATTCATTAAATTTCCGATATAATTACCTCTGTTTGAAGATCCTTAATTCTCATCGTGACTATGAATAGCAAATGCCTGTTTTCCTAGAAAAAAATACGGTCCGTGCAAAATGAGAAAGGAAAGATCTATTTCTTTCTTTTCTTTTCTTTCTTTCTTTCTTTTTTTTTTCTTTTTCTTTTTCGTTTTCTTCACTTCATAGTTATGCTGTTCGACTGAGAGCTTACATCTCTCAAATCCATTGAGGCTACGCCTCTGCACTCTAGAAACACATAGTGGACCAACAGAAGTTTGCCACGAAAAGGACGGAGTTCCCCTTAAAAAAAGTGCGCGTAAGATTGCAGTGGCCACTGCGCATCTTCTCGCGAAGAGATATACGAAAGGAGGTTTATTGGAATTTCCTTCACTGCTCTAAACTTATTTCCGCGGGAAGCTGACCATTCTTTGCGCAATTTGGTGCATTAGTTGCCCACCCCATGGTTACTGCAGTTTATTTTTTGTTTTACTCGGTACTCTTTTACTGACTGAAGCATTTAACCCTTAACAACTACATCTGAGTCAACTGGATTCAAAGCAGACGTTCTCAAGACTAGAAACATTGCAGCGAGATGCAGTCCACACACCCAATTGCTTCGGAAAGGGAACGGAACGGCAACCAAAAGAAGTGACCTAAAAACACATTTTCGAATGAGCATGCGAAAGAAGTTTCCCGGAGCTGGGAAACGCCAGCAGAAAAGCTGGTCAAGTGGAAGTTTCCGGTTCTGCATCATAACATACGTAAATATTGGGTGTAGTCGTCATTGTAGATGATAACTAGTCTGAAATAGTGTAATCTGACACAACTACTAGAGCTTTTTCTAGTCACAGATTTTGGAGGCGGTGGGGTGGAAACTTAAGCTAACAATTGCGACCCTGAAAGAACCAACGGAATGAAGGACGAATGAAATATTTATTGAACTGAAATTGAAGGACAGGAAATTCGGGGGATATAATTATCCTTCCCACCATTCCCCTAGTAACCTATGGAAACCTCCAAAAATGGGAATCGAACCCCGAATCCCGAGTGCAAGTCTCACAAGTTACCGCGGAGCCATCTCAGTCACATCTATCTTCTGGAAGAGGCAGCTTTGGACAACAATAAGCAGAGTGACACATTTAGCAATTTGAAGGGTCTCAACATTTGTTGTTGAAGGGAAAAGAGAAAGTGCCAATAACCGATGGAATATATTTTTTTATCTCTTTTTTTTTTATTCATATGTCACTTGTAATGTCTAAGGTCACATCGGCGGCAACTTACCTTTTGGAACAATTGCTGAACAGCAATAATGTTCTCTGGTCGTCTCCTTAGCGATGGTACCGCGTTGCTTACCAAATGCGGGACCGGGGTTCGATTCCCGGTACCGGCATGAGGATTTTCTTCCCCTGGGAGACCTGGTCTGGCGTGTACTGAGCCTCGTTAAGTCCTTGAAGGGCCACTTGAGGAGCTACTTTATTGAGAAGTAGCGGCCCCTGGTCGAGCAGACCGCACAACCGGCCGGAAGGAACCGGGGTGCTAACCACGTCCCACCTCCAGTACAGTACCGCACTCATGACGCCTGTGGTGGACAGAGGTGGGGGACGCAGAGGTCGGGCGGTACTCCTAGGGCCAAATGGGCTATTGTGTCACGGGGTTACGGGTAATGATGTTCTCTCGCTTACAGCGGTGGTAATCTTTGAGTTGGCATTACTTTTGGTTATTATATTAAATTCACACACACATTCACACTCATTCATACTTCCAGATTCTAGGAAGGGTGGGGAATACCCCTGGTTAAAGAAAAATTCCTAAGCCCGGAATCGATCCCGGGACCTCTGGATTTAAAGATAGCACATAGGTAGTCTTCAGAATATTTGTAAATCAGTAGGAAGCTGTTTTAGGAGGATGTCGAATGTGCATGGTCTGATAAAGAAATTAGGTTGGAAGTGTTTATAAGGTAATTGCTTGCACACGTTCATCTCTTCAGGGTCATGCCTTTGTTCGCGCAGGGGGCGGAGTAGTAGTTATGACGAAATGTCAGTTATGTAAGCGTTGTTCAAGAATCGGTGCCGACCAAAAATTCCGTATTGTTTCGTGTTCAGGAAGTGACTTTACTCCAGGGGATTCCCAGAACTATTCCTCTCACTCCTTCAAAGTTACTGATTAACTCTCCGTAGTGAGATAAAGCGGCCGCTTAACAGAAGGAACTATCTCTAATAAGGCCTAGCTTGCCTTTCTGAGGAAAAAAATGTCCATGTGACAATGCTATTGTTCCTATCTTGTATGAATATATGCACCTCAAGCAAGCTTGCAATTAACTTTAACGAGTCTGAAGTTCTAAACACCATTGTTACCCGAATATCTTCTTGCATTATTTTATGAATTTATTTCTAAATATGTAGACGAAATTTTAGTTTCTTCGTTACTTGCCTGTTACTACATTAAAAAACCTGATGTGTTACAATCACATAACTTTTCCTACCCTTGTACTAAATATTCTTACTAACTCTTATTCCTCTATATTTTTCATGTTATACGGAATAAACATCTGCAGAAATTATTCTTTTGCTGATACTGTTGTAGGTGCAAGGGGAATATGGGTATACAATAGGCTTTGAGCGTTGTCAAAACGTTTAAAGCTTTCAAATTCCGTTCTCTTTGCACAGAAAACTAAAAAGTGAATAACGGCTTTCCATTTCAGAAAACTTTTAAGTGTTGTAAAACTCACACACATAACAAGAAATATCTCCGAAATGGTCACTCCACAATGCATTTAGATATAACTTGTGTGTTTTAATGAGAACTAGCTTTTACTTTCTCTACTGGTAAGTAGAAGGAAGTATTGTATTCCACCCAAAAATTCGATATCAAGATTTCACCGTAAATATGTTTTGAGACCTTCTGAATCCCAAAAAGCATACTAAAAAACGAAAAGTCGGTTAAAAACCAAAGTTGGTATTTAAGTTTAATGTCTTTCAAGGATGCGACACGAAGATTTTGAAGAAAGTAGCCCCACCCTAAACTACTCTTTACATGAAAAAGTTTTCGAAAATTTTGATTTCCTTCAAAATGGCTCTGACGATTTTGATTAAAATGCCATATGTTTAAGATATTTGTATGACAAATGAAATGTATATTTTGAATGTTCTGGCTATAGCCTATGTACTCTGTTTACTCTGGATGAGTTTTGAATAACTCGTAAACCGTAAGAGATAGATAAAATCTTACAACTCAAGAAATGTAGATCTCGCTAAGACAATGTATTTTTTTTTTGAAGAGTGAACCATTTCAGAGATATTCGGAAAACTTAAAATTTTCCTGAAATGGGACATCGTTCTTCCTTTTTTTTTTTTTTCTTTTTTTTTTTTTTTTTTTTATTTTTTTTTTTATATATTTTAAGCATGCAAAGCGAACGGGATCTCAAAGTTTTAAAAGATTTGACTATCGCTCAAAGCCTACTGTATTCTAATATTCCTCTTGCATCTACAAGGAAATAAGTAATAAGATAATTTGTACAAATGTTTATCTCAACTATCACGAAGAAGAAATAGGAATAAGAGTTTGTAAGAATAGTTAGTACAAGAGTAGAGAAAGTCATGTGAGTGCAACACATCAGATTTTTTGCATAGTAAGGTTTAGTCTATCTCTTATAAGTAGTTTACGAGTTATGTAAAACTCATCAAGAGTAAACTGTTCGTTTGCGATAAAAATATGTAAACATTTTAATTACAATCGTTAGGGCCATTTTCGAGAAAATCAAAATTTTCGAAAATTTTTTAATATAAAGGGTAGTTTAGGATGGAGGAATTTTCTTCAAAATCTTCGTGTCGCATCCTTAAATACCGACTTAGGTTTCTAACCGACTTTTGGTTTTTGAGTAAATGCTGTTCACACACACACACACACACACACACACACACACACACACACACACACACACACACACACACACACACACACACCTTGTTCTAAAAGTGCTTTTTTTACTATACGTAGTAGATAAGGTAAAAACAGTTCCGTTACTAGTAGCGATTGCCAATAATAGTTATTTGCATAACAATTGCAACCTTGAGGATGATGTCTACGGGTGAATGTCGAGCGCTGTCAGGGGACTCAAGATTTTAGTTTTTTCTTGCAAAAAACTTTAATGAAATTGTGTAAAGAACCTGATATTGACGTCATTCCTTAGCAAAGATTATAGCACACATACCATAATTTTAGTCAATTATGCTTGATTTGGAGTGCGATAACTACCTTCTAATAGTACAACGATTGCATAAAGGTTATTTAAAGCGATGCATAGTTAAGTATTACTGTCATTAAATAACAAGCTAGGGGTAGGCTGTAACTTTCGAGACTACATTCGGGAGGTACCGGGTTCGATTCTCATCGATAGTTCAATCTGATCATGGGTCTTTCAAGGTGTTCCTGGTCGGTAGGTGGTGCTGGCGGAGTTTTCTTTATCTACCGTGGTTTTCTTTAGTTATTTTCCTTTCATTCTGTTCCCTTCTCACCTTTCAGGTGTAGAATGACGAGATATTGAGCAATTCAAACAACTAGTCCTAGCAATTCCAACCCTTATTACAGAATTTATACAGCTAACGGTGGGGATTTATTTAATGACCACCACTGTTAACAAAGTATCTGAGCAAATTTATAAAATTGGGTATTAGGTGGGAGACGCAGCGGCTGGGCGGTAAGGTGTGGCTCTTCATGGGTTCTAGTGCCGGGGTTTGGATTTTTACATGTTTATAAAGATTTAATAAAAAAAACTAAAATGGCAGAATTTAAAAAATTACAGAAGATGGGCATGAAGTAGCCCCTCCCCGGTTGGCGTTGCTAGGATTAATAACGGGTATTTAAGAAATGATTGACACAACAAAAAGTTATACATTATACATTCCCTCCCAATAAAGAGGACCTAACAGGCTTTTCTTGGAAAACCAAGAATATAAATTTTGTTTCTCCCCTAAATAACTAATATATGGTGTTTAATCACACTCATGTGAGGCAATTTTGAGAGAATCGAAATTTTCCAAAAAATTTCAGTGTCAAAGAATAGCTTGAAGTTCGAGAAAATCTTCGCATTGCATCTACGTAACATGCTTAACTTAAATATTAAGTTTGGTTTTCATCCGACGTTTGTTTTTGACCTATTCTGTTCTCGCTCTCTCTCCCTCCTCTCTCTCTTCCTCCTCTCTCTCTCTCTCTCTCTCTCTCTCTCTCTCTCTCTCTCTCTCTCTCATACAGACACACACGCATACATGCACAAGGACCTTATTCTAAAAATCTGATGCCTTTCTCACATGAATGTCTTCTGTCTAATGCTTGCTAATTGAGGAAAACGTTTTGCAGAATTTGTTTTACTGCTTATTTGTTTGTAGGGAGAAGGCATTAGGGGAATACAGGTTTAAGTGATAGTAAAATCTTTTAACAGCCGAGGGCTATTGATGACTTCAAAATTCCATTCTCTTTGCATACGAGGGAGAGAGAAAGAGAGAGAGAGTGAGAAATAACTACTTTTCCACTTGTCAAACTCGTGGTGCAACAGCCCCATGGTGGCCCAGCCTGCCCCTGTGGTGCGGTGGTAGCGTATCTGCCTCACATTCAAGAGGTCACGAGTTCAAATCTCGCTTAAGGCGAGTTTCCCCGGATAAGATTTTTCGCGAGAAGACGAATATCGGGTAACTTTAGGCTGTATGCACCTCGGGCTAATTTGGATATCATTTCACCCAATTCATTCATTCATCGTTCTATATGACATTACGTTAAAGAACGTCATTATAAGAAAAATGCCGAGCCAAAGCCTACTTCCCGACCGCTGTCTAACCACAACGGGCGTCAAGACTGGGGTGAAGTGCAGGATGGTGATGGTGACGACCCTAGTCCTTCCCGGCCGGTAAATCTGTCTTCGCAACCTCCACCCCCCTCCCGCCAATTAGGGAGAAATTCCCCTAGGTCGGTACCGGGATTTGAACCCAGGGATACACAACTGCACTACTACCACCTTAAGGAGACCGCCGATTTGAGAAAGGTATAAGCATTTTAAAATGCAAACCATTAAGGAGATGCACCTCGGAAATGAGTAACTCCACAAAAAAGTTGATTTGGCAAATTATTATGTGCTTTGACGGGATCTACATTCTTTGTGTATAAGACTTAAATACCAAGCTTTTTATTTATTCCACTTTCATCTTCGAGCTATTCTGTTCAGACGCATTTGCATTTGAAGAATGTGGTATTTGGCTTGACGTAAGGTACGCTAGTTATTAATCCCAAACCAGAAGCTACCAGGTAAATGTGTATCTATCCTTTCTTATTAGTCATATGTAGACATGAACTCAAAAAATCTTATGTATTGCACTCACATGACTTTCTCTTACTCTTGTACTAAATATTCTTATAGACACGTATTCTTCTATCTTCTTCAGGCAAGTCGAGATAAGTACTTACAGATATTATCTTGTTGCTGATTTTCTTGTAGGTGCAAGGGGAGTATGCGAGTAGAGTAGGCTTTGGGCGATAAACATTTTAAAGCTTTGAAATTTATTTCTCTTTGCACGGCCAAGAAATAAAAAGGTGAATAAAGATCTTCCATTTGAGAAAAGTTTTAAGATTGCAAAAACCACACAAATAATAAGGAATATCTGAAATGTATAAAGTAAAAAAATAAATAGATAAATAAAATGCATTTGGACATAACTTTAACAAAATCTACATTCTTGTATAGTAAGAGTTGTTCTCTCTCTTATGGTTCACCAGTTATGCAAAGTTCATTAAGAGTAAACAGGAACAACTATCCTAGAGCCAGAAAATTAAAAAAATAGATTTAATTTGTCATAAATGTCTTACACATATGGCATAGTTAAAATTAAAACCGTTAGAGTAATTTTTGAGCAAATCAAAATTTTCGAAACATTTTCCAGGGTGGAGAAATTTTCTTTTAAATCTTCGTGTCGCATCCTTGAAAATACCAACCAAATTACCAACTTTGGTTTTTAACCGACTTTTCATTTTTTAATTATACTTACTGTCAACACACACACACACACACACACACACGCACGCACCCACGCACGCACGCACGCACACACACACACGGACCTTTTTCTAAAACTGCTTTTTGGATTCAGGGGTCTCAAAACATTTCCGGTGAAATTTCGACATCGAATTTTTGGATCGAATACAATACTTCCCTTACTTACTATACGTAGTAGATAAAGTAAAAACTGAATTAAATTTGAAAACTTCATGCATGGCCGGGACTTGAACCACGGATATTCGGAGATCTGTGCCATTGCTTTATCGCTGAGCTACCATGGTGAATGTGTGTATACACATTCAATTACCTCTCCTGAGAAGGTGATTTCAAATATTGGAAACTCATTTTCTTTCACTTACAGTTTTATAATATGTATTGACTAAATGAATTACATGCTTTTTAACACTGTTTTTGTGGTGGAATAACAGAGTTGTGAATGAGATCACGTAGTTTAAATTCAGTTCCGGAAAGGGTGAACTAAAGGGTAAAGTACTTCCTGCATTCGAATTCCACCATTCATTACTTGCGTATCGTGCGGAAGAAAGTATGAACAAGAAGCAATTTAAGGACGAAAGCACCGCTATCAAAACCGGAAGTGTGCTCTGACGTATTTTCCTCATGTGGTTTCTCAGCTCTCGATAATGTTGGACGGAGGATGAATGTGGTCATGTCTTATTCGGGAGGCCCTCCTCAGGATGCTTCTCCCACCTAAAAGAAGATGGCATCCTCCAAGGGGCTTCACAGAAGCTCCTCATATCTTCCGCAAACAGACCGGATAGGACTGATTTCTGATGACGATGCATATACTGCTTCCTTCCTCAAGTTCGACTTAGCAGACAGCTCGGCAACAGTGTAATGATTGTTGTGATTAAAATAGCAGAGAATTGAGCAGTTTAATGGGGAAGCGTTCCATTTGTTGTCTTCTCTGCAAGTAGCTTTTCCATCACTGTCATGCAGATATTTTGAAAAACAAAGGCATGAAGCGTTGAATAGAATTGAAATAGTACCAAAGCACTTAGCTTTAACCCCAAAGGTCAACTGACTATTTCTAAGTGTAGGTAAAAGCACAGAGAGTGCCTATATGCATTTCTAAAATTGGTCAACATTTGTTTCCATAACTAATATGTCGCTCTTAGAAGAAAAAAGGGAAATAAGTATATTCGTACATCAGACCATTTCTAAGTGTAAAGACACACAGAGTTTACGAAAAAATTTCAACATTGTATCTACTTGTATTTCAAACGGTGGTAAACATTTCTTTCGAACGTTTATTTTAACACCGAATACGTCACTCTTAGGAAAAATTGAAACGGGTGTATATATGTATATAAGTACTCGTAGGATAGTTCAAGATATATTTTAATCTCATTATGTTAGTTTGTAGTGCTGAGTGCCTGTTCTTACTGCATACGACACAGCTGATGGTGGGCATCAATAACTGTGCAACAAATCTGAACCTTCTGTTTTGCCGCGAGATGAAAGTTGCTGTTCTTTTCAATTCACACATGCTCATTACGCAAATAAAATCAGAAACGTTCCATATCAATTTTTGTGGAAAAATATGCCACATGAACCACTTTGCCAATATTTCATAAAAGTGGCAATATATGTTTAGTCCATAAAAAACAAACTGGCAACTGTAAAGACACTTGGAAGCGACTATATTACAATAGATGAGTCTGTTGCTATTCTCATTGTACTTACAAGGAAATATACAATAAAAATGTCTACCTTGATTAACATATGCATATTAGATACAAAGATAAACTTCTATAAGAATAGTTTTTTCAAGAATCGTGAATATAACATCAGAATTTTCCCTTCTGTGGAAAAAAAGTATTTCACCATAACGTGAAACAAAATTCTTTAACGTATGCGCCACACTTTGCTTTACTTTAGGCCTCATGAATTCCACATCACTTTATACTGTATAACACAATCTGCACCTGCTATTCAGATGACATTAACAAACACAATAGTCATCTACTATCTGCCATTTGTTAAATATAACTTACGGCTGGTAACTGGGCAAGTTCATTGTCAATACAGAGAAAGGGAAGGAAGGTCTTTGTCTAGTTTCCTGAAACTTGGTGTAATTTTAATCTGGTTCTGCTAAGAGTAATTTACTAAGAAATGAAATGTAAAGAACGGAAATGTTCCTTTGCTCTTGAAAAGCAAAAAAGGCAGAATATATCTAAGATGTGTCTAAAAACTAATAAATATACATTAAAACTACCTAAAGTATATAAAAATACACAATAATGCAATAAAACCCCTAAAAATAAACAATAATGTAATAAAACCCTAAACGATGTACTAGACCGCAAAATTAGCGAAAAATGAAAAAAAAAATGGTCTAACAAATATGGCTAGTGTAACTTCTTTTACTCTGAAACTTATATGAAATTTATATACACCTCATTAATGGATTAGACTTACCAAAATAAAGATGCAAATTCATCAAAATCCTAGCCCTATCAATGACTTTCCTATTGTTCTCTAACTTTGGCGAAGGCACTGGGATGCCCCATCGGCCCGTATGTGTTAATGCCTGGGATCTCCAGGTAGTTAGAGATTTTGTGTTTCTGTGTTGCTGTGGGATTATTATTGCATACCTTGAACTATTACTTCTATAGTCATATGTCTGTGCTTCAAAATGACCTTTAGAGTGGACAGTCCCACACTCAGTAAACAAATCCGAGTAGCTTAGATGGTATATTCATTAGTGTAGCTTCTTTAGTGGTAGTAAAGACATGATTTAGAGTTTTCAGCAGAAACTGAGGATCATATCGTTGCAATTCCAAAAAGATAGTTAATTGGGTGCCGGAGACAAGGGCGATGAGCAACCTGGAAAAAAAAAAAAAAACTTAGAAATTCAGCATTAGTTTTAGGCAAGAATGGACACCAATGGTGTAGGTACATTTACACATAATATAATAAGCGTCAAGGGCGTACAGCAGCAAGAAACGTTGCCCTGGAAGATGTGGCAAAGAATATAACCAATGAACTTAAAGCATGGAAACCTCTTGTTAACAACGACGTTCTTGCCAGAATGTTAAACACAAATAAAGAAATAAGCATCCAAAACTGTAATTATTCAAATCCTTCAAAATTATGCCAACAGACGGATGAAATGGAACTCCTTGCCTTTATTGGCCTCTGTAATTTTGAAATTTTAGTTTATTTTTCTGCCTATTACGTCAGGTGAGGTACATTAAAGATTAGAGATTGTGTCCGCATATACAATGGATAACTTGACTTTATGCCATAGGTATGGGATTTTAATTATATTATGTTTTTTAAGACTTGTATCACTTTGGCACGTGTAAATACATAGTGGTACTATTACCATGTTAAACTGTTATTTATAGTTTTACAGGTTATGTCGTAAACAGACGTTAACAACGAGCACCGTGTAGCCCTAATCAGCGGGCTGCTGAATACGGTGTCAACACCTGCATTTCAGACCGTCTGAAAAATGCATGGTTGCCTAGTTACCAATCTACAGGATGAGAAAGCTCACCCGGTATAATGGTCATTGAATTGGTAAAACGCTTTTTTTTAATGTTGCTGGTGTTATTTCGACAATACAATTATAAATTGCGCATTCGAGTTCTTGTTTGAGTGTGGAAGTCGAAGCAAGCTTTATGGGTAAAGAAAGTCTTATCCAGAATGACTATATTGTTGCGTATGAAGGTACGGAACCACTGGCAATCATGGCGACGTTTCTCTCAATGGGTCGGCTGCAGTTCGCGGATGATTTTAACAGCATACGATTACTTGACCAGCTTTAGAGCTTTATCACTGGATTCAACTCAACTGGTTATGACAAACGTCTTGCCAATTTTCGTGGCGAGGTAACCATTCGCTGCTCAAAATCACGAATGAAATCTTGTGTAACTGCCTTAGGTCTTCCACTTTGTCTTCTACCCACGTGGAATCCGTGCCAAAAACTGGCGCACAAGTTCATAAAATACACTTTTACCTAGTGCCGGATCATTGGAATGAAGATGTGTCCGTCTCTCCAAACAACTTTCATAAAATTTTAACTCAAACTTGCTTCCAGCCTAGCGAATACACTGCGCGCATATGAAAGCCATGCGGTTCTAGGTCTCACTACAAGCAAAGCAACAATTGAACGAACCTAAATATTAACCAAACCCATCTCCCGAGTTATATGAACCCCTAATGCAAGGCCTGCCAACTCATCAAGTGAAGACCGGCAACTTTCTGAACGCTCTGCAGTTGTTTAAAGTTGTCTGTTCAGTTATATATGTATAATTTACAGCAATGAAGTACTATTATGCAACAAAATGTCATAATTTGATACTGAATACAGACACGAATAGAGATATAATGCAGACTGAAACAGAGACACACAACTGCTCGATTATAATAATGTTACATATCTCATTTGGAATTCTTATACTTCAGGCGTACTGATGTAATTTACTACACAAAGCAATTATTAATCCTGTCCTATTATTATAGTTGACTCACTCCAGAATATGTGATGAAATATTACCTTCAGTCAGATTTCCGACTTGAGCATTTACCGCCTCTGGATATTGTTAATTCTTCCCCTTTGACCCAAATTTTGGCATTATTAATTTTGAGTCAGTGAAACCTGATAATTTACATATCTTCAATGTGATTTGGGAATTGCTTGAAAGCAGAACGCTCTAAGTAGGTTACGACTACGTAATATGATCTTGTCAATAATTATTCGCAAGTTACTTACAAGGCTTATCACAAGTTCCTATTTTCCTTCCATGGATCAAGCACGCGGTGTGCGAAGTCTACTGGTTTGTTGGATATTTTTTACGAGTATATTGCCCTTCTGGTTACTGACCACAATATATTTCTAAATTAGTTACATAAAAAGTTTTAGAACCACATGCCAGAAATACTTCAACCCATATTGTGATGGTTTATTGGGAATGTAATAGAATAAAGCTAAATCTTTCCCTAAAAGGTACCAACATTTCATCTTTTGTAATTTGTTCCCCCAAACAGTAGATGCTTTTGCAGTTTTACTATAGAACGATCAACGGTAAATCTAATTGTCATTTTTTCCAGTCAGGTTTGGTATGCTTATAATACTGTGTTAGTGTTAAATTCTAATGAAGTAGTGAATAATTAAGCAAATACAAAACAATCAGACACACTTGCATAACAATGCGCAGTCTATTTGGTTCACCAGGCAGACATCTTTACACATGTCAAAGAGTATTTCAAATATAACAGTGCCGACAACAATCTCTTTGTTAGCAGTGATTCCACACACTCCCTCAATGGATCAGATGACTCTAAAGTGCCGCAGGAAGAATTTAAATAATAGAAATAACGTATTTAGTTAGTATGGTGTATCTTGCACACCAGCGTTTGTACTTAAAGGTTAAATAGCATGCAATTCAAATAATACGTTCAATTACTGCATTAAGCATTCATATTCTTTAATCATACAATTACAATGTCAGCATTAATCAAAACTAAAGCTTTGAGACTATGCACTGTACAGGATGTCGGATACAAATTGCATCTTTGTGGAGACATCCTAGTGGTGGTGGTTGAGATTCAAGCGGTCTAACCACTTGGCCAGCTGGCTTGTAGTAGCTAAGGTAATAGTGGGAAATATTGCTAAAATTAATTAATTTGTTTTACTGTAGGAAATATAGTTATAATTAATTATATTTTCGTATTTGATTATTTTAGTAGACCAAGAGAGTGTTTCTATGATGAGAATTGCTAGAAAAAATATTACTTATTATATAACCAAGCGTTCGCTTTTAAGCTTGCCTCTGGCACGGAGGACCCGGGTTCGATCCCCGGTACCAGCATAGAGATTTTATCCCCTCTGGGAGGTCTGGCACGGGGTGCACTCAGCCTCGTTAGGTCCCGGAGGAACCAATTGAGGAGCTACTTGATGGAGAAGTAGCGGCCCCAGGTCGAGAACACCGCATAACTGGCCGGCAGGGCTCGCGGCGCTGACCACGTCCCACCCTCCAGTACTGCACCTCACCAATAACGCCTGTAGTGGCCAGAGGTGGGGGACGCAGCGGCTGAGCTGTAGGCCTAGGCCCTTCATGGGCTGTTGCGCCGGAGTTTAGTTTTAGTTCGTTTTTAAGTTATGTTGTTCGTAGACACACGAATGCACACTTTTTTCTAAAAATGCTATTTGGACTCAGGGAACTGGTAAACATGTAGGTACTTCTGGTGAAATTTCGACATATTTTTAGTGGAATAAGCTGTATTGTCTACTTATTGTAAGTACGCGGCATTGAAAGTAAAATTGTATTCGATGCCTAAAATTTTCATTTCAGTTACAGTAGCGTTTTGCATATATCTATATCACGAACATTATTTTTAAGTTCATATAAACTATAGAATCTCCTGAATAGTTGTGACGCAATTTGTGCACAACTTTATGCTGTCCATTTATGCGCTGCTAATATTTGCAGTTATTGCTTACTTGTTGCGGTTCACTGAAGTCAGGGATGTGTTATAGGTAACGTTGGGAACAAATAATAGCTTCCCGGTATACTGTTTAATCTGGTTAATGAATTTGTCACTAAGCTCCTGTGTTTGTGGGTTGTGATACACTGGAGTTATAAAAACAGTGCAATGTGATTTTACTTTGAACATAAACTTCACAGAATCCGAAACATGCACTGTGTGATTAACAGCGCGAACAGGTTACATTCGAAAATTACATTAAACTTTAACTACATCTATTTAAAAATGTAATCAGCCCTTATTTACCAGACTAACAATTTGGACTTCGCTTAAGTCCATATAACAGAGAGTGAGTATTGTTCTAGGACTTGATACCTGCTAGCAAACAAACATAATTCTACACAAAATTCGATGTCGACATTTCACTGAAAATTCCTGTTTTGAGGCCCTCTGAACCCGAAGAAAAGCATTTCTAGAAAACAGTCCATATGTGTGTCTGACTTCGTGTGTGTGAACAGCATTAAACTCAAAACCAAAAAGTCCGATAAAAATCGAACTGGGCATTTAAGTACAGTATCTTCCAAAGATGCAACACGAAGCTTTTCAAGTAAATATCCCCACTACAAACTACCCTCTGTATGGAAAATTTTCGATTTTATTTCCTCAATATGACTATGACTAAAAACTTTGGCTTCAATTATCTTAAATGATCTGGCGTCGGAGCGTATAGTCCTCTGCAATCTGCCTGACTGCATAACTGGTAAACCATAGAAGACAAATCTTAATAACGCAGTGAATGTAGATCTCGTTAAAGCACACAGGTTATGTAAGATAAATAAAATCTTTTGTGGCTTTAAATATTTCGAGATACTCTTTGTCATTAAATTGAATTTTCAAATAATTACACTTTTCTCAAAAGGAAAATTGCTATTCCCCCCCCCCCACCCCCCACCCCTCGTACTTCTATAAAGAGAACGATGCACTCTTAAAATAATTTAAGTGTACTGCATTTTCCTGATACCCTTTTACCTATAATGCACTTTTACAATAAAATAATTTTGGCAAATTTTGATCTCGATTAAGATGAAGTATATAAAAGAATAAGGTCTTGTAATAATATTTTTTTTCTAGAATGTGTGGGGAAAGCCATATGGATGTAACATCAACTTTTTATGGAAATTTACAAAACCTACTTCCAAACGTGGGGGTATTCCATTGAAAACTCTATAACGTATTTTGAGTGCAACATAATACTTTCTCTACTCTATGTGAGTAGAGGAAAGAATAAAATGTTATATTTAGATTAAATTTGAGTTACCAATAAATCTGTATGTCTAGAGGTACTTCCTAAATCTGGTTTAAAACAGTGTTCTATGAATAACAATAACTATCTAGAATATTTTATATCCATTTCATCCTTGTATTTCATTCAACTTGCAATTGAAGCAAATATAATATGCTTAATTTTAGACAGTCATAATCGCATTTCTCGATAATTTTGCAACATCAATCTTTTGTTTTAGGATGACAGCTGGTTCCTTATTTTGTTTCCCACAATAACAATAACAATAATAAGAATAATAACAATAATAACAACAATAATAATAATAATAATAATAATAATAATAATAATAATAATAATAATAATAATAATAATAATAATAATAATAATAATAATAATAATAATAATAATAATAATAATTCATTTGAATACAAAGGTCTATTGTGAGTAGCGTACACTCAATAAAATAATCACACTTGGTGCTTTAATATGTAATAAATCGATTATGTGACTACGTGATAGAAATAGCGTGAACGAGAAAATTCTTTTAAGCCAATTCAGGGAACAATAAAAAGAAGTGCAAATTGTGAAAGTAGTTTACAATGTAGCATATTTCAGCATGGTAAATGAAAGCTTGCAACAAGGAATGTGTTTAAAAGGGAGAACCCGCAAAAAATTTGCAGACTTCCTCTATCTACAATGAGATTTCCAGAACAGAAAACATTGAAAAAGAATGATAGAAACAGAGCAAGATGAATCTGCATAACTTGGTAAGCTCGCATTCGAAAGGTCGTGGGTTCGATTCTTCCTGACCTATGAATTCTTTGGGAGTTTCTCCGGGTCTAGAGGCAAATGCTAGAACCCGACTTTCCTGTCCTTCCATTTCAAATCATTATTTCATCTTTCATCCTGTTGGTTCTTACAGCGTCGCATGTGTCAGCGAAGGCTTTAGGTGCAGCTTGGTAGGGATAATATACGCACATGAAGTTTTTCTGCCCCTCGTTGTCCCTGGGATCTGGGTATAGGGGTGGCATATGAGGACGTTGGACCCCGCCGAGGTCCCACTAAGAGGGTCCCGGAAGACCTAAAGATGTTGACGTACCATGAAACTTGGGAAATTTTAGGGACCCCTGTCAATGGCTGTGCTGTTACTCTGGATCTGGCCGCCCAGTGTCTTCTCTCACCTCATCCTTACTCCCGGAGGCGTCCCCTTGGAGGCATAGGTACCTACAATAAGCCTGACTTAAGTGCCAAACCCCTTCCGTATCTCTCCTATTCGTATTCCTATGATGAAAACCTTACGAGGTATTATAAGATTATAACATTACTCATCACTCCAAAATATATAAAACCTACTTTTAACTTTTGACTTATGCTGCCTCCCCTCTGCTCACCCCCCCCCCCACCCCACAGACAGTTTTCAAATATTTATTCTTTTTATTCAAGAAACATTATAGTACGTATTTCTAGTAAAACTCTCCAGGCAACCGCACTACACACACACACATAGTAAAACCCAAGTATCGAGTTATTCATAAAACTCAATAGATTCCTTCCCTACCTCTCATAAGTAAGATAACAAATGAACGCCTTGTTGATATCCATGCAGTCCCGCTGAGAGCTTTTAAGATTTATAAAAATGAGAGTATTCTCAGCAGTATCTTGACCTGTCACATAATTGCAATATCAGTTCATCCACAGAACACTAATCAGTAACAGTGATAATCTGTTTGCTAAAATGGCCCATTTTCTTGCTAAGATGTGTTGTACTTATGTAATCCGTTTTATTTCTCTTATTTTCTGCGCTTCAGAATTAATGGGATGAGTACTTCAAACACATTTGACGGAGAATAAATAATGGCGTTATCTGGAAAGCGCTTAAGGCAAGATTACGTAGCATTATATTTCAAGTCGCATTTTTAAAAGAATCGCATCTTCGATAAAGTTGGAGACAGATGTGTCATTGCCAAGAAGTTGAAAATAAAGAGCGATATTGTATGACACAGACACACGTGGCAGTTGGCGGAAGTAATGATTACGTCTGCTTCTTTGCCGTTGTAAAAACGGAGCAAAATGGCGATAAGATAAATTTTCCACGAGATTCGAACTCTACTCTTAGAGACTCCCGCAATGTTTCCAACTTTTGAGAGAAAGGGAATGTACGATTTGAAGACAGAAACTGACCGCATCTGCTGTCTCAGTAGCTCCAGGGTAGTCTATTCATTTGGCATTTAACTCATACGTCTGTAAACAGCGTCAGACTCAATAAATCTTGACGTATAACGATAATTCAAGACTTTGTAGGGAAACGATTCAATGTTTCAGTATGATCAGTTAAAGTGACCCCAAAAATTACTCAATTCATATCCTTATGCTATTTTTAAAACGTTGTATCCATCAAATTATTGGAGAGAAAATTATCGTTTTTCAATGCAGAAATAAGTGTTCTAATTTACGTATTCGGCATTTTTCTAGATTTTCTTATAAACAGGGTACAGAAGTAGAGATAAGGTAAGAGTATATACGGAGGGTATTCTACACCTACAGGTTCTTGTATGTCAGACCTCTGGAAGAAAGGGAATGAATGAAAGTGCTTTATGTGCGTGAGGGAAACCGAGTGAGCAGATAGCCGACGTGGGAGTACCTAACATGTACTGGAGATTCTTCAAATCGACACCAGGATTCGCCAAGTAGTCACCAGACGCATGGATTGCGACAGAGGCTCCCCCTCGGCACGCCTGGTAACAATAAGGTCACCCATCCATCGAGAACAGCAGTTACAGTGCGCAAATCCCACATGGCAGCGCTAACTCGTCCATCGCCAACACTTCCGACCCTGAATGAGTGCGTTTAAAGGAAGGTGAAATGAAATTGAGGGACAGGAAATTGGGAAGATTCAATTATCCTTCCGAACATTCGTCTAGTGACCAGGGAAAAGCCCTGAAAAAGAAAAGTATGTTTCAGAAAGGTCGGCCGCGGGAATCGACCTCAGAATGTAAACCTCACACGTTACCGGGAGCCATCTTGCTCGGCAACAGAGTGTATCTTTATTCATGTCAAATAATTCAGGGATACCCTACCAACATACACACAGTAAAAAAGTTTGGTACTCATTTATTGCTGATTTACCAGGCAAAACCGAAGGTTTACAAAAATGCATGGAATAGAATCGATTGCTTCATTTCATGCCCTTCGCTTGTGTGCCACGCAGTCGCGCACAGAGATATATTTTAGTGGCGAATGGCTTGAAGTTGGTACGCCTTATAGTTGAATTCCCTTTTGTATTTAAAGGACCATAGGGGTATCGGTTAGTACCTCTCCTATTTCCGTGTCTTTAACTAGAGTTCTCTCGCATTATCAGCGTGTTTTGTTATTTCAAGTAAGAAACAGAGACGTTAGCCCTACCATCAATTTGTATGACGTCACTCGCACTGATTCTAGCAAGGTCTAAAACGTCTGTACTCTGTTGAAAATTCCTGGAATGTTTCGTATTTAGTCAAATTCGTGTGGATACGCTATAATCAATATCGGTACAGAAGTAGCATACTCTTCACGTCAACCCCCAGCGCAACACCCCATGAAGGACCAAGACTTGTCGCCCAACCACTGCATCCCCCACCTCTGTCCATTACAGGCGTCATTGGTGGGGTGCAGTACTGGAGAGTGGTACGTGGTCTGCGCCCCGAGCCCTCCCAGCCAGTTATGCGGCCTTCTCGACCTGGGGCCGCTACTTCTCCATCAAGTAAATCCTCAATTGGTCCCCTGCCCCGGGACCTAACGAGGCTGAGTGCACCCCGTGCCAGACCTCTCAGCGGAGGAAAAATCCCATCGCACCCGGGTCCTCCACGATAGAGGCAAGTGCGCTACCAACTGCGCTACGGAGGCGGTCGTCTTCACGTTACACAGTCTCCATACTGCAACACAAATATAGGACTGCACGGCAGGGAGTTGCCAACTTTATCGTTAGTTAATACAACACTAATCTAAATAAAGGATATTGTTGTCTCCACAAGCTTTATCCGATTCTAAATCGTAAATCCTCTGTAAGGATTGGACGTATAGTTAGCCAAAGGAAAGAAAGCCCTGACAGGAATGTGTTGCTTTTATCTGTTTGGAAATACTGCGACAAAGCGCAGAAAATGCTACACAAGGGGTAAAACTATTAGAAAAACGTGCGCCCAACCTACCGCGCCTCATTGTGAACAATTTTACCATTCTTACTACGTTAGATATCGCTATTTGATACTTATGGAAACATAGGTTCATTCACTGTACACAAATATAATTCACTAGGTATACTAAGTTGGAGAAAACGTTGTTCACAGAAGAAGAGGGCACCAAATGTGGCCATATATATGTTTTTGACAGAGCTATCTTTTTATCATAAACAACGTTAGGTAAGGTATCGGACCCGCGTATAATCGGTAAATTGCCACCCCTGTGAACCATTTTTGCTCTGGAAAACGGCACTCTACTCTGCACAAGAGCATTCTGCCTCTGTTCTTCCTATATGTCGGTTCTATTTGGTGTTGTGCTTCCCCTACTAAGACCCAAGAGCTCCAGTGAGCGAGTGTGTAATGTTTAAGGGCCCGTCGACAACTAGGTCATTAGGGCCCGCCAGAAGAAGATATTGCATATATTTGTATATACTGCTCTACGGTACATATGGAATGCACAACTTCAACAAAAATTGGGAATCGCAGGCATCTGGGAGGAATCTCTGTTACGACTCGCAAGATCTTTGTCCACCTTCCTGAAGTACCTGGTGCTGCACACTTCAAACTGGGACGCCGTGCAGATGCTGGTCTTAGACTAAAGCCGCGCTTGTCGCAGGATATTCCTTACTCTAAGTGTGGTACTTGTTTCCTTACAGGAACTTAGTGTTCTTGGGGATTCGCAAATGAGCATACACTTTCATTGGTATTCATTAGTGATAATTGTAATTCTTATTATATATGCAATTTGTCTAGCACTTAACCGTGCTGAGAAATTGATAACAATAATAAAGGAGTAACATAAACTTTAAATGTCTGCAGACGAAATCCATTGGATTCAAATGAGTAGATCGAGAAGGCATGCAATGAATCCCCTTTGGGCAAATTTGAGTCAAAAAATGGTGTATTATCGGACTTAATGGTGCTCATTCATTGGATGACGTCCAAGGCGCATCATCAATTAAATGATGCAACTCATATTTTGAAAAACTGTAAATACATCTCTGCAGTGAGGCGGAAATACATACGCACCAATGAGTGATCATGAATAATTCCACCCCAAACGTTTAGCTGAATCTCTCTCAAAATGACTGACAGATGTCAGTTCTGTCAAGTTCCATCGGGGTTTTCTTAAGCCTAGTTACGAGTTGTATCAAAATTGAAGATAGCATCGAGAGTAAATTCAATCTCGTCAGTGAACAGGTGCAGACTAATAAACCCATTAACTTAGCACAATTCTGTAACATGCGATGGCAAAAAGTTCTTAACTCAGTCCGATACATTTGATTCTTGCACCCGATAAAGACGAAACGACTGCATGCAGAACATTCTAATGCAAAATTCTCCATCTAACAACGCCATCTTTCATTCCAATGCGTGCTTTCTAATGCATTAGGTCCAATGCAGATTATAAGGCTATAAGTAAACTTGATGTGAAGAAAACAATATTAATGAAAAAAATCCATTAGCTCTAAATTTATTAATTTGAAAGTATATTTGATGCTAATTAAATTTATTTAACTGGTTTAAAATAAAATTACGAAAAGCAGTTGGTACTACTCAGAAAGTAATAACTACAATTATTCATGTAGGTATAATAAGAGTTGTATGAACCTAGAATATTATTTATTATTATGAGCCATACCTTTTGGTTGTATTAATAACTCCAAACAAATATTTGCGCATCTCGCATTTCCTCAAGAAATACTCGGAGTCATTATGCCATTTAAAGTGTGTATTGAAAAATCAGTACATCAGGAAGAAAGAACTCGTTTGTCACGGTCAGTGCTTCATACCTTTCTTGGTCTCCTAACATCTGAAACACTCTTAAATAAGGCTCCTCCTCTACCCCCTCAAGCGTTGGTAAATTCGTGAGAATGTTCGTGCATATGCAGTGGATATCAGCCTGTTCATTCACAGAATACATTTCCATCTGCCTTCTTTGCTCTGCAACAAACAATCAAGCGAAAGCAGCCAAACAATCAGCAGGTAACAATTTAACTCAATTATTATTGGCATCCACGAAGGGGCAAATCCTTCAATAACCTTAAAAAAACATTTTCAGGCCCATGTTTATATCAACCTTTTTTTACTGTTTTGGTGTTGTGAAGCGTCCCCAGTATATCTGACGTCAATATGCATTATTTTTACAAGTTTTTGAAGATTATACTTAATTTGTCCACATTTTCATGGAGGGTTAAATTAAATTTGTGGTACTTATTATTTATTTATGCCAACAAACTTACTGTTGGTGTTTTTAAACACACAAGCCGTGTGTGGGCAAAGTTTGAGAGGTAGAACTAGAACTTAAAAATTCAATGCCACAATTGGGATTTGAACCACAGACCTTCCGCTTACCGGGCGGACGCTCTAACCACTGAGCTATTGTGACAAACTGCCAGAATGGCATTAAATTCTCAAACCAGTTCGTATTTCTCCTGGTAAACCACAAAGGCAGTCTCACATCAGAGACAAATTACCCCAATGGTGACTTACTATTGTAAGTACTTTATATCCCAGGATTAAATAACCTTCAGATGGTAATTATTATTTATTTATGCCAACAAACTTACTGTTGGTGTTTTTAAAAACACTTGCTTGTGGACTTTGTCCTACTAACCCCGCACTCGACCTCCATTCTTATACGTAGAGGTGCACGATCATTCAGCTGATATGGAAGATGATTCCCCTATCCGAAAAGTTGGCTATATAGGCTACCCATCCTCAAATGCATCGTCTGCTGATTGCACACCGTCTTTCACACCCCATGGGTGGACTAGAACTTTCGTGGGACTTGAAATCGCGGCACCACTCTCCGATCCATTACGTTACGGACTTTCATGATTTATCTACTCTATCTTCTTCTTCCTCTTCTTCTTCTACTCCTCCTCCTTCTCCTGCTACCCCCAGTGAAAGGGTTTCTAAACACATTTGAAGTCAAAGTACTGTGTGAGCTACCGTCTCCAACTCTTTTTAGGATGTCTCATGTCCTTTCCTGTTGAATTATAGAAATGGCTTGCAAGGGCAGACTAATCGAGCCTTTTCTAAACATGTTTATATCACCCTTTCTGGTAACCTAACACATCTTCATCACACTCATTTATACTGAAGTTCTTCTATGACTTCCTCACTTTTTGGTCTCTAAGGTTCACACAGAATCGGTCTCAAGAATGTAATTTCCGCTACTTCGACACATATTTTGTCGCTTACTCCCCATCGATGTCTCGCTTCCATAAGACGAAGCCAGTTTTGAGGAAATATTGGATTACATTCTTTTTCTTCTTTTTTCTTCCACCAGTTCAGAATCCCATTTTCATCGCAATCGCAATTTCAAGTACATATTACAGTGAAACATTTCTTCTATCAAATGCCTATAGGATAATTTTATAAATAGCATACAGGGAAAGATTATAAAAAGTAGTAACATTTTTAAAACTATAAAATAATAAAATGAGAAATTTTAAGAAATGCCATAACTTTTAACCTGTAATAAAATTCATTCTTTTTAGACATTAAAATTTAACAATTCTCAACGGTAATTAGGCTTGTACAATTTTTAAATCAATTAAATCAATTGTATCACGTGTGCAGTAGAAAGAAGTGCTCAATTGAAATTATAAATTAAATTTTGAAACATTTGACAAGAAGAGGATATAAATTAAATGAAAGGGTTATGAAATTCAAAAGCAAATCCGAAATACGGAGATCAATAAAACGTTTATCAATAGGACAGCTAATATGAAAAATTAAAACATTATGGATACTTTGTAGAAGAGTGAACAGAAAAAGTAATGTGACAATAGTAGCAGATATATTTTATTAGTTTTAGATCAAAATAACTTATATTTAATAAATGATATTCTACGTTTCATATTACACATGTTGATTAGTTGATATGCAGCTTTAGGTATCTGAATGGGTTATTAACCAGTTTAAAATATTAAATTTGATCATGTCTCAACCGTAAGTATGGAATGTTATTAGAATAGTACATAGTTTCCTGAAGTCCTGGCATTTCTGTATTCACTTGTTAATACCAATGTATAATTGAGCACCATTAGTTTATTGCAAAGGGATTAATGCGTAATATTAATACTGCAGGTATTAAAAATGTAATTTGTCACAGAATCTAATAGCTAGATGCACCAGTTGGGTGGTTCTGGTGGGCAGGAATCTACCCAAGTTAATTTGAGCCAAGCTTAAGTCTATATCATTTGAACATAATGTGGATTGTTATGTATTATTTAAAATGTTAAAGTAAACGTTTAAAACAGTGATGTCCAACCTTTGCGAAAGAGGGGAAGTTGGGTTTACCTTCTTCAACTATCTACTGACTTTGCCTATCTTTAATCCCCAGACGTGCATTGTGTTGCAGTGGCGGGTTGGTTACATGGGCATTACGCTTGATTTACGAAAGCACTTTTAAATCTTATGTGCTTAAACATTTGTTCATTAGTAACTTCTTTGGCACTGTTGACGTTAAAGAAGTCTATCAATATTTGGCGACAAAGTCCAAGTGCCATAGCCTTAGAAGATCCACCAAGTAATCGTCGCGTAACATATTGCGATGCAGACTTTTAATATAGTTCAATTTGTAGAAACTCTGTTTGCAAATGTATGTAGAGCTGTACTCACTCTTATACACACACTGTTCTTGCAAATGCCTATTTCTCTATCTGATATATTTTAACGGCCATAAGCATTTTCAGAAGTTATCTAATCGCTAATTTTCTTGTAGGATCAAGGAGAAGATGGGAATATAGTAGTGATAGTCAAATCTTTTAAGAGCTGGTTCCTATTCGATGCCTTTGAAATTCCGCTCTTTGCAAGGCGAAGAGATAAAAAAATGAACAACATATTGCTATTTGAAAAAAGTGTAAATATTGGCAAAGTCAAACAAATAAGGAATATATCGGAAATAGTTCCGTCAAAATAAAACCGAAGTGTTTCACATAAATTTCACATTTTTATTTAATAAGTTTTTGTTTGTCTCTTACTGTGTACCATTTATTCAAAATGAAGGGGCCTTCTTAGAACATTTCCAGAAAATTTAAGGTATGACTTAGAAACAGCCGTGGAATTGCCTGTTTGTGTCCGTCACAGGACTGTCTGCCCCTCCGAGTGAAGGAGTGGAGTGGGGATAGCCGCTCTTTATGTAAGATTCTCCAGAGAGAGAAGGTTGGACATCCCTGGTTCAAAACAAGACATCGTAATGACTTCACGAGATTCTACATTGAGAATTCTATTCTATAAGAAGAACATACTTTTAAAACTAATATAATTCCTAAAACAATTAGATTGAAACATACATTGAATGAACCCTTATCCTAAGGTTGTTCACAAAAACATACAATAACATCTACTTCTCAAAAATGTCACTCACAGCCTTTACAATACTCTTTGCATTGAACGCTTTGTGTAATTTATCAGAAAAACAAGGGAAAACATGAGGAAAAACGAAACTATTGAATGGAAAATGTCTTGACCTATACCGGGGTTCTTGAGTAGTTCCCGTAGCAAATGCCGATTATGAAAGAGATTTTCTGTGTATGTTTCATCACGCACCGTTGGCAATGCGTGAAGTAAGTTTGCACTACACTAAATAACCACAGCTGCAACGACGGTTTAAGATAGCCATAAGATCGTGAACTTATAAACACTCCACCTTGAAATACTAGTGTAAACTTGGTCTTATTGACAAACATATTCTCAAAGATTTTATTCCATCGTCGTATGCTTCAGAAGCACACTTCTACGTTCAATATCACATGTTTACGAATGCGTATCATAGTAACTATTCTGGTCAGGATACAAGTGAACAGTAGTTGCGGAAATGTTATGTTGGAGGATATCTCTACCAAGTATAATATCAAATCATATTTTATACACATTTTCTTTTCTTCTCTTAGTTACCTTTGTAGATTTGCATGTATTTAAATTTAGATTACTGATAAAGTGGTTGTTCCTTACTAAAAGGTCACGTGCTACCTTTATGAGAATGCAAATTGCAGATGTTCATCTGTTTCCTTGTAAAATGAAATCGAGATGGTTCACATGTTCAGTTGTTTGATTTTTATTTTTTCTACTTACAGTTAGCAGGGTTTAACTGGAAGTACACGTTTTAAAACCCTTTATACCTAATAAACATTTTTTAGAATAAAGTTTGGGTCTGAAGAGGATAACTCAAAAAATGGTCGGTGAAATATGAATCTTGGTATTTAAGTTCAGAACAAACTAACGATGCACACGAAGATCCTGAAGAAAATCACTCCACCTCAAACTTCCTTTCACATGGAAATTTGCTCGAACTTTGGAATTTTTCAAAAAATGGTTCCAACGATCATGATTTATATAACATATGTAAACTAGCTTCATGACTAATATAATGTGTGTTTTAAATTTTCTGAGGATGACCCCTGGAGCCTTCCTTATTCTAAATGCCTTTTTTATTATTGATAAACCGTAACAGATAAAGGCTTACTTACACAAACATTAGATCTCGTTAAAGTTTCAAGTTGTCAACGTTTTTTCTAAGGTTAATGATTTCCTAGATATTGTATTTTATTGTTTTAAATGCCTTTTTATTATTGATAAACCGTAACAGATAAAGGCTTACTTACACAAACATTAGATCTCGTTAAAGTTTCAAGTTGTCAACGTTTTTTCTAAGGTTAATGATTTCCTAGATATTGTATTTTATTGTTTTAAATTTTCAAATGCTATATACTTTCTCAGTTGAAATTTGCTATTCTGTTTTTCGCTTCTTTCTTTTTCCTGTTTATACAAAGAAGACAATTTTAAAGCCAACACAAAGCGACCGGCTTTAACAATATTTGACTAACGGTTTAAATACTTACACTTACCACAAAATGAGTAAATGTGTGATCAGGGTTGTCTGTATTAATAAGTGGATAGAACAATAAGTTTTGTAATAAGTTTGCAGAAAAGTGAGTAGAGAAACCAGTGCGAATATGATACATCAAATTTTTCTCTATTGCTTGCAGGTATCCTGTACACCTCTGATTCGCCTTTTACCATTTGTCTTTTAATATAAACGTTTTCTAGTGCACCCTGTAACAAAAATAGTACACTATCTCACTGATCTCTAAAGAGCTTCGTCAGATTTTACTTTAAATTCAGGTTGACAAGGTTCTTTGGTTACATCCGCGGAAAAACAGAAACTAAAGAGATCGAACTCTGTTCCGAACTAAGATGGATTCCGTCCCTCGCTGCCTGAAACGTCAGAGGGTGTAGGTATACGGGTATGTACTGTGCCTTAATTATTAAGAAATATTATTTAGTAAAAGATTTATAGCTGACATTTGGTTAATACAAGCTATCTGTGGTATTTCTAAGTTGTAGAGTGCCGCTCATAAGTCACATACTGCATATTGAGTATATTATTATTTTGTATTTCTGTGATATTTTTTGGATTATATTAAGATGCTATTTTCACTTAAACTGACTCATACCTAATAGGTACTCCCTCAATATAATGAAATCTTCACAGAAGACATGATAGGAACATTGCCACAAGATGAAAAACACCACACTTCAGACTTATGCTTTCGAAAACTTCAGCAATCTGTCCTTCAAACATTTGGGCAGAAATTTTAAAAAGCAAGACAAATTTGACTCCCTGGAGTGAACCACCTAATCGAAATGTCATATGTTTAATTCCGTCTACCCAAATAAAAAAATAAAAACATATAGTATACATATACAAACGATTTTTGTCAGCTCTCAAATACATTTCGGCAGAATTCAATTTGGAACCGCGTATTTAATTAACTTGTAATAAGTAGACTACGATTTTTTTCTTCTTTCCTTTAGTTATATCTCATAAGTTTAGCATATTTTTAGTAAACTCTAGTAGATAGTACATACAGTTTCAGTAAACCTTCACGCCGCAATTCTTTGAAGCTTTGCACTATAATGAATTGAAGAAAACAAATCCATCAAAGTAATTATTTTGAACCTAAACCTCCAATACTATAGCATCAGTAAGCAAACCACTTCATGGAGCAGTTAAAAATCACCGAATTTATGGTTTTGTGTGGAGTTATAGTAAATTCTTCTTTTTTTCCAAACATACATGCATGGCCCAGGTTTTTTTTTTTTTTTTTTTTTTTTTTTTTTTTCCCTCTTGCCCAATCAGCTTGAAGGTTTGACACCGCCACTGCTTATGAAATGTAGAAAGTCAACATCTGAACAACAGCGCACTCTCCAGATTCACATCACGTGATGAAGAAGAAATAATTGTTTTCGGGTGTTCCCCGGTGCTTCCGGACAAGTCATCTCCGCTGATATTGCGTAACGCTCCAAAATAAAACTGATGTGCGGAAGTAGTCGAGATGTGATAAGTGCTTTGCATCACAGGAACAAAATAAATGTTAACTATATGTAATCTCCGTGGCAGACGAGCGGAAAAAAGAAGAAAGGCCTTTCATTTTTCATGCTGCTTTTCTCTGTGATATTGAAGCTATCGCTCAGTTCAGAAAGGTTAACATTAAACATAAAAAATAACTTTTACTCCCTCCCCTCCTCCCACCTCTCTCTCTCTCTCTCTCTCTCTCTCTCTCTCTCTCTGTTTGTAATTGAGTTATATATTTTATTCCTTGATGACAAGACAAATGCAGTAATGTTATAGTATTATAGCTCTAATTAGAGATTCTTCGTTATAATGTGCAAAAGGCATGTTACTAAGAGGAAAAAGTGCAAACATTGACTGTGCCCAATTTAAATATCTGAAGCCTACTTTTCTTTCCACGGAGATATTCAAATATACTAAAGAATTGCGCTACACCTGTACTTATGCCGTCCAAACTTTCCATTCATTTCAAGAACCAGTTTTCTTGTACAAGAGTAATCTTTAGCACACGAAATTGATATACTAATTTTTATTTCGGTTATCAGATAAAGATAATTATTTTAAAAATGGACTCCCTAATCTTTAGCAGCTCTCATAAATTTTATCAGACTAAACATCAATGTTGAGCCACACCCCGCATTTCTGCGAATGTTGCACAATCAAACCTTAAGTTTAAAAACTTAGACTTTTAATCTATGATTTAAAAAATGTGACTTGTCGAATGACACAAAACATACGTTTCCTGAATTGTAATCTCTGCACACAAATATCGATATAAAGCCTTTCTTTAGCTATTACATTTAGATAAGTATTTTAAAAATGTATTCCCTAATCTTTAAGAGGTCTCGCAAATGTTATCAGAGTAAATAGCCACATTTGGGATCGGTGTTAACTAAGAAAATGTAATTCTTAGAAAGCCTAAACATATATATTCTGTTATTATATATGTACGTAGATGTAATGTAGTTCTGTATCAAAACAATAAAATTACTATCATGGATATAATACGAGACCTGCAGTCTTAAAATTCTAAGTTCAGACTTTTTTATTTCAAACTGTAATTAATTCTTACTTTGATTTGTTTATCCACAGTTAACTTGTTTTTATGAAATTAAAGAGAGTGCCATTCAGTCAAAAGTTAAAACTGCTAATTTTATAACCCGTGATTCCAGAAACTATTGAAGAAAAACTGAATTTTTTACAGAATGTGGATCCAAGCCTTCAATGATCTAATTTTAATTCTAATGTGATTTATTTAGAAATATATGGTTTATTTCTAAATTACACCGCTTTTATTAAAATTTATTGCCAATTCCTTTTTATAGCATAACCAACCAAGTTAACAGCAAAGTAGATATACCAGCATCACCGATGCGCTGTTCTTTCGCTCACAGTCTGCAATACTTACGAAGAAAGCCCGTGATTTATGTCTGAAAATGTTGTATGGAAAGGACATTGCCAAGCTAAAATGAAAAAAGAAAAAGGAGGATGGGGAGGGGGGGGGGGGGGGGAGGTTCACATTTTGTCGAGCAGAGTTTTTCCTAAAACATAAACTAAAATGTATCTTAACTAATTTACTTAACCTGTAAAGGAAAATGTTTAACCCCACTTAAAAAAGAAGACTTTTAATGTAACCTTAAGAATATTGGAATCATTTTTTTTTTCTGTGAAATAATGCAGAATTCTAAGCACAATACGGCAAATGTACTAGCCCTACAGCCCAGGAAGGGCCTTGGCTCAGCCGCTGCGTCCCACTTCTGCCCACTACAGGCGTCATTGATGGGGTGCAGTACTGGAGAGTGGGAAGTGGCCAGCGCCCCGAGCCCTCCCAGCCAGTTATGCAGCCATCGCGTCCCTGAGCCGCTACTTTTCCCTTTTTCATCCAGTAGCTCCTCAATTGGTCCTCCCGGGACCTAACGAGGCTGAGTGCACCCCGTGCCAGACCTCCCAGTGGGGGAAAACATTCGCATGCTAGTATCGGGGATCGAACCCGGGTCCTCCGCACCAGAGACAAGCGCGATACCAACGGCAGATGTACTACTTCTTTTTTAAAAAAATGTTATGCCTCCATTGATAAAGTATATGGAAAATTAAGTAAGAAATTCTAACTTATAGGAATCTTGAAGTGAACATTGCAAAAGGACTTGAAACATTGATTTTAAACACCTTTCCCAATTAAGTTTCCCCCTGAACTATATTTTCTACAGTTTGTGTAATGTAGAAATTTGACTTCATTTTATACTATATAAACTATTCAACTAGTAGCTAATTTTATATTTTACAAACATATCGAACATCTACATATAATGTATTGAACTCAAATTCCATGTGCAGTAACATATTTTTTTTTTTTGGGGGGGGGGGGAAGACACTAGTTAAATGTTTGTTTTCTGAGAAAACAATTTCCTCGTCAAATGAAAACTATTTATAATTGATTTTTTTTTCTTCTTTTGGATTCTGGGAAATACTTTACACTACAGTGTGTGTGTGTGTGTGTGTGTGTGTGTGTGTGTGTGTGTGTGTGTGTGTGTGTGTGTGTGTGTGTGTGTGTGTGTGTGTGTGTGTGTGTGTGTGTGTGTGTGTGCGTTTATGTAAGAGGTTCGCACGGAGTCAAGAACTCACCCATAATACTGTTTCCACACAACAACGGCACAAGCGATTATTACGAAACTTGATGGTTAGTATAGACGTGGCAAAAAATGTCACCCGTGTTGCAGCGTGGTTTATGCAAGTCGATATTTCCAACATGCAGCCTGAGTTTATTAATAGTCTGTTCTACATGTTATCGCCTGTTCGACACACAAATAGGGAATTTGCTACACCATCCCTTTCTTTATCAGGAAAAGATAGAAATGCGAGTGATGATTCAAGACACAGCGGACAAAACAGTGTTAAATTGTATGCTCTATGGATGTTAATACCTATATATGAAGTTTCTGTTTTCCTATTTTTATTGTTCAATAAGAATACAATTAATTATAGAGGTCCCCACAGTAATGTACTGCTATATTATTTTCCACTATATCCTACTGTATGACGTCTAACATTCTGTTGGTTCAAAATAAAAATGATGACGCTCCTGTAAGACTTCCCAATCCAAGCAAAAATAATTATTGTAAAAAATTCCAATTATAATGATGTAATTTTACCTTTAATAAGACATAGATACAGGAATTAAACAGATATTGAATATGTGTAACGGTACGTAAAACTTTAAGCTTAGAGATAATAAATTAAAACGATGCAACACTACACCAATTATTTTAAATGGCGGGGAATATTGGACCGTGAAACAAAAGCACTACACTCCAAACGAACGATTAAACCCAACTTTTCATTCTACATTTTTCGTTTGGTGTACAAAAGTGGATATAACATTTATCTAAGAGAAATTTTCCAAATTAAAAATAAAGCGCTTTAATCTCCCATTGCACTATAAGGAATTTTATTCATAACTATGAAAATAACTGAAGCGACAAATATTAAAGTAAAACTCCTGAACCACTTGTTAGGCAACTACGAGTAAAACGAAAGTTATATAAAAGCATGATGAGCAGGATGTTTATGACATGTCACAGTTTTTGTTTGTGGTTTTTTTCCTTGGGAAATTCCTATAAGCGAAGTACCATTTTATCAATGGTGATTAAAATTATGCAATTGTCACGGGTCATATTTTGGCTTTTTAGTGCTTTTTTGTCATTTTTTTGTCACTTGTCATATAGTCGTATTTTCATATTTGTGTCATATTTTCATATTTCTATTCCAGTTCGCATATGTGCTTGCAGTCGTCCCAAATACTATTCTTCACATCTAATTCTTGTCTGTAATACAGAAGATCGTTCTTGTTTGAAAACTTTAAAATGTATGTAATTTGCTACTATAATTTTTATTCCTGATCACCCTTCTAAATGAGACTTTTATTTCATTTTCAAATAAATAAATTAAAAGTGCAACAGTAAAATTAATATTATTGTTTTATTATTGAATGTGCTAGATTTTTAAAGTACATTTTCAATAAAATGGTAATTTAAACAGCGTTAAATGTTTGAATATTTAGAAAATGAGGCCAAAAATATTTAGGTCACATTTATCGTCATATTTAGTTTTTTGTCATAAGTGGTTGCATATTTTTAACGGTTTTAGGCCTTAAACATCCGGGCCCTGCTGATGGCGAACTGATATTGGGTCACATTTATAACTCCGACTCCGATCTCGCTCTCGTGCTCTATGAATTTGCTGTCAGCTGCTCTAGTGCTGAACTATGAAATCCTTTCTTCAGGGTATGCGTGGGGGGGTATGCGAATAAACAATACCAGTTAAGTTGATTGATACATTTAATGAAGGCTAACAACAATAATAAGATAAAAATAAAAATAAAAATAATAATAATAATAATAATAATAATAATAATAATAATAATAATAATAATAATAATAATAATAATAATAATAATAATAATAATAATAATAATAATAATAATAGAATAATAAAAATAATAAAATAATAACATGATGATGATGATGATGATGATGATGATGATGATGATGATGATGATGATGATGATGATGATGATGATGATGATGATGATGATGATGATGATGGAAATGTACATTGCTGGTGAGAACGTTTAAACGCTGCGGTTAACCAATGTTTTGAAAAAAAAAAGTTTAAATTGAATTTTTGGGCAAAAATTGAATTTTGATGATTTTATAAAGCTTTATTTATATCTTAGAATAATTTTAGCAATTTTAGTTAAAAACACCAATACATTTGGTAAACTGCTATAAAGTATAAAACAGAAAGGAAAATAAGTAAGTTTTAGAAATACACGTCCTTTTGGTAGCTAAAGTCTCGCCTACTTATCCTCATCACATTCCTACTTACGTAGTCGAATCTGAACCCCTTCTTATTCGTGTCTAAAACACAATTTTTACTCTCAGTTTACTCAGTCTTGAATTTCTGTTTAACTTTCAGAATATTCTCTACGTGCTTAGCAGTTGATCATAGCTGCGACAGTTGAACATAGCTAACTTCTAAGAACCATTAAGCTGATAGTTATCTTTGCTCTACTGCCTTCTGTTTGCTATTTATTAACACGGAGGTTAGTTAATGACCTCTTAATATCGTAACAAATTTCAGTTTTGAACTATGCTTTGATTCTAACATGCGGAAATTTTTATTGCAGGTGTATGTTTCACTCTATCACTTCCTTAGAAAATTATTAATCTTGCCCGTTAATAATTCAGAATCAATCCTCAGACATTTAATGTCATTAATCCTTATCAACAATTCACCAATTCTTATTTACTATATTTCATGGGGACTTGAAATCGATTTGAGTCCAACCCCATTCTCAATACGATCCGCGTTTTCATTTTGAATTCAATCCGGAATGAGATCGATTTGCATACGCAAGGTTCAAGCATAAATAATTCAAGCTTTTATGTTGGTAACTTGGTTTATGTTGGTGAACCTGTAAAAATGTTTTCTGAGAATTCTAAGTATATTTGCAGTGAATGTTTTTGAGCAGAATACCTATATTACTACGTTATAGAAACAGTAAAAGTGGTTTTGTTACTGTGTTTTATTACACCATTTTCGCTAAGAAAACAAAACGACAAGCGTGCAGCATGTTACGAGTACAGTACGATGTTTCGATGTAACAAAATTTCGATCCAATGACACTTCTAAGAGGATCGGATCCAAGGATTTAGTTCAATCTGAATCCCTGTTTCAATGCAGTATTCAACCCGAAAAAAAGACACAAATGATTGGATTTCCAAGGAAGCGTAGTAGTTGTAAAAATAAATTAATTGTAATCACTTACACTACTATAAAGACTAAGAATTGATTTATTTTCTTTCTTATTATTATTGTTATTTAATGAAGCTAGGAGAGTTCCTTTTAAATGTAGAGTTCTCCTTAAGATTCGATTACTGTCAAAAAGACGCTAACTACAAGCAAGATCACAATAAATATAGAGCGTTTTCCCTAATTGTGAGTAATTGTGCCACGTTACGTAATTAAAGCGCTTCTACATTGCATGTCTAGAACCGTTGTCTTGAAGCTGGTAATTAGTCGCCAGGTGGTTTGTTCCGCTCATGCCAGGTGTTTTAGATGCTACTAATCTTCATTCACTCAGATAGACGATTTTGTGACGCTTTATGAATCTCAATGACATCTAACATGTCAGTAAAATGCTAACCTTGAAATATTATTTCCTGCAAGATGTAGCTTTTCAAGTTTTGAACATCTAAAAATTGTTTCTGTCTAATTGACGAGTTTAATTAATATTATGAAGTGAATTCTACTATTAGGTTGGAACTAAATACAACTGGAATATATTTCCCTGTCAAAATAACAAGAACAGTAATTTTTTGAGCTAGAATTTTACATAATTTCAAGGGGAGGGTGATGAATCATATTTCCAGTTGTATATCTAGAACACTTCATTGAATTAAATAAGCTTTAAACACACATTTTGATGTATTAAAATATTTTTTACAAATCTGCACATTTAAAAATATGACGTTTTTTACCTACTATAATTTATTATTTTCATATCTTTTTCTGCACAGTTTCTCTGGGACCATGTAGGTAGACATATATTGACCCCTATTGAAAAATTAAATATGGATATTTGATTGGTTTGCATGTTTTGAAGATGCCTTCGGAAAAAAGAAAAAAAACTGCTTTAGGAAAGCTCTCTCTCTTTTTAATTCTCACTTTTACTCCCCCTTTCTCAGTGACACTGTAACTTTCTAAAAACTTTTTTGTTTTATTTTATTTATTTAGAGGAACTCATATCTTGGATGGAATCAAATACTTCCTCTACCTATTATTTTAAATGATTAATTGTACTTTAAACGAACATTTTGGAAGGAACTAAGATAACCACTTTTAATACAACAGCAGGAAACTACATTCGCCGCATATACAAGGCTCAAGAATAGTAGTTCTCTCTGCAAAATTGTTCATTGTTTTATTTCAAGAAGCTATTCATTTAAAGATAAATGAATGCATAGATGGTCAAATTGGATCCCTTTGGTGTCAAAACTCATATTCTACTTCATTTTGAATGTTTACAACGAAGAAAGTTAATATATAGCAACGTGATGTTGAGTGGCAAATAGGTGCAGACCTTAAATCCAGCATTATTAGATTAATTCAGGAAAACCTTAATACTTTAAAATGATGTAGGCCGGACCGCCACGCGGTGTCACCGGACAGTAAAGGACCGGCAAGCCAACGGTACAAACACTAAGTGCTGTGCTAATTCACATTAGGTTTACCTGCTTTACAACAGATGTTGAAATTGATGACCTTCAACGCGAACACATCTGTATCTCCGAAGACAATTCTGGTTTATTCGCAAAAGTTCATGTATTTCTCTCGTAACGTTGTCCTTCAGTTCATTAGCGCGTGCGGATTTGATGTGTCTTACTTTAACGTTCTTCATAAATAAAAATCGTATGGTGGTAGGTCAGGGGAACGAAGTGACCGCAATCCTCGACTGATTATTGTCACCATACGCACTTCGTAATTTATGCATGGAATTGGCAGCAATGTGTGACATGGGTGAATCGTGCTGAAACAAGTCCCACTTGTTAATTGCGGAAAAAATATTTCAAATAGAATTTACATAAAGGTGTGAGTCAACTGTTCCGTCGTAAAATATGGGACCGACGATTAACACACACCCCAACTTTTGCAGCGTGGTGAAGAACTTCACATGAATATTATGAGGATTTTCGATAAACCAGAATTGTTTTCGGAGATGTAGGAATGTGTTCGCGTTGAAGGTAATCAATTCCAACATCTGTTGTGATGCAGGTAAGCCTAATGTTAGTACAGTAAGCAGTGTTCATACCCATTACTTGCAATCGTAACGTGTTGCTCAGACAGAAAGACGCGTCAGCCGTCGTCCGGCTCAGTGCCGCCGCGGGGCAGGGCGGTCCGGCCGATCTACGATCTATGTCGAAGTCCCAAAAGTGTTCAGAGCTTAATGACTTAATCCAGGGATGTCAGCAGGAGCGCATATGCGCCAGACAGCACGTATGCAGAGGGTCTGGATTTTAGGAAGGAGTGTACAAAACACATTTACATAATAGTAATCATGAACGCAGCAAAGAATTACAACGCCATTAAGGCACACGTACATATAAATTGCTTTTTACAAATCCTTGAGCAGTGCAGAGTATCTGAATACTCGCAAATTATGACAATGTTTGCCACTACTTAACAAGTGAAGTGCTTTTTTTTCCCCCTTTTGAACCTAACAAAGCCAAGATTAAGGGCTAAACGTCCGATAAGAACATGGTGACTACTATGTCTGTTACAACCAGATTAATACGTAGTTTAGTGTTTTAATAAGATTATATTCTAGCAACTTTCTTGATACACTGCACTCCATGAAATAAATAATACATATACAGATGTTGAGGACCGTAACAATCGCATAACGACGCTCATGTGAGTGTAGCGACACGGGATTCCGAAGCCTTGGCGTGCCTATTCCTGCATTCTGTCACCTCACCTCTTTCTTCAAGCATCGTAGTGAAGGCTGCGACAGCAGGCATTACTCAGTTTAATCATAGAGAGCGAGACATACTCCTTCCTATGGGCTAATTCTTTATGAGGGAAACTGGCTAGTATTACTATTATTAATATTACTTATTAATTTGTATTGTACTTTAGTTATGCCCTTCGGTGATAGCTTTGACAGCCCGCCATATATGCCACTGATATAGTACTTCAATCAAAATCATTTAGAGGCACTTTTGAAAAATTCTAAAACATTGAAACATTTTTCATATATGGTTGATTTTCTTAAAAATATCTGTTGTATCTTTGTAAAATACTAAAAATTGAACCAAATTTGGTATTTATCGCACTTTTGATTTTCGAGCTATGCTGTTCTTAGGCATACGCACACTCATCCATGGAACCCTTTCTAAATTTTTTGGAGCTTCAAGAGACATCAAAAATTGTATTTCTATGAAATCTAGGTTGGAGTACAATACTTCCTTTGCTTACCGTAAGTAGACACTAATGAGAGCAAAAGAAAGGCAGAACAACCTTGAAAGCGCGAATAAAAATGAAGTGAACCCAAATTTGAAGAAAGAAAATTAACTAGGTGAGAAACAAAAGAAACCTGACAACAGAGTTAAGTACTCCAAACTGCGTATTCATTCTCAGTAGCGGAAAATCCTCAGATGGCCGAACATGTTACATTGTCATAGGGGACAGTTTCTTTTCTTGGAAAACACGGATGTGATGGAACATCAAATGTACATCAGAGGATGTGTAGGAAAACACGGAGGAAAACTTGTGCACGGTGTTTATAATACAAATTACGACATCTTATGGGCAATCTGCCGGATTCAGAGTGATGAGGCAGGAAGATCTTTTCCAAACCACTTCCACCTACTGACCTACGTCGCAGTTTGCTCTTATGGTAAACAAACAGGAATTTCTAATAACGATTTACAGATTTTGTCACGAAGTAATTATGACACAACCTTGCAAAAATGATTGAGCGCATTAAGAAACATTGTGTTGCAACGAGGTTTACACAAGTCGATATTTCCAACATGCAGCTGAGTTTATTGATAGTCTCTGTGTCATATGTTATACTCTGACACACAAATAGGTTACTCTAACTAAAGTATGTCTTTGAAAATCTTTTCTTGTTACAACATGAAGTTTACTTTTCCAGTATGCCGATTACAATCACTGCTTTCCAGCAAATGGACTGCATTACTTTCTGCTATAATCACACCATTCAAATGTCTTTGAAGCTTAAAAAGAAAAATAAAGAAAATGAGAGACACAATATATGAAACCAGGAATAGTTGTTTTATCGGTCTTGTATCGCATTGTAAGAGTAAATAGTTTGCATTGTTATTTAACCTGTTCACAGTTTTACTCTTAATGTGCATCGTAATTAAAAATGCATCCGGTTGTTTGACAATGATGCTAATTTGGTAATTGGATATCAAAACTACCACTAACATTCTTCTTACTCCTTCCTCTCTAAAATCCTGTGTATCTTGCATACAATTTTCGACACAGAAAAATTGGGACTTAGCATGTGAAATATAGTTTAAGCACATCATCTGAATATGTTCAGTATTGAATTTCAGTAGAAACAAAGGAATTGAGGAAGCTTAAAGTCATGTTAAAAATTATGGCCGACAGAAAATTTAATGGCGGTTGGCAGGAGGAGCTGCTCAACACAAAATCCATCCAGGCTTTCCACACCTTACGGTGTTGTGTACACGGTGTAAAATCACGCTGTGAAGCAAGTGTTCTAAATAATATCATTTGTGTCCACGACATTTATTTGCACAACAGAAAGAGAATAGTAGTGGTCAACTATCAGATAATTTTGTATCTGCCATTCTAATTTTTAATTTTTTTGTGTCTTATAAAAGAACACCTTTATTATGTGATACCTTCGAAATACTTTGCTTCACAATTAGGCAAACGCTTCATATTTTTTGCATGCGATTTGCATTCAACCACTTGGAAGAAATTCATTCATATGTGACTTCTTTGTCAACATTATTATAACCTTGACTTCAAGTCCATTTGAGGCTTCTCTGAATTTATCCTTTCTCTTAGTTCAAAATCTAAAATAAAACCAAGGAATTTTTTACAATCATGTATTTTGAATGGCTGCACCAGTGAGATGTTTCTTATCCCTTTTTTGACATTTGATGTCGCTGCTCTGTGCTTCATGGACTCGTCTCCAGTCTCGTTTTCCAGTATATCTGCTACTTACTGCTCCAATGATGAACTATGAGGCCTTTACCTTATATTATGCATGGGTGGACGTGAGGTTGGACACCACTAGTGAAGCTGACTGATAAATTTAATGCAGGCTCATGATGACTTACTTGAAGTTGAGTTCTCAACTTATAGTGAAGAACTGAACTGTTTTTGAAATTGTTACCATTGAATTAGACTGGCTAACTCATAACGTATCCAGATTTTACAGTATAAAATAATTATTTCCATAAACATAACATGGAGTCGTTGCCGTGAGTCACAAAAAATTATTAAACTTAGCGTCCCTTGCCGGTGAGCAATAAATGTACATAAGCTGAGCTCGACCTTCAAGTGCTGCACTGACAATTGCACTCTTGTAAGGTTGCAACACTCGACGGGAAAGGACGCGAATTTTAGAAATACGCACTCTTTGATTCCGCCTATATGGCTGCTCCCGCCAACGTTTCTACGTAATGATGATAAATTTTAATGCTGCTAATTGATATATTCTTCACTCTATTTGCTCACTTTCCTCAATTTTAAGAATCTTTATTTCCTTCCTAATTTTCATAATTACATCAACGTCTGTGACAGCTGAACACACTGAATTTCAGAAATACCTTGAACTAATGCTATTCTGATTTAGTGGGCTTGATAGTGACCTTAATTACCCAGCTACAGAAGTAACTACCTTTGCCTGATCTAAAACATAGCGCTAATGGATATAGTTCAGGCGTACTACTATTTTAACATTATTTATTTCAAATTATTTACCTAATTCCATATCACTTACTTATAAATGTATAAATCTAACCCGTCAATGTACGGTATTATATTTATTATTTTCTGCTTTTAATAAATAAAACAATATTGCTAACTTCTTAAGGTTACTCTTTTCACTGATACTGCAAAAACGAAATTGACTCATTTGTGAACTGCTGTAGTTCTTAGCGTCCCATTCTACACAGGCGTGAAAGACTGCTTAATTTTTCTCACGGGCCTTTTATCAAGCTTGAGATTTTTTATTTTGTGCCGTAAGTGATCGATGTGGTTCCGTCCCTTCGTGAACAGATGGCGGGAGCTGCAATACGACACGGGACCATTCCGAAGGAAGCTATACTAAGGATTTTTTCACCCGAAGAGATCCATCACCCTCCAATAGGTTTGAGCCCACGACCTTTTGGGAACAGAGGCTAGCATGTTACTGCTAGTGACACTGATAGTGAAATTTTAATTGTATTTGAACTCTCCGCATAACGACTTTGGTTTGGATCCAGATTCCAGTTTAGACAACTACTAGCCATTAGTACACCAAACAATTTGCGTCTCTATTCGTTTTCTTTGAGGTTCTATTTATTTTTATACACATATAATATAATTTATGTTGCTTATATTGTTGAAATCTATACAGACAAAATATCCCACATTCACAACAAGAAGTGAGCACAAAACAATAGTACTAGTTTTTTGCAAGTATGACCATACACGTTGTAACACCGTGTAAAAGAATAGGACAAGGTTATGAAGTCTTACACTTTAAACCATGCTAACATTGTATACCTAACCTTGCTGACTAGAGAAAGGGGTGAGTTCATTACACTAGATAATACCTCAAACAACCTTGACCGAGTCAGCTTTGCAAAAAGAATACAATACATAGAGGTCAGAGATCCGTGGCAATGGCCAAGCAGGGACTTTAGCACATACATTGAGAGGGGAAAAAAAGAAAGAAAAAAAGAGACTCTTGCTCAGTGTGATATGCCTGGGACGGAGAGAAATACGGTTAATGTTATGTAAAGAGAACTCCTGAAATGTTTACGGAAGGCTATTTCGATTTTTGACTATGGATAGACACAATATGGCAATAAAACCAGTTTTAGATCCAAAACAACACTTAAATGCTTTATGAACACAAAATATTGCTACTTCGTTAAATGACTACTGGTTTATAGCTCGGAATAGCTGAGCATCACTGGAATATTTCCATAGACAAATTCTAAAGAACACCGAACAGTTATCCTACTATCTAGCTCTAGCTGAGGTTTCGCTACCTCCTACTGTTGCGACAAAACCTCACGTCATTTGTCTTAGAAATTAAAGTGCTTTATATAGTGCAGAATCCAATTGAGTGTGAACCTTTTAAACCTATCTGAGAATATGCTTCAATCTACCAAAAGTCCAGCACCTTTCTTACTGCTACTGCTTGCTAGTTACATGACTGTGATTGTGTCTATCTTCCCTTTATACTGATATTATGACCCCCCCCCCCTTCCACACTTTTCGCTCCACTCATTTCCACTGCACTATCAGTCTCTATGTTTTTATCCTCTTCGACATTTCTTTCCACTTAACTCTGTCGTCATTCTCATCCACTGCACACCCATCACTGCATTAAATTCTTGGGACCATCTCTGCCGTGGGCGTCTTGGGTCCCATACCGTTATCACATAGGCCACCCTGGTGCATTCTGGCCTCCCCAACTCCATTTGGTCCTCCTAGCGTTCTGGTGGTCGAATCCTCTTTTCCACTCCTCCATCTCAGCTTTTCGTTCGTTATCATATCCCTAAGGTTAACACCTTAGTCGTCTTTCCATTTTTCTCTGACTCACTTGTAAATAATATCTCTAGCAGCTGCATAAATTAATGTAGCTCCACGAAACAAACAAAAATGAAGTATTTTGCAGAAAATTATATCATCCTTGTACTAATGTGCCTTATCGTTACGTTTACTTCCTTATATCTTCAATTTTCAGCCTCGTACATGTTAAGATAGGATTCTAACTCAAAACATTTGTCTGCGTTTCCTCTGTAACCTTAATATTTGTATAGTTGAATTCTGGAAATTATGATACAATTTCGTTTGCTAAAATGACGCAACTCTTCGTTATCTTATCAAGGAGCCAAACCTCTACTTTATCCAAACTTGCAACAAGGTCGTCCTCTATGTGTACTTGCTGCAAAACACTCGAGTTATCGGAAGTTAAGCGACAAAGTTCAATGGTGATTAGAAGTGGCAGTGCAATCAAGGTTACATGATTTGAATGAATTTTTGCGGTTGATTAGAGGACCAACATTAATAGACTGTAAGAAAATGCTCTTTTCATATCACATACTAACCAGACAAAATGGTTTCTATTACTTTAAAAAGAGAAATCATATTATTCTTTGCATTCTTCAATGTAGCAGTGCATTATATAGAATCGTTCTTCCGCATACTCGTATTTTAAATAACTTCTTAGTTCTTTAAGTGTCCAAGATGTTACTTTTGTGAATTTAGGAAAAGTGACAGTCTAAATGTTACCACAATAGTATTCCTTGGCGACAGAGTCGAACATGGTGCCAAAAGTACACAGTATTAAAATTGTATACTTCAGTATCAGATCAGTGACTGAATAGCTTTGTATTTGATCACAAATATGCCAACTGAACTGAATACAAGACACATTGCCAAGCATAGCAACCTATGCTTTTACAGAGTGCAACGCCCTCTATGAATTGACTATAAACGTCTTAATTATTCCTGAAACAAACAATATTTTGTTTCAGGATCCGCTTGTTGCCAAAGAAATGCTTCAGTAATACGTATCTAATTGTAATTAAATGTTATATTAGTTATTGCATAGGGAGCAGGAAAGTGATCATTTTTGAAACTTTTAACTTACGTGGCATTTAACTAACTTTTGTTATGTAAATGCATTACTCCGATTCAAGTGCTTCATCAGGTGTATTTCAAAAGTTAACATAAACATAATTTTATAGTTAACAAAATTATAAAGATTAACATAGTTATGCATTTTATTAATCTTGAAACCATTAGAATGTTCTTCCATGATTACGATATTTTCCTCCAAAAAGTATATCATTTAAAAAGTATCATTTAAAAAGGAAATAGCTTCCCAGAATCTATAAAAGTCATTTCCAAGAAAAGGAGAATAAAATGCATACAGGACATTTTTAATGCGACAGAAAGCTAAAGAAGTTGAGAAGAACAAAGTTTAAAGTTTGGCATCACTAGTAAATAATAACCATGCGCCGGTTAATTTAAAAGGACATAGGTACACCGAGGTCAAAATATGGACAAAACAGGTAATATGCAAGTCTACATCATGAGGGAAAATTATTGTAATTCTCCGTAGTCTCTTCTTAAATTTAACAGACACATTACCTTAACGTCCCTTTAAACAGCTCAGGTCCACAGAAACAATGAATGGATCAAACGATTACTTAAACGAGTCTGTAGTTCACGAATTGAGAGTTATTGACATTCGCTTTGCGAAGATAAGGAAAATCACGGAAAAATCTCATCGACGTGACTCATTTCAATTGAACTTGAAATTATGCCTTTTGGATTAGAAATTACAGGCACTCGCGGCGAGATAAATAGCTGAAGTAAAATTTAAATTTTAAAAGTAATTTTTCTTAGTTACTTTAAGTAGCTAGGCGTTTAGCATACTCATATTTCAGTTATTTTTGAATTCTGTACACCTGAAATAAGATTAAGCTATGGAAAAATATCGTAAATATCGTAAACATACAAACTTTTCTGACAAAACTACTTCCGAAATATTCGTAGCTGTTCATCTACAATTATTCAAATTGTAGAAACTTACATTTAAATGTTCAAACTCATGCCTTTTTCTATTTCTCTCCGCCTCTTTGTCAAACTGTTCCTCCAGATTTACCTCTCCCATGCTATATGGCTTCTCCTGCCAACCAATTACTTGCAGAAATAATAGTGACGAAATATTATCTCTTAAATATTCATTCTATCGAGATCTTCAAATGAAATAATGAAGTATTTATTAGACGCGGTTGTGAAACCTTTGGCTTTCCAGGGGCTTTAAGATCATTTCGAAATTCTTACATTTACAATGGAAGTTACTGTTCATTTATAAGCGATGCACTTAAAATGTAGGGGATATGTTACTTTGAACTTTGATTAATTAAGGAAATAGACAATTTTATGTTGATCTCATTACTCGCATTATTGTAAAGATTGCCTTCATAAGCACAAGCGCGTGCAACCCGTCGGTCATTGAACCTTCTTTCCCAGAGGGACGTTGTTCATTATTTGAAGTCGCTGTGTCTTAAGACCCGCGTTTGTCTTTTTTCACTACATTTTACACTACCATTCCAATGTCTTCATTCTTTACCTATCCTTTGCTGTGGTCCAGTGGGAAGCACTGAGTCTTTTAGTTGTTTTGGTTGCATGAAATTTCATAGCACAACGGCCCGAAGCAGGTGACATGAAATGTTTTAATAGTTTCATTATAGGTTATGTTAATATGAACATAATCCCAGATTATGAAAATGCACATTTTATTAGGTAGTTTTTGTGATTTTATATATGCAAGAAAATGCAAGATATGTTGGAGGTAGGGTAGTTCACATTTCTATTTAGTGTTTGGTGTAGAACAGGTTGCTTGCAGGTGAGATGGCTGTTGACAAAGGAGCATGTATAATCACGGTTATCAATTCCTGTCCTAAACTGGTTAGGAGACACGCTAGTTTTTCTCTTTTCCAAGTGCGTGCCAGATTGCTATTAGTACACGCTGTAAAGACCAATCACTTTCCTGTAATCTGATAAGTCGAAAAAAATTAATGCTACAATTTTGTTAGAAACCCGTCTTCAATCTCAGTTTCGTGTATCAGCTACCAGCCCCTTAAATGAATAACTATGAGATCTCAGGGACGTGAGGCTAAACAAAACTAGCTAAGTTCACTTATATTTGTAATGGAGGCTAAATGATATATTTTAAACGAGTTTGAAACTATTGAGGTTAAAGAATTAAACCGTTTCTGAATCTTTTTGCTCAAGTTGTAACTGTAAAATTATCTATATCTGCCAATTTTTAACGTACCCAGACTTCACAGATTAAAAACAACTATTGTCATAATAATAATGCTAAGCGTGCATTGACCTGGTTCACAAAAAGTGTTCAGTTGAAGATTCCTCGATATAGATCTATTAATTCCAAGACGATCGTTAAGCGCTGTGGCTACCAATAATCGGTCACAGTAAACACTTTTGTAGGGCACGAAAGACGCACGTGAAGGACCCGAATTTTAGAAACACACGCTCTTTCATTAACTGAAGTCTCGCCTACTTATCACTTCCCACCAACGTTTTTACTTACGTGGTCCAATTCTAAATTCCTTCTTAGCCACATCTCAAACGCATCTTTTATTCTGACTTTGTTCAGTCCTAAGAAATACATTTCCCTCTTAATTGTTAGAACTGCGTCTACACACTTAGCAGCTGAACCTTCCGACGTACGAACGTCTGATTTCAAGGTACACATTCAACTAAATGTTTTCTTTGCTACACTAGCCTCCTTTACTGTTTTACCTGGCCTCCTAAATTGCAACTCTAATGACTCCCACCCTCTGACTAAATCTTACATTGCCTGTCTAACGACTGTGACTTAGACTTCTACGTTATGCACTGATTTGAACACAACGATATTATTTATTGCAATTATGTATTTATCTATTTCACTATCATTTCTTTATAAATGAATGGAACGATAGACACAGTGAGCGAAATGCAGGATACGACGAAGGCTGTAGGGCCCTCGCTTAGTAATGATAATAATAATCATAATAACAAACAGTAACAGTAATAAGGATAAGAATAACAACAGCAATAATAATAATAGTAATAATAATAATAATAATAATAATAATAGTAATAGTACTAGTAATAATAATAATAATAATAATAATAATAATAATAATAATAATAATAATAATAATAATAATAATAATAATAATAATAATAATAATAATAGTGCCTAATAGCAATAGCGATATAGTAAGAAGAAATAGGAGGAAGAGAAAGAGGAGGAGGAGAAAAAGGCAAAGAAGAAGAAAAAGAAGAGACCGCAGTAACATGGCAACCTCCTCGTCATGTGCGTGGTTCGTGCACAAACATCCGTAGGAACGACATATCGAAATGTCTCACTTGAGCCTTCTGACTCCGCTCTAAAAGCATCTGTGTGTGTGTATGTGTGTGTGTGTGTGTGTGTGTGTGTGTGTGTGTGTGTGTGTGTGTGTGTGTGTGTAAGTGTTTGTACATGTAGAATAATTGCGAACCATTCTGGAATTTCAAGTATAAGAGTTTATAGAAAAGATACGAAGTTTGCAGTTGTTTAAAATGGGCAAACGTTTTTAAAAATTTTAAATTGTTAAGACTACTATGGTAATAACCATCAAGCCGTTCCTCATGGAAACAATAGAAACACCCATATTGAACGTATCCTTAAAAACCTATAGAGTAAGTTCAGTGACCTTGTCATATATAATGAAACATGAATGAACCTATCGTGAAAAATAAATGCAACAAATATTCCACAGTATATCTAGCTACTTTATATTCAGAATAAGTCATAAGATTGCTTTCAAATAATTATTCCACCATTAACTGCGATGAATAAGGAAAATTGGAACATTGTGCACAAAGAGAGAAGCTAAGAGAAACTGAGTTATGATCATTACATAGAATGATGCTAATAAAAGACTGTCAGAGTAGAAGGTGAAAACGTGCTATTATTAATATACTCAGGACAGAGTTGTTCTACTACTGCATGACTTGCCAGTCCCGTTCCGCCATGCCTGCACTTGTTTCAAATCTGGCTCCTTTGGCAAAATCATTTCTATTTCTGCCTCTTTCTCAAGTATCTCTTAATTAACTCATCTTACCTTGAAATGTTAACTTGCCCTTATAAGTATATGCATGGATGTCTGAAAATATATTGAAACTAGAGACATATCAATAAGAAAACAGGTTGGAGCAGCGTAGTTGTTTTGTACAAAAACTGACTACACCCTTGAAGTTTGTGTAAATTAACATTTTGGTAATTAATTAAAGTAATATGTTTTTGTGCGTGTTATTCCCATTCTCTCTCTGTTGTTCTCTTTATTTTTTATCATTATTTTCTAGTTATTTTCTAGGCTGTTTTATAGCGTTGTTTCCGAGATATTCTTCGTTATTAATTTGAAATATCAAATAATTTGTTTCTTACGTCGTTTGTAGTAGTAGAGGAAGTATTTAATTTTAACAAAAATTTCGATATGGAGAGTCCACTGAGTTTCAATATAGACAATGTGTATAGATGAGTGAGTAGAAAAAACCGTATGAATGAAACACATCGGATTTTTTTCAAGTGGCAGTTGGTCAACCCTTTCTCTTGATCGTGCCAGGAACAAGGATTTTCAGCCATCACACTTAAAAATCTTACTAATACTTTAGCGGCCAAGTGTATTGCCTATAACGAATGTGTGGAATAATCTATATACAATATACAAGGTTCTTTATTTAAAACCTAACGGGCGCAGGTTATTTCGCCTGTGCGCAACTGGGTGTGTCACAGCCGGCTTTGCTGCTACATAAATTCCGCGCGTAAAACATACGAAGATGATGAAAATTTCGTCCACCCTCGGCTAAATAAGCATCATATCGGGAGAACACATTCTGGTTCACACGATTAAGTTGGGCCACTATAATGTTTCAGATTTCATTACTAAAATTTTTTTTTAGTTGTTCGAAAGTATGAGAATTATCTAAAACTCAAACCCTACACGAATGCATCATTGTGAATGGTTTCTTTCATCGGTAATAACTGTTTAATTGACCCACAGCTTCTGTTCTTTTCCGATGAGGCGTGGTTCCACCAAATGGTCGGATCAATCTCATAACAGTCGGTGCTGGGCCTCTGAAAATCCACATCGTGTTCAAGAAACCATTCATTATGATCGGAGAGTTGGAGTCCGGTGTGCTGTTAGTGCTAGACGCAAAATCAGTCCAATATTCTACGAGCAGAGAGACTATAAAGGCAGAGAGGTATCGAAATGAAATTTTGATCCCATTTTATCATGAATTGACTGAAGAGAAATCATATGGGTAGTTTCAACAACATTCTGCTACTGCACATACGGCAGAGGAGTGCATTCATAAAATGAGGGAAGTGTTTGAAGATAGAGTGATTAGTGTTGGTGTATGACCCTCTCGCTCCCCCGATCTAACAGTATGTGGGCTAACCTGAAAGACAAAGGTTACGAGACAAACCCTCATACATTGGAAGAACCAAAACAAAATATTAGAAGTGAAATTGGAAACATTACAGCGGCCCAACTTAATCGTGCTCTCCAGATATAATACTTGTTTAGTTGAGGGTAGGCATTTCCAGCATCTTCTATAAGGTGAGTGTGTTATACTACATGGGTTACGCGCGGAGTTTATGTTGGAGCAAAGCCGACTATGGCACACTCAATCGTGCACAGGCGAAATGCCGTGCGCCCGTTAGTTTTTAAATGAAGAATCCAGTGTATAATATATAATATACATAATACATATTACATATATGTATAATGGGATTCTAGGATAAATATCCTGTAAGAGCAAAAGTTTTATTAGTAGATAAATGCCTGGAACGAGTACATTTTAATGTTCAAGCACCGATATTTTGATCAAAATATTTCAAATAAATTAAAAAGGCATCAAATGATGCATGGAACAATTACAAGAACATTAAAAACAACTTAAGTAGACACAAAGATGAAGTTCTATAAAGTAATGCCAGTACCGGCCTTGATCTATGGCTGTGAGCTATAGACATTAATAAGGAAAGATTATAGTCGTATTCAGGCGTCAGAAATGAGATTTCTTAGATCAGTGTTAGGTTGTACAAAATTAGATAAAATAAAAAATTAAGAAATTAGAACTATATTGAATATCTATGCAATAAATGAATACAGCAATCGACACCTGCAGGTATAAATGGAAGGAACATTTGAATAAAATGGATAATAGGAAAATGCCAAAACAAAATCCTATCATACAAACCTAGAGAACTACGTGACCCTGGATGACCAAGGCAGAGATAGGGTAAGGTCGGAACAGGCCACTTGGCCTAAATCATGGAAGGAAGAAGAAGAATATGTGTATATAAAAAATGTCTAATGAAGCTTTATCTCTATCAACAGACAGAAGAATTTGTAAGAATAGTTTTAGAAGAGGAAATGTAGGATGCCATGCGAGTGTAGAACATAATCATCTTTTCAGTCCTTTGTCACGCACATATTAAACGTATCGGGCACAGTCAATGCTCACAAGCATCTTATATTTCAGATTTTACGCTACTAAAACCTATCATGTCTTCTATTCAACCTGATGTAGCCATCCCTTTTACGGCAGATTCATTTGTTGGTTTCTTTTAGGTGTATTTGTGAGAATTTCTTTTGTTATTTTCCACTTGGTTTAATTGAGTGCTATCATGACAGCCCTTTCAAAATATAAATTTTACTCCAGAAAAGCTTGCGTTGTGTAATAAAAGGTTTAATTCATTGTATTGGTTTAAAATAAATAAATTATAGTTAAATCGGGTTGATAAAGAATTGGATCACCTCCCACTACAGGTCAATCAAGGGTATAGTAACTACCCCTCACTTTTACGTGTATTCAAAATATTTGTGTTGAATGGGAGGAGACTATCTCAATATCGAGCAACTAATCTGACTCACAGGAGCAGAAGTTCATCATAGAGAAATATAACAGGGATGCTCATTCTCAACTATCCTACTCGGTTTCTCATTGGAAAATAATGCAAAATTGTTTCTAAAATAATGTATAAGTGATGCTAGCAGGAAATATTGTATTCCAAGATAATTACTGCACTGTTAATAAAGGAGTAAACTATTCTAAGACATGGATGTACATAACTCGATGAGAGGTATGGCAAGTAAGGTTGCACTTGTTGGAAGAAAAACAAAGAAGAATCCGGTATGAAGTCATAAAGAAAATGGACGCCTTAGAAGCTTGAAATTAAGTTGTAATATGAGCTGTTTTCAAGAACTCAAGCATAAGCAAAGGAAGATTTGAAAGGAAAAGCGGCTTCTCTGGACACTTTTAAGTGGCAACTAAGGATAATGTTGGTGAAGTGCTGGATGAAAAATGTGATATCGAGCGCGAAAACTTGTTTGTCGCGAAACTGTATGCAAAACAACTTGAAAGCATTTGAATCATGAACGCCAAGATGAATGCAGAGCCTAAAATGGGCTATAACATAAATAATGGGGCTGCTTTGGAAGATGGACAAAGGAAGATTAAAGAAATTGGTTGGAACTTTAATGGTTCGAGACTTCTTTCCATGGGCTGTGAGTAGAAGATTTGGGCAGATTACAGTGTAGGAATACCTTTCACAAACTGAAAACTATTACTTCCCCTGTTCTAGCAAAGGGCAATTGTCACATTTGTTTAGCAGATTGAACTGCAATATTTTATAGTGAACATAAATCGAAAACAAAAATATGTCTCTTTTGGATTTTCCCACCTTAGGGTCCGTCTTAGTCAGGGGAAAAACCATTAAGTTTAAGGGATTCGAAATGCCCTATCCTCCCAATGTTAATAGATGACCCATTATCAAGAATACTGTTTAAGGTAATTAGCTGAATTTTTAAGACATCTTCATTGACTAATGAAATAAAAACACATTTTCTTCGTCAGAAACAAAGTAATGATTTTTAATACAATGCCTAGATTTTTATTGAAATATAACTGGTTTAAAATTAAAAGTCTAACTAGTGTGCCTGATATATGAAATCCTTTGCGCTAAAATAAAGCTTGTTTAGTTGCAAATGTGTGATAAAAATTTCAGCACATTATACCATTAACTTTCAGAGATAATGAGGCATATGTGCAGAAAATTATAGTACTTCATAAATTGCAGTTAAACAAAATGAGAAAGCCTAAAACCTGTATACAGCTTTATTTTGAATAATAATTTTAATCTATTCACGATTAACGTGCCTCTATGAAGATTATAGCAAAATGAGCGGAAGATCTGAAATATTCATGTGGAAGTAAAACCTGAAGTTGGAAAAAAAAATAACAAAATTCACCATTTCGACTATCCTTAAAATTATAACGGCTTAGCTAGGTTTGTCTTCAGCTCAAGGATTAGCTGTCTGGGGCAGGATACTAGCTTTGCTCCCTTCGATACTATGTATCTATGCACAAGACTGCATAAAGACAACCTAAGATTGCACGTAGGGAAGAGAAAATTGCCAAAGTTAAGTTTAATTTTTTCCTCTAGTTATAAGTGCCTCCGAAGAAATAATGTTTTTAGATTCCTCGTTTGTCTTTCTAAACGAAGATATATGCAAAAACTTAGGCATTATTAGTGAATCATTCTAATTGGTAAATTTCTTTTCTCTTTCTGTTAAGCTTGAGCCTATGAGAAAAAGCAGATACAGGTATTTTTATTTTCGATCTAACTTCATTAAAATAAATCCTAAATAAACCTGAAAACACAATGTGACAAGGGCCCCTTGTAGGTATAAAAGGTGTCTAAGACTTCGCTACTTATATGTTAGCCCGGAAATGCTCCGAAATATAATCCCTTTCCTTCCAGTTTCTTGTTCCAAAATTGCAATAGGGAACGAATTACCCTATGCTCATTAAGACTTTGAATCCATGGTTAATCGTATGATCTTAGCAGGCATATACGTTATAATTATTCCATTTAACTTTCCATCTCCATTTGTTCGTTTGCGCCTACATCGGATGAACACGCCCGCATTTGCATAATTATAGCACTCATTTCCGGAGCTAAGGGGTCCATATGACCATACTAAGCTTGAATATGAGTAATTACCTTAGTTCATAACCCGGTAAGAGGAGCATTAATTTTGTGGAATACAAAACGACTGTTAAACACATTAAGAATAAGGCCCGTGTCTTAACGCCTTCAGACGGTATTATGACTTGAATTGAGAACAATTTTTTACACTTCACAATAGCCAATAATGACAAATTTGATTAGGCTCTTTCAAATTTAGTATCTAACAAAGGAAAACCATCTGCATCTATTCATAAGAGAGTTCCGCTTAGATTATGATGTCTATGACTATGTGATATGCCAAGCATGCACATGCTTTTTACAAACATTTATTTTTAAATTATATGGCACCCATACCATAACTCTTGAGTACTTATTCAAATTCAGTTGTTACTGAAAAAGAATGTCTTTCAAAACTCAGATTCTAACTTTACTATACACAGATTTATAATGCTGTATTCAAATTATCTTCCCCAGGTTTCTCCGACTTCACAGTTTCCATCTTCTAATCTTCATTGTTGCATTTCTTTAATGGCTTCTGTTCATTGTCCACCCTTGGTCTCTCTCCGTCTTCTCTTCCCTTCTTTTTCTTTTTGCTCTTCTTTCTCCTGATGGTATCCATTTCAAAATCGGTCACGGCAATCCGGTCCCATGGGAATCAAACCTCGGACCTCTCGAATGTGAGTCTCACATGTTAACGCGGAACCATCTCCTTTGGGAAACAGGGGACTTGCTTGGGATAGATTTGATACATGCATGATCAAGGTCACAGCCGATACCTACGAGTGGGGAATTTGTACCGTGGGCTAAGGAAGAACAGAGTGCATATTATCGTGGTGAACCAGAAAGATAGAGATATTCTAACTAAATAAAGTGGTTATCAACTCGAACTCTTGAACTTAAAGGCCAGTAAGCTAACCACGAAACCATTAAAGCAGTTGAGTGTCTCTCCCGCCAAGGAAAGTGTATACCTTTAGGCGAAGTGCTCAAACTTGTTTCCTGCATTAAATAATTGATTGATACTTAATACAGAGGAAATATGACAGTCAGCACCAGCGTTACGATTAATAACAGTTTTTAAAAGTGTGAAAAAATGCTACCGGTTTCCTGCGTCGCTAACCTTGGTAAAGGAAGCACTGCAGCTGTACTATTTCTCTTGGAAAAATTGGGAGTAAAAACTTTAATCACCTGCTTGACTGTAGCGGCTCTTCGTTTTTTGGCACAACCAACATGTCAGAATGACTGAATCTAGTTTACCTTCAAATGTTTCTTCGACTTCAATAATTAATACTATCCTACTTTACAAAGGGTATATTAATAATCGTAACCGCTAAGATCCATCTGGAGATGTACATTATTAGAAGTGTATGTGGATGCAGGACAGAAGAATCTACTTTGACCTCGGTTAATTCAAATCATGTTTAACCCCAAGTGTTACAATCTATGTTAGACTTTTCAAAATGTTAAAAGTCTGGATGAGGTGCAACTCAAGTGTATAGGTGCAATTTATTTTTAAATCGGTACACAGGTAGACTTTTGGTGGTTAAAACATGGTAAGATAATGTCTCCTGGAAGCGTTACGAGCGCCTCGCAGAACAAGGGTGGTCGTAGGATTGTAAAGTAAATAAATTCCAGGAGGGTTTAGGCTACAGTCACTTTTGTCTCTTTTTCCTACTCGAGGTCCAAGAAAGCGACGACCATTCGCCACAGAAACAAACGATAGAGGTTATAAACACAACCTTTCAACAAATAGTAACAATGTCGCCCAGAAATAAACGAATTGCATTTTCCATCCCAGCTAGTGGAGTTCATTTCTGAGCTGTTCCGCGTGTTTCACTCATTCTTGTCAAATGTACAAAGTGTGTGTTTTTTAAGAAGTGATGGATAAACTTGTTTTAAGTCCGTTTCAAGTCACATTGTCACCATAAAGGTCAGATGGTCCTAGCTATATATCTCTATGTGTAACATCGGTAGGTAAACGATGCAAAACATGGTTAGTAAGATAGCATGAACATGGTAAAGTCAGAGGAGAAGTACTTGTCAGAATGGCACATGCAAATTAAAATGTCAATCATTATATATCGCAGCAACTATTTCAACGACTTTTACCATATCTTTAGCGGGCCTGTCCAGTTGGTTTACTTGCCTTCTGAGAGTAAACTCTTAACACGGGCACAATGTACTGGGGTGGAAATATTCTGCGGCACCATATACCAGGTGAGTCAATCGCCCCTTATGTTTTTGGAAGGTAGGCCACCCATCAAACGTCATGTGCAGTTTTGCGCTTACTAAAACGTATGACTTAACGTTCTTAGAGAAACGAATGCGCAAAATTTAGAGGAACAGCGGTTTAAGGAACAGGACGTACTGCTGGCTAAAGTACACCTCAAAAACATGCGACTCGTTAACTGAGAGCGAATTCTGGGTTTCCAGCCGATTTTACAAACGTGTTATTAGAGCATGCATAGTAACGCAATACAGTAAACGCCTTGATTGCATGGACCTAACATACGAATACACTAAAAACATCGACTAAAAATAAAATGGATTCTTGTGCGTAGATTTTGGGTTGGTGCCTAGAAATTAGGGTACGCGCCGCATCCACCATGGACCCGTAAAGTCAAAACGCACACGTTATTAAATAGTAGTTTATTTAAATGTTTGCGTAGACTACGTCTTATACATCAAAAATAACACGCATAATATTTTTGCCATTTAAATAACAGTGTTAAAACGCCCAGCAAAGTTAAAACTGTCTTAAAGGCTAAAATAGGTATGAAAAGTCGCGAGGTGGCAATGGCATAGTGCCTGGCTACGGTAGAATTCGGAATGTACTTTCAGTCAAGCGCCCAACTAACTCGATAGAATTGTGTGTCCTGTGCGTTAACCTCAGGGACACGGGTTCGCGTCTCGACATCGTACATTTTTTTTTTCTGCTCATCAAAACTTGGAAACCGAACTAACAATAATCCAATTTTGAAGCCTCTAACGGTGTAGGACATTATAATTTAAATCGCTTTTGGTTGTCTGCATTTTGTAATAGAATAGGCCTAATGACTTCAGCCTCATTTGACTAGCACAATGCAGTTTGTTATTATGAGCGCCAACTCCCTCCATTCCCCACGTGTATGCTTCACACGGTATTTTGTAACACGCTCCTTCACGATGTGTTGAACAGACGAGTACATTGATATGTTTTTGATCCACAGAGAAGCAGGAGCCAAGTACAAGCAGCTGAGCATCTATATCGGAGAGATATCCCCACATAGAATAATTACAACACCATAAAATGGAACTAAAACAGTTACGAATTAAAATAATAGCAACTTTAAACGCAATAATTGTTCAACCAATGTTATTAGCGAATATTACACAGTAAGAAAGATAAATATATGCAGGGGACTCGAACCGCCTCTACAACACACGGATTACTTACGAATCGCGTGCTCGTTCCAAATGAGCTACCTAGAACTTCACACACAAATATTCCGTTTAACATATATATGCTAAGCTTGGTGTGTAAAGACTGCTACACATTAAATTTATTAAAGGCATTTCCCTTTCTATTTCTTAAAATGAGCTATGCCAGCGCACTGAAAGAGAGATAAGGATAACATCTTATAGACATAGATGGTTACATTCCCATTCTTCTTTGAGTGGTGTCCGCAGATATTGACTTACGTATCACTATTTTGTGTCAACTGAAATTACATGTATGTATACCGTGTGAGTCTTCTCATACTGCGGATTGAGAAGTTGCATGCAGTCCGGGCGTTTAGGCTATGCCCTAAGCACTGGCCACTGCATGTCGTCGTATCAATTTCGCCCGCAATGATTGCTTTCCACCACTATGTGTGAAGTCACTTGCTCTCTAGTGCAACAGTGTGCGCTTTTAGCTTCAATAGTGAAGATCACAGGTTCAAATCCAGCTGCTTGAAGGTACTGTTTACTTTCTCTACTGGTAAATAGAGGAAGTATTGTATTCCACCCAAAAATTCGATGTGGAGATTTCATCGAAAATATGTTTTGAGACACCATGAATCCAAAAAATAGCATTTTTAGAAAAAGGTCCGCGCTTGTCAGTCTGTGGACAGCCTAACTCAAAAACGAAAAGTCAGTTAAAAACCAAAGTTGGTATTTAAGTTTAATGTCTTTCAAGGATGCAACACGAAGATTTTGAAGAACTACCCTTTACATGGAAAATTTTTCAAAAATTTTGATTTTTTTTAATATGGCGCTAACGAGTTTGATTAAAATGTCACATGTTTAAGATATCTGTACGAAAAATGAAATGTATATTTTGAATTTTCTGGCTATAACCTATGTAGTCTTGACTTTTGAATAACTCGTAAACCGTAAGAGATAGACAAAATCTTACTACTAAATCTTACTGCTAAAATTCTAGGTCTCGCTAAAACACACAATTTATATCTGAATACTATGTGTAGAGTGAACCATTTCGGAGATATTCCTTGTTATTTGTGTCAGTTTCGAAAAACAAAACTTTCGTGAAATGGAACATCGTTCATTTTTTATAGGTTAAGCGTGAAAAAAGAACGGGATCTCAAAGCTTTAAAAGATTTGCCCATCGCCCAGAGCCTACTGTGTTCTAATATTCCTCTTACACCTACAAGAAGATAAGCAATAAGATAATTTCTGTAAATGTTTATCTCAAGTAACATGAAGAAGACATAGGAATAAGAGTTTGTAAGAATGGTTAGTACAAGAGTAGAGAGAGTTAGGTGAGATTTTTTGAGATTATGAACTAGTTTTCTGTTATAACAAAAAAAGAAAATAGAAATACATGCAATTGTTGGGTTTCGTTTTTTTCATTTGGCAGTACTGAGTAAGTCGAACTACATTAATGTAAATTAATATATTTTACGTTATTTTTTATGCTTTAACATTTTCTGGCCAAATCCTTGCAATGTAGTATTTAAAGTCATAATTTATTTATGAAATAGTCCAGATAAATATCATTCGACGGTGTGACCTTCCCAGACCAGACTTTCCTAGGTCAGACCTATGATGTTACTTGTGATAATTTATTGTAAACAATTATATTACACTGTCATATATGTGCACGTACCTAGTATTCAAGTTTTGAGTTCTCTTTGAGATTTCAAAGCATGTGTTCTATTGATCTTATAGTGCAGATGTGATTTGGAATCTCAAATTTAAAGTTATATTTTCTTAATTGGGCTTGTTTTATGCTTGGGCTAGCATTCAGTCGCTAAATCATTATCTGTTCTTCCTTCTACAGGATCTGGATCAATTTATCGAAGGAAAGGCGACTCCTCTGCTTTGGCTTTTGAAATCTGTTTTGATAAACCAGTGTAGCGTAGTTACCAGGACGTTCGTTATTTCTGGTTTACTGAACATATGCTAAGAATGGGAAAAAGGATTTCGCACAAAAAAAATGCTTTCATTAAACCCCTTAAAACAATGTTAATAACCAACTGATTAACATATGTATGCTTGGTTGTGATGCATTATGGCTGTTAAAACGTGTGAATCATACTTTAGATGCACTTTCAAAGCATAAAAAGTTTGTCTGTTTGGTGGCTCAATTGGTTAGGCGCTTGCCTACTGATTCCAAGATTGTGGGTTTAAACTCAGCTTAGACCGGTTTTTTAAGTGTGCTTAAAAGCGACTGCTCCATATCTGTTGGTTTACTGATATATAGGCATACAGAACAACTCCTGCGCGCTGATAATTCTGGTGATTAACAGCGTCGTTAACAAACAAAATATTTAATTATAAAAGAAACTTCCGGGCTGATTTGCCGTAGTCTGCTGGGGTAATTATGTCCAGACGTTTCGTCCAAAACTGCAGCGGGCTTCATCGGTGGCGCGGGCGAAGTCTTCGGTGAAGGTCAGTGTGTTTGAAATATTAATGGCCGGCAATATTCCAGCAGACCACGCAAATCAGCCCGGAAGTTTCTTCTATAATTATCCATTCCGGCCGTGAAAGCCTACGTTTGCTCAAAACAAAATATTTATTTAAATATTTATAAAAAGGTTACGCGCATTCTCATAATATGCCAAGGATATGAGGAAGAAAGAAAAGAGTGCAATGTACCAGTTCATCTTACAACAGTATTTAATAACCTGAAAATTATCCGTCATCCATAAATTCGTTCACCCTATACCATTGTGTAACCTGTGTCTGTACAACCCATAGGATTTAGTTTGTAAAATGCTTATATTATATTGAATGAATTTGTTATTACGCTAATAATGCGTTGTTGCATTGTTGTCAAAATTTTATATAGTACTTTACAAGCTAAGCGAATGGATGTGTACCTATATGCATGTCAGGTCTGAAGGCCGCATAACTGGCACTTCCCACTCTCCAGGACTGCACCCCACTCATGAAGCCTGTAGTGGGCTAAGTGGCAGAGGTGGGGGACGCAGCGGTCTTGCAGCAAGCCTTGGCCCTTCATGGGCTGTTGCTAATCTCCGAAACCACTTGACTGATCACCGCGAAATTTGGCACGTTTGTGAATTTTTTCATGGAGAAGGTTTTTATGCTATTTTACTATGCAATGTACTACATTCACATGGTTTTCTCTACTCGCTTTTCTTTTACGTGGCACATATGCAAGTCCTTTTCTCGTCTTCAACACACAATTCATACAATTCTCTATGATTGAAATAGAAACGCAATGTATTACATTCATACGGTTTTCTCTGCTTTCTTTTCTTTTACGCAACACACTCTCTTTACTCGCTATTCAACATACAATTCATAGAACTATCTATATGTTTGAAATAGAAATGCAACGCACTATATTCACATGGTTTTTCTCTTCTCGCTTTTCTTTCTGAGGTATTAGTGGTTTTTCAATAGTGCTTTTGCATGGCGTTTTATATATTTATTTAATTTGTTTGTCTTTTGCTCTTTATGGTAACCTAAGATTTTAATTAGCTCATTGTTTAAGTGTGTTAAGTAATATTTTTAAAATATCTCCAAAGAAACACGAGGCTAGTGGGCAAGTGTAACCTAAATCTAAAAGCTGGAGGGATAAAACGTCAAACACGCAACAGCGGGTATTTCAGCTAGTGAATACATGAATACCAAAATAAATAAAAGGATCATGCATGTGGAAGGTTCTTAACGATTTTGCCATATATTCAGTTAAATGTATAAGTATTAATAGAATAAAGTTACAAAGATAAAGAGAATGAAATACAGGCAGGCTTCAGGTCTGGAAGATCTACAAGTCACATATTTGTAAGTAAACAATTGATTGACAAGACCACCAATATTGCACAAGAAATTCATTTTACTTTTGTGCATTTAGAAAACGCCCACACTGATTAAGATAGTTATAGATAAAGCATTATCAAATTGGAACAAAAAATGTTCAGGAATGGGAGTACCTACCAGTTATTGGAGATGGATCGGCAGACACTATATATCATTATTTGCGGATTACCATGTAGTAACTGCGCAACAGTATGAAGATACGGAATTTATACCGTAGAAGAATAGAAGAATATGATAAATGGGGTCTAAAAGTAATTTTTGAAAAAGGTTTATATGAGATTTAATTCTGGAAGAGTAGAAAGGTTGTATTAGAGGATGCGAAGAATTTAAGTATTTGGGGGTAAAAAAATAGATAATGAAGATACACAGGAAAAGGAGATTAAGAACAGAATCAATGAAGGTAAAATTATAACATCAATGCTAAATAGTATGTAGAACAGACATACTATAAACAGCTGAGTTGGTACGGACATATTAGAAAAATGAAAGATAGATTACCGAGAAAGATTTTGGAATGGATCTATTTGGAAGTAGAAAAAGATCTCGAAACTCACAGATGCGGAAATAAGAAATGCAATGAGAGCAAGAGGATTGGAAGAAATGGAATGGATAGATAGGAATGAGTGGAAAAAGAAGATTCTTTAGGCACAGAAAGATGTGTAAATATTGAAACTTTGTACCTTCTTAACAGACACTACAACTTCATTAACTGAATGCCTTCTCTACAATTTTCTTCCATTGGATAAGATTTCTAATCAACTCTAGCCAATTTCTTATTTTCATATTTCCTAAGTATTGATTTGTATCATTCCTCCATATATTCTTGGGTCTAGATTCGAGAGGCTTCCATGTGTATACTTCTTGGCTATTCTCCCATCTGGCATTCTATATAAAGTGTCTAAATCAACCAAGTCTCAACTCTGATATAAAATTAATTATTGTTTTTTTTAAATTCTTTTATTTAGATCTTCATTTCTCAGGACCCTCCACAGTCCTTCATCTTTAATTGCTCCAAAAATTCTTAAAACCTTCGCTTCAAAACTAGATTTTGCTTATGTGCTTCTTTCAGTACTCACGTTTCGGCGCCATATGTGACTATTGGTCTTATAATTGTATTATAAATTCTTAATTTTGTACTCATAGCAGTGAGCTTACTTTTAAATAAATTAAATATGGTTTATTTCCAAGAATTACCATCTCTTTCATTTCTTTTTTCTATAGAATTATTACTGTTTGCTATGGACCCGAGATACTTGAATGACTTTACAGCTTTTATTGTAGGATTATTAGTCTTGCAAGTTTGATTCTTTAGAGCATTTAAGGAATTCTTTTTTCCATATTTATCAATAGTCCGAACTGTGTGGAGTCATCCTTTAATTTTTGTAATGTTTCTATCACTGTCTTTTTCGTCCTAGCAATAAGTATATCACGTGCATATGAAATTCTGTGTATAAATAAAAATGAAATGAAAATGAAGAAAATATCCTGGATAGTAAGAGTAGTTGGGTAGTGGTATTTTAACATATTAAGGCAATTTGTAATACAGCTGATATTTCCCTGGATGTACGATAACTTCAGCAAGACGGGCAACGCCAGAGTTTCACCTCAGGACATTTCGCTTTATCTATACAATTGATCTAGTGTTCACCTCGGACACCTGCCGAACTACTTTTTAAACCAACCTCCAACCTATGGGCGTGTGTTCCGTTTCTTTCCTTTTGTAAAGACGAAAAATGACTGATAATATTTGGGCATTGACTTTTACCGTATAGCTAGTTGCATTGACCCACTTCTGCGGTATGACGCACACGTATGGCTCACATACCGGGCTCTAAATTCGATTTCAGAGCCGCACCGCTCTCGATGTGTTTAACCTCAAATTAATTCGCGAGCTACCTCGATTTATATCGAAGTTTCATGCCAGGAAAGCTAATTCCTCACAGTTTCGCAATTGCACACCGAGAAACAGATGCGATTGGGAGTGTTTGTGCTATTGAGTCATTTCAAAAGGCCAGCGAATTGATTTATTCTAACTCTCAGGGCCGTTTGCTTGTGCTGGAATCTTTATATGGTATGCGTATAACGTGATCTGTCACAAAAGTGTAGAATCGCAAAGCGATAGATAATACGCACTGTTTAATGTGTGGATCGAACTTACATTCAACATGTAATCTCTTTGCTGTGTAATTGTACTTAACACGTTGTGCATACCAGTTACTTTTATTTCACTCTCAAGAGATCAAACCGGAAAAAAATCCACAGTTCTTCGCGGAAGCACCGTTGCCTTGATCTTGAACGAAGAGGCTACTCGTAAGTCGAGGTATTAGCATTTATTTCCTTTACTACATCATAAATCGATTCTAAGAAGAAGACAAATTACCACTATAAAACTTGTTAAAGGATAACACGATTTAGTAATAATCACAGGATTTTCTCTACCCATTACAATTTGACAGTGTCAGTTATATACATAGAAGATGATCTGATACACAGATCACAGAAACAGTTTCAAATTCAGTAGTACGAAATTGGTTGTTATGCTGATATATGAATTCACATGCATATGTTACATGTCAGTATTATTATCAATAAGTTGGTGTGCGAAAAAAGAAGAATCTTACATTTTTAAAGATACTACATAAATGTCAAAGCTACATACATTTAAAACAGTCAACTAGAAAATTCCAAAAAGGATGAGTGATGTAGAAAAGGTTATTCGACGACTGAAAGTACATATTTTAACGAGCTCTGCACTTTTCCGTCGTAACAAACATTCACAGACTTGGTGAAACAGATATGTGATTTGAAAGAGTTTTGAAAGAATAAAAAAATTAACAATTTGTTGGTCGTGATATTATCGCTTTTGTTATATCACCTCCTCCTCGCGGTTTTGCCAATCTAAACATTTTCTTACGTTTATGAACATCTGAAGTATCCATGCGCAGTAAAAAGAATTAGTGAGTCATTCAAAAATGGGAGAGAAAAGATTTGGTGAATATTCTAATGAGGGTACTGTAATTTTAAACAGCGCAGACCCAATGTATAGCTCACTAACGCAAATTCGTTCATTTATATTCATATTATCTAATTCCTCATTTCCCTGGATAAAACTTCAAAATTATTATTGTTATTTTCACAGTTACTGTATTACTTGTAGTACTAATTGTGAAAATAAACCTCAGCTAAAATGTATGAATGTTATTAAAACTTGTTGACTTTTAAACTACTATTAATATTAAATAATATGAAATAAATGAATCATTATTTCGCGGAATACTCTAGACTCGCTTCATGCTTGCACAATTATCGCCATAAAAAACCCTCTCTTTGGTATTACTACAGACAATCTTCGGCTTTTGTCCGGTGTTTTCCAAAGATGACACATAATTCAGTAAATTCGCTTTTTTTCTAGTAAAATAAATTTTTTTCAGCCTTAAGCAAGCAGTGAAAGTAAATAAATAATAAAAAACAATGTTTAGAGATCTAGGCTTCCTGCAGGCAACATGCATTCTGGTTGTGAAAACCAAGTTGAGATTATATCTAGATCTAGATTGGGTAATAATGTTATCAAAAGCCGCTGGAACCAAGGAGCTATGTGTGGCTAAAAGAAGTTTTGTCTCTCCACATTGCTGCTATGAAACTGCAGTGTTTAATGGAATTAAAAGGGAAAACATTAGCTGTCATTATTCCTACCTTTAATGTTATACTACAATCATACCCACAGTTTTACTTCACTTGCCAATTTCGGAGGGCGTACCGACTATCTGGCATTCGTCAACAAACTGGCTAAAGAAAGGTTGTTTATAAGTGCCTAAGCACTAATGATTATTGTCATACCGGCTGGAATTCCCTTCAGCAATTCTTTACCTTTCTTCCAAAGTTATAGGAGATGAACATCTACTTTGTATAAGTGAAACTTTTCTTTTCTAGTAGGCCAATCATCCCATTGATTATGTACGAATCCCCATCATTAACCCAAAATGTGAAGTGAAAAACCGCTTGTTATATCAAAATGATTCCACCATGCACAATAAATGTCCGCTCCTCTGTATCATCTTAAAATGCAACCTACATAGACCATCAGATAGCTGCAGGTTTCTTAAATACCAAGATTGTCTATTTAGATTTCAATGTTGACTGATATCACATTCATGGGGTAAGATTTTTTAAGGTTATGTAGTGTTCCCTCCCTATCCCTATTAAAATGCATACAATAGCTACATATTTCGAGATAGCATATATCACTTTTTGGACTCGATTTACATGCCACCTTTGTCTAAGATCATATTGGCCGCTGTGACTAAGAACGATTGCTGAATAAATATTCACCAGTTATGTTTTGTTTATATCTTTAGGTTTTATTTGAATCACTTCCTCGTTTACACGCTTATACTTCAAGACTCCAGGGAGACAGATTAAGGAAAAGCTGCCTTCCCACCGGAAATCAAAACAGAAGCTCTGGATTAAAAAGTAGAATGCTTACCATGAAAACAGAAGAGTCCATGTAATTGTTGTAGTGTATCTCGTATATCCCGAGCGAGATAGCTCCACGGTAACGCGTGAGGCTGGCATTCGAGAGATCGTGAGTTCGATTCCCATGGCCGATCTTCCCGCTTTTTCGGTGATTTTCCCTGGTGATCAGGCGAATGCTGAGAAAAATGATTACTCTCCCGAATTACCCATTCTTCCATTTTATTTCACCTTCATTTCAATCCGGTCTTTTAGGGTCGGAAGTGTTGAAATGGAGGAGTTTGGTGCTGCTGTGTGGGGACTTTGCGAGCTGCAACTGCTATCCTCGGCATTGTAGTCGCCAAACCGGTGGCTGCTTGGTGAACCCAAGTGTCGAGTTTAAGAATCTCCATCACACTTTAGGGACTCTCATGCTGGCTCGCGCTACTCCCTGGATTCCAGCATGCCCATACAGCGCTCTCATTTCATCCCTTCCTCCCGGGGTCTAACCAATAGACTGAACAGTTGACTCAGTGTGGAATAACCCCCGTAATACTCTACCTCTACCGCTTGTTGGATAATAAGCCTGCCAAACAATCAGCATGCCATTAATGATATTTGTACCAAGAGATGGATTCTACCCAACAGATCATAAGGGTCATCACTAACGTTCTACACACTTTGTCTTTTACGAATTACTGCTAAAAAGACCTGGGGCTACCAGTAAAGCAAATTTAAATATCGTTACTGACGTATTACGGTCTTCGTCAGATTTTCCTATTACTTTACTCTTACACCATGTTATAGGGGATCGTATCTTCGAATAGGACATTCCACAAAATCGGTGCCGTACGTATTTCACAGACGCCATACCTCCAGCGAAGAGACATATGACATTCTGTCAATCGCCCACATAGACATACAGAATCATCACTTTGTTATTGTCATTCATTTCTTAATGTGCACACAACCATTGCTATATAAACTGCAAAAATTGCGCTGTTAACCTTATGTTCATTTATTTCACTTCGCATTATATATTTTAAATTATAGTAATTAATTTAAGCGCTTTAAGCAAATGAATCCTACATACGTAAAGTAAATCAGCGAAGTAGGCAGCATCATGTTGGTGATGGTTAGCATGGAACAAGCGAACAAAAACCAAAAATAAAAGCTAAACAAAGAACTAAACAAAAACATGGTTCGAACGCGCTATCGTGTTAGGAATCTGTTCCCCTTCATTTTCACTCCAATATTTCCTAGGTGACCAACAACTCTCACTTCTTTTTGTGTACACTATAAAACTAGCTGTTTACTTGTTCTTCCCAGTGCTGCTTAGATAAATCAAATGTTAAGATCCATCCCTAATATCTACATTTCTTAATGTATTATTTAACTGGTCTAACAAGTGACACTACTGTCGCCGCTAGCCTTTCTTCCTCCAGTGGAACAGCTAATGTTTATAAAACTTCAGTTGCGTAATTTCTGAAAATGTTGCTGATTTGTTCATTATAGCAGAACGAAACATTCAACCTTCAAATGACTACGTTTTCAATTCTTTTATATTCCAATCATTGTTTTTGATCAATTTTCTTTGGAATTTCATTATTCTTGTTTTATGTGGTCATTTTGAAGTTATATTTTGGACAAAATTGATTTCGCTTAACATTATTGCTTTGCATTATTATTTTTATTATAATTATTACTATAAAGAGTAGAAACTTCCAGTACTGTTGTACGAAGTATCCTGGTACTCGTATATGGATAAGAATTTTGGTAATTATCCACGCAAGGAAATCAGCAAAATTTTAGCTGATGAAATGAACCTTTTGAGAAATTCAGCTAGAAAATTAAGATTTAAAAAGATTACAAAAGGTTCGAAATGAAACTGTGAAGGAAAGTATGGGAGTTGAAGAAGATTAGTTAGAATGGACACGTTTAAAGAATGCCAGAAATAATAGATTGCTTAGTACAGAAAGGAGGAAGAGGAGACGTCCAAAGAAGACCTGGCTGGAAGAAGTTGTAACAGTAATGAAATCCAAAAATTGGAAGAAGAAATGTAGCACGATAGAGAAGAGTGGCGTTTGGATACCGGAAGACGGCGACGGCTGTTATGAGACCGGAAGATACATAGATTATTCCTATTAATTATTATTACTATTATTATTATTATTATTATTATTATTATTATTATTATTATTATTATTATTATTATTATTATTATTATTATTATTATTATTATTATTATTATTATTATTATTATTATTATTATTATTATTATTATTATTATTATTATTATTATTATTATTATTATTATTATTATTATTATTATTATTATTATTATTATTATTATTATTATTATTAATTGCTGATGCTGCTCAGAACGCCAAAGTATTGCACCTGCATCAGTATTCAAACCACAAGTGTAGGCATGTGTAGAAAGTTATAAAAAGAAATGCAATGATTTGACTTCACAGCTGAATGAGGGGGGCATTCGGCAAATAGAAGAAAGCAGATTCTCAAGGACGAAAATATCAGCTGGGATACACCAGGCTTGGCCTTCTGATAGGCGGGAAGGTGAAGGGCAACGCATGTTGGACTGCGGCCAAAATCTCAACTACTGTAATCAAGTGCCTTATGAAAAGCTTTCGCAAATGTGTATACGAAAACAGCCGAACCTTGTTCGTGGAAAGGGTACGAAACAGAGTCCCCAAGGGGCCTACCCATCAATGCGGTTCCGGCAGCTTTCATCAACATCTAGATCGGCGCTGCGGCAATCCAGATGTACGTATGGAATCACTAGAGAATTTCAATGCTGTTCTTCGGCGTTGGTATGAGGCAAAGCAGATTGAAAGACATTGATTTACGTTAATAAACCGATGGGCTAAATCTCCACTTGGTTTACTGCGGAAAGTTTCGCAGGTCCAATACATTATCGACATTGTAACGAGAGTTCTAAGCGTACTAAAACGTTTCAAACGCACCATTCAGTTTGTTCTGCCTACTGCGAATTCAATATCCCCTATTATTCATTTCATTATACATTATGTATTCATTTTTCTTTTTCGGCTCTGCTAAGAAATTTTGGTCTCAATGAATCTATAATGGATCAGTTTTTCCCTTTAACCATTCCATAACACCAGTAGTGTGGTGAGCTATAAAGCCCACGAATTTAAAGTACTTGCAACGTACTTGCAACATTGAGGTTTGATATATATAATATTGGAGATCACCTTGAAGATATGTCAGAATACTTGAATCAGATGAGAGAATTTAATGTGCATACATTTATCACGCCATGGTAGCTTAAGCGGTAACAGTGACGGCAAGGAGAGTCAAAGATCCACGTAGCAAGTTTGGCATTTAGTTTTCTCAAACTTAATTCAATTTTCCAGTTGATCCAAGTTTTAACCAAGTCTTCCATACTTAATCTTGACCAAATTTACACTTCAAACGCTTCCGTTCGTTTTACTTACTTCCTTATAACCTCCAAGTTTTGGCACAGAACCATGTCACGCTCCATCCGAAGCCCTTCACTGGTATCTTTCTTAGATCTTCTATCAAATTCCACCTAGAGGAATTATTGTATTCCAGTCAAAAGTCTGATACTGAGATTTCATTGGAAATACAGGTTTTGAGATTGCATGTCTAGAAACAAAGCTCCGTATGTTTGTGTGTGTGATTAGTACCAAATTTATCATGTTCGCCACTTAAATATCTTCCAAAGGTGCGACACAAGATTTTAAAATAAATTCGCTATACTACTCTTTACGTAGAAAAGTATTCGTTGCTCTTTATAAAGTTCCACAAGCCTGAGAAGTTGCCTCCATTATGAATATATTTGGCGTACCTTTGTGTAACTGGTAAACCATAAGAGATAAACAAATTCTTGGAATACAATAAAACAAACTCGCTAAAACACAAGACATATAACGCGTGAGCTTGCGGGCAGTATCTGACTGGTTCAGTTACTGTCGTAAGATGTGCACGATGGCCAATAACAGTAAATATATCGGAAAAGGTAAAATTGGCAATCCCGACCACGTCCTATAAATCGATGATGGTTCCTTGTGATGATAAATTTAGACACGAATTTGATGCGGTTGATGATATGACCTAATAACAATGGAGATGCAAACACGCTCAACAATTTAATTGCGGAGGACGTGGGTGACTACACGAAAATCTGGATAACCATATTTGTAAGTATTTGTAAACTGTTGACTGCAAGAACCGTTTAGTAGACTCTTTCCAAGAACTTGTAGAAGATGTTAGGAAGGCCTATCCTGTAGAGAACTGATTCGATTTGGTTGAAGTTTAGGCTAGGAATGGTAAAGCTAACAAATTAATGTTTAGTGCACAAACGAAGTCCTGAGTTAGCTGGTCGGTGTAATTTAAGGTTAAAACACCGTAGACTGCATCGTTATAAATAAAGCAAAAAAGAGAATTTGGCTCCACTGTATTCTTCAATACATATGGTTACATGCACAGTAGGAAAATAAATAAATAAATAAATAAATAGATAGACAGACAGACAGACAGACAAATAAATAAATATAACCAGTGTTCTCAAGGTACTACCCGATACGTGTAGCAGTGTGTCTCGGCCGAGTGAGAGGTAGAATGCGTTGCTGTGTGACGAGTTCGGAAGGGGTAATGGAAATTGTGACCAGTAAGGTAGTTCCATTCACCCCTACCCTCCCGCTATCATTTCTCGCTTGCCGGCATCGTCCACCCCTCAAGCTATTTACGTCATAGGAAGGCATTTTACTTCGTACTACTCTCAAAACAGTGCCTAGATTGGCTAGTATCTTTCGAACATTGATTATAAGCCTTAAGTTAGCTTAAACTGTTCTACAGAATCAAGTTACATTAAAAGTAATAATGAATACAAATTACAGTACAAAATATCAAACTGTACTTGGACTGAACTTCAAAAAATTGCCGGCGTCACACTGCAAATTTGAGCCATAAATTGCTTGTCTCATTTATCATTTCCGCAATATTCGTGCCTATTTGAATGTCCAAATACTTTATACTTTCATTTTTATTTAATATTTCTGTAAAATGATCAAGCCAAATATTCAACGCCTCCTGTTCATCTATTATCGGGTTTTCGAATTTATCTTTACAAATGTTAGACCCTAGTTGAAATCCCGTTTTATGTTTCTGGATACTTTAAAAAAACTTCCTAATTCTTCCCATAAAGAATATTTTGTTCAAATTCTCCACAAATACTCTTTTTCCACTAACAAAGTATTGCCACGTTGTACTGTTTCTTGAGATCATGCAGAAAATGGAATTTCAAACAGTCGTATAGCAATCAACTTAAAAGATTCCACTATCGTTTCAACCTATTTAGCTTTCACTATGTGCAATGAAAACTGCAATATTACTTATCCCGATTAACATGAAGTAAATAGAAAAAAAAGAAAGGTCTGATGTGTTGCACTCATATGACCTTCTCTACTCCTGTACTAACAATTCTTACAAGCTCTTATTCCCTTATCTGCATATTAGTCGAGCTAAACATTGCAGAAATTATCTTATTGCTGATTTTCTTGTAGGTGCAAGGGTAATATGGGGATAGACTGCGCTTTGAGCGATAGTCAAATCTTTTAAAGCTTTGAAATTCCGTTCTCTTTGCACGGTCGAGGGTTAACAAGCTGAATAACAAACAATCTTCCATATGAGAGAAGTATTGCAGAACTCACACAAATAACAAGGAATATCTCCTAAATGATCCACTCCACAAAAACGCATACAGACATAACTTGTGTGTTTTAAGATCTACATGTTTTGTATACTAAGATTTAGTCTGTCTCTTACGGTCAACCAGTTGTGCAAAAGTCATCAAGAGTAAACAGGATTACTTGGGCTTTAGCAAGAAAACTATACATTTCATTTGTCGTAAAAATATTTCATTTTAATCTAAATCGTTAGCGATTGTTTAAAACATAAAAATTTTTGAAAAATGTTCCATGTAAGTGTAGTTTAAGGTGCAGGAACTTTCTTCAAAATTTTCATGTGGCATCCTTGAAAAAACTTAAGAACTTCGTTTTTCAACCGACTTTTCGGTTTTGTTATGTTGTTCACACACACACACACACACACACACACACACACACACACACACACACACACACACACACACACACACACGCACGCACGCACACACGTGCGCGCGGATGTTTTTCTAAAACTACGTGTTTTGTATTCAGGAGGCTTCAAAACATGTATTTCCGGTAAAATCTCGACGTCGAATGGGTCGACTACAATACTTTCCCTACTTACTATACGTATTAGAGAAAGTAATAAGCTTTTGTGATACTAATTTGTAGAAGAATGGGTGGAGAAAATCGGTGAATGTAAATGTTTACAACAGCCATGCTTCCGCTACCATTCCTAACCTACGACTTCTTGAGTTGTAAATGATAAATGAAAGCATATTTGTTTCTGCAAACCAGTTTCCTTTTCTTCTCGTTAGTGGAGCAGATTTTGAGATAAATTCGATCTTCCTCCGAGCGATGCTCATCTGTATAGGATAGAAATAAACGGTTTTCATTTTCTTTATTTAAATTACCTCCCCCCCCCCCCCCCCGTGTGGAGGACGGACACCCCCTAGGACTTATAAGCCTGTGCCTAGGATAAGATGCCTATCGAGGAGCAGACGAACCTGTGGACCGACAGAGTAAAGACCTGGAAGCGAGTGGTCAGCCGAGCACCAGGTACGAGAGAGTGAGGAAGAGGATAATAAAATGCAGGCGAAATGAAAAGGTGATGATGGAGCAGTTGGTGAAATGAGTGGCGGGGAAACCAGAGTACCCGGAGAAAACTCACCCAGGCGCCGCTTCGTCCACCACGAATAGCACATGCAAGTCCCTGAGATCGAACCCGGTCCGACTATGTGACAGGTAGACGGTCTAACCGCTAGGCCATGGCACCGCCGGGTTTGATTTTACTAAAGCAAATCAACACTATAAGTTTCAGTGCACTAAATACCACATTTGTTCTTTAATTAACTGGGCAGGAGAGAGGGCGACCCTCCGTGGGTCCAAAGGGCATTACATGCTTCTTAATACAGCTTAGAAGCAGAATGAAAATCCTAAAAGCACCGATAATGTATACCAGCTAGAGACTCATAGGAATAAACAGAGCAAAAACAATATCTGGAAGAATGAAAGAAAAATGAGAGCAAATCGAAGCGACAGAGATAAATTAAGGTTGGTGATCTTATATTTTATCGAATCCGGAAGAATGGATGGAGGAAATGACTACTGTTCTCAGACTTCAGTGTCCCATACGTGCTTGAAATGTGGTACTCCAATGCATGAACAAAATATCAGAATGGAAGCCTTTGTTCCGGCCTGAACAATTACTTTGCATAAATTAATGAAGTTATCTCCGCGCGCGCTGCATGGCGTGCATTCGACTCCCAGTATCATAAAGATGTCCTCCCACTGTTTGGGACAAGGACGCTATTGCCAATAAATAGCAAATATCTGTCAACACTTAATCGAACAAAGACATTGTGCGTGCCAAGCTGATGTCATCGTAGGCAGTGCGGAAACAGGTAAACAATCTTTATTATGCTTGGCTGGGATTTATTAAGGTAGGCCATGGTTAATGAGAGAAAATTCCTTTTATCTAAGGAGAAAGTTAATGCTTGCAACCGCAGTGGGAAAGTGCAGCTTCAAAACGTTGCAATTTTTTTTTCTGCAGGTTGTTAAGAAAACAGAAAAGTACACAATAATGTACGCAATCTTAGCTTTTGTGTCGCGTACTTGTAACAGTTTATATAACAGTACTGGTACAATGACATGACTGTGAACTTTATGGTAATACAGCTGAACTTGGACCTCCTTAGTCAACCATGTACTCAATTATTCTGGAGAATATATGCGGTCTTTATTAACAACAAAGGTTTATTTCTTTTATACGGACACACACAAATCCGTCATGTCTTTGTAAGAAGTTAATTTGGAAACTTTCCTACGAATTTTTGTTTGATGTATGCATATGAAAGCAAGCTTTTACTAAATGGAAAAGCTTCATATCTTCGCTTATTAGAATGTCCGTGAAATTAAATTCTATACGAGCCTTCATAAGCTATACATAGTTAAGCTGTGTCGGTATTTCCGATATTACGATGCTAAACCATAACAAATTTATACAGATTTTGATAAGTGTATGAAGATTATTTGTAATTGGCATTCATTCTAAACAGCCATTTTAATGCCGGTAGAAAAACCTCTGAACAGGTGATTTACCTGTCGGCATCCTCGGCACTGGTTGCCGTCTGCCGCTATCATAGAAAGGCGCGGATGAATCCGTGCAACATTTTTTGAACTACTTTCAAAGGCTTTACTGATCAACTCCATGAAAGAAGATGCTGAAAATGCTCGCCGTCATCAATGCATACATTTTTGGCACCTCTTTCCATCACTCATCGTACTTTACGTTGAGAAATGCCGGCCATTTTCTGGAGGATATTTTGTTTAGATTCTTCCAGGGTGTGTGCGTTTGTATACTTTATGTTTTAAGTTACAACTCTAGTTTATCAATAATTATCTCAAGCAAACGGGCAAACATACGACTTTATAAATTCAAAGGACTCAACTTTCATTTTCGACTGCAAAGAGCGATTCTTCCTTGATTAGAATTATTTTTTTATCCTTAGCAGGATTTAACATGTGTCTTGCCTCTGGCGCGGAGGACCCGGGTTCGATCCCCGGTACCAGCATGGGGATTTTATCCCCTCTGGGAGGTCTGGCACGGGGTGCACTCAGCCTCGTTAGGTCCCGGGGGGACCAATTGAGGAGCTACTTGATAGAGAAGTAGCGGCCACAGGTCTAGAAGACCGCATAACCGGCCGGGAGGGCTCGGGGCGCTGACCACGTCCCACCCTCCAATACTGCACCTCACCAATGACGCCTGTAGTGGGCAGAGGTGGGGGACGCAGCGGCTGGGCGGTAGGCCTTGGCCCCTTGTGGGCTGTCGCGCCGGGGTTTAGTAATTTAACATGTGCAAATAGTGTGATACAATGTTTAACTCCAGAGCAGTAAAGCTAAGCGTAAATCATTACCGGCGAGCAATTGTTTCCGACGCCAAAACTGTCGATATGATCTTACCTGTTAAATATAATTATAGTATGCCAAAGTTCATAGGGAAAGAGATAATTATGTAAATAAGTGCACTCTTAAGCACACTTAAAAATCATCGGTCTGGGCCGGGTTTGAACCCGCGACCTTGGGATCAGTAGGCTAACCAACCAACTGAGCCACCTAGACCGACGAAAGAATGAACACACAATACTTATAAGAGCACTGCTTAAAAACGCTCAAAATTGATATATTAAAAGCAAATATTTCGGAAATAGTTCACGTTAAATAATTTGTTATTTTATTGTACCAAATTTCTCACTTGGTAAATGTTTTTACAGCTTCCCAATTTTTCAACATTTTAATGACTATTTACAAAACACCATTATTTGTTGTGCGAACTTGTCTAAGTTGCAATATTACAACAAAGATGATTACTCGTTTCGAAAAAATCAAACATAATTAGCCTTATTACACTTAAAGTTCCGTGTTTTTCTTAATTTTCTATTTTCATTTTCTTGATAATTGTTCTTAATACTGATTGAAACAAACTACGTTTGAAACATTGCCCCATCCATCAGTGAAAAATATTGGAGAGCAAGAGGATTGATGACTTCATTGTCAGAAATCCAGCATTAGCTAACAACAACAACAACAACAACAACAACAACAACGACGACGACGACGACGACGTTTGAAACATTGGTATGAAATGTAATTTTTAAGTAACAGTGAAACCTAAGATGTAAAAGCTTATGTAAGCCTGGACAAAAGTATAATTCATGTCTACCTTTTCTTCTAATTATTATTAATCATAAGGAAGTATTCGCTATTGTAGACTTAAGTATGCTGGCACAGCATTTATGCAACATTTATAACGCAAGTTTGCAAATAAGTAATTTTTCTGCGTTTCTGCATGAGCTCGTTATACTTTTTCGTACAAGTAACTTCCCCTATTTACAATAATTTATTTTATATTCATTTTACCAGTTATTCTAAACAAAACATTTTTCCTTTAATTTTACTTTAGATAAAGTTTGTTGAACAGAACTCCTTACACATTTCGGGAGCAGACAGAAACAAAAGAACAATGACTTGGTACGTGAAAAGTTCTATGATAAAATATTTGGAGTTTAAGCCAACACAACGAACCCTTCGTTTCCGAATTATGTTGACGCGCAGTTCAACCTTTTTCTAACAGTAATTTCGGGTTCAGGAGGCTTCAAGATGTGTAATTTACGTGAAATTGCTATATGAAGTTTTGGGTAAAATTAGTACTAGCTCTAGTTAGGTAAGTGGTAAGTTTAGCATTGTTTCCACATTCTGCTTTTAAACAAAATTAGTTTCCTAACCTGAAGCCACTTTTAGGAAGATTTCTTAGCGCAATTAACGTAGCTTTTAATGTGAATTAAAAGAAGCAGAACGTACAGGAAATGGTAACATAGAAGAGTCGAGCAAGTGTCCACGTTAGACTTTATTGTATGTGTGCTTCAAGATCTTCATCTTAAAACCACTTTGTTGATAAACCTAATTATATTCATTAAAAATCACTTGTTCTGCTATTAATATTTCTTTAGGAGAGCTAGGCTGATAAAATGGCAAATTTGGTACGGCTGAGATGAAAGGCACCTTCTCTCCTTGAGAATTCGCAAACTCTCGCCAGAGCTTCAACTAACTAATGAACACTTGCTTCATCTGTAAATTAAACATTGATACTTCAAAAAAGATAAGTAATTTTGCAAATGTTCTTTATATTCATCATCGCCATCATTATCGTCATCATCGTCATCATTAGCGTTATCATCGTCATCATCACCACCATCACAGCCACCACCGCCATCACCAACACCCCACCACCATCATCACCATCGTCATCATCACCACCACCAGTACCACCACCACCAGCACCACCACCACCAACGCCACCATCACCATCACCATCATCACCAACACCATGATCATCACCACCACCACCAGCATCAGCAGCATCACCACCACCGCCGCCGCCACCACCACCACACCACCATCATCACCATCATCATCATTATTATTGTTATTATTGTTATTTTTTTAAGTTACATTGCATCCTAAGCAATTAATTTTATTTGTTTGAATTACTTCTTTAAAGCTATTTTTGATCTCACTGAATATTTATCATGGAATGCTATTATCTTTGTTTTATTTATTGAGATCCTAAGCCCATATACTTTTAATGTTTCTCCTAGTTCATTCATATCTGTTTGTAAATCCTCCTTATTTGTTTGTGTAATTAGATCACCTGCAAGAAGCAGAATACTCATATTGTAGTAGTTCTTTTGTTTGATGCCTTTTGGGACTTTTCCTTCTACTTCTGTAGAATTTTGTCCATATAAATATTAAAAAGTAGGCTACCAACTGCACTCTTGTCTAAGACTGTTCTTTATAGTATATCCTGTTATTCTTAATAGTTTGTTTTTCAGTTGAAAACTGTGTATGAACTATAAGATGTTTACAGGTGGACGAGCTGAAGTGGATCTATGCGAGCTGCGATGCTAGGTATCATATCCTGATGATCGCTTCTTTGCCGGTTGAGAAGGTCAATTGCGACATTGACACACACTGTAACACATTTTGATCATTCATAACACCGTCACACTAGGCTGTAAAGCGTACATAATTTCCGCTGAGCGTTCAGCATTTGCATGCAGAGGACATATCACAGAACAAAACTTCACGTGGCGGGATGTGGCTAAAAAATACTAGGTTTTCTAGAAGCTTCATGCAAACGTACTGTTGTAACCACTAACACGTCATTTATGTTACTATGTATTGCACGTGCATTTAAATAGGCGGATGTGCACTAACCCTGCTTTGTCGGATTATGCAAACAGAATAGCAGTTCAATGTCAATGCCATAAAGGAGATTTGAGGCTCATAATACTCGCATCTTTATTAAAAGAAACCTTTGATTTGTTGGATTCATATCCCTTTACTATTCACTCTTCTACAAAGTACTCTTACAACAGCTTATTATTCTTGCTACTTCTTGTTAATCCAGATTACGCTCAATTTAGTTTACATATTTCGTTGTATGATGAGATAAATCGATATATGTTTAAAGTAGCTATTCTTAACTCCGCAAAAAAAGTTTGACATAAATTGTTGGCTTAACAACATCTGCATTTGTTTGTTTAGTACGATTTTGTCTGTGGCTACGGTTTACCAATTATACTACAAAAGTAATTCAGAATGAAGAGCACTTCAAGCTACTCCCAGAAAATGTAAGATATATATTACACTGACCATGAAAATGTCTTAAACATACAATATTTTAATCAAACTCAAGAGCAATTTTTGAAAAAATAAAAAAGTTTTGAAAAGCATTCCATGTAAAGGGTGGTTTGAGATGGGGGATTTACTTAAAAAATCTTCGTCTCACATGCTGAATTTAAATATTCAGCTTGGCTATTTAACTGATATTTACTTTTTGTTTATGCTGTTCACACACACACACACACACACACACACACACACACGCACGCACGCACACGCACACACACACACACACACACCATCTCTCTATAGAAAGGATGCAGGAAAATGCATATCGAATTTTTTGGTGGAATACAACACTTCAAATAAAATAAAATTAAGCAAGTTATAACTCCGTACACTCTTTAAAATTTAAATTAAATGTGCCACAATAAGTGGAACAGCTACAAATGGACTTAAAATCAGAAATAAATATCATTGAGGACAGAAAATTTGTTTTACCGATCATAGATTTGTAGAAATACTACGAAACACAGGTATTTGCAACAGAACGTTTTTCCTTGTAATAGGTGAGAAAAGTATGCTCGACAGGTCCATCGCAGCGAACTTTCCTAGTATTATTTAGTTCACCAGATAATTATTTGCTGTATTTTCAGCAGAATGTTTATCATACTATTAAAAAAAACAGAAACATTGGTTCACTTTGAGTCGCACAGTGGACTCTCTATTCCATTCCTTGAAAAATTTGCTAATACATGACCTTAGTGTGCAAAAATTAAATTATTTTGTTGTTTAACGACGCTGTCAATTGCCAAGATCACATCAGCGTCACCGGTGTGCCGGAATTTTTTCCCGTAGGAGTTCGTTTACAGGCCAGTAAATCTAATGACATGAAGCTGTCGCTTTCAAGCACACTTAAAAACCTTCGATCTGGGCCGGATTTGAACCTCTGACCTTGGGATCAGTAGGCCAGCTTCTAACCAACTGAGCCACCCAGACCGACTCTTAGTGCGCAGTGAAAGAAAACAAATGTTTTAACTTATACTTGGTGAATAGTCAATTAATGCAACAGGTATTATTAGAGTTAAGTTTTGAGTTAATAAGTGTACAGTCAGTGTTGAGAGAGATTGAGTATCGTCAGAGAAGTTTTAGAACGACGCCTTTGGTTGTGTGAACCAACGTTTACTGAGTGTATCGTCGAAGCCAGCTGTTTGTGAGAAAGAGGGAGTAGAAAGGCAGTGAGGTGTGTGTCAAGCTTAAATCGGACAACAGCTATGAGTTGCAAGGTCACGACGAACGGTAATTTGTGTTAGTGATAAAAAAGGAACTGTGTTTTTGTGATTGAATTTTAAGGGCAACTAAGTGGCATTAAAAGTTACTGAAAGTGTAAGCTTTCTCAATATGTCCTTTTATTTGGCTGATAACTTCTTCTTTGGTTTCGTTGTGGAGTTTTCTTGCCCCATTGGTAGGGTAAAGTAGGTCTCCCACCAGTAAACTTCTATTTGTTCGTTGCTACTGTTACAAATCTTTCTCCTGTTCCTAATGCATTCAATAAAAATATTTTCTTTCACCTTTGAACTATTAATATGAAACGTACAGTTCTTATTCAGCCTTCTTGCTCATTATTTCGTAACTCACTAGACCAAAATATCTTGTAGATTTTCCGTACATCTTCTCGGGAAACCCTTACATAACATTTCAGATGACACTTAATGGGCGGTTTCATTTTTCTTGCCTGAACAACCTTTCCTTTTTAGACACGCAACTATCCCCCATTTCTCTTCTCATTTTCCGCACTGGTGAGTTCCACAGCCACTTAAAAATAACTGTTTTCTGTCTTTCTGCTCTCCACTCAAATTTTCAATTTCATTGTCGTCTTCTCCTTCCCTGTAGCTTTCAAAAGAGGCTTCGGATTGTGGTTCTGATGGTGGAACTAGATGTTTCTCAGCACTAAGAACTAAATTCGAGGATGTTTTTTTTTAACTTTTACTACTGAAACGTCGTGTATTCCTCAACAGGTAGGTTCAGGAGCAGTAGTTGAACTATTTGCAGTATCTGAAGTATATATAATAAACACTTTTAATTTTGCTTAAAACCGGTCAATTTGTTATTTCTATAACAGTTAAAAACACTGGTGTAAAATGCACAATCGAAGGCTCATAACTAGGTGTTGACGTGAGTCAATAAGGTTTGGCAAGATATTCTAAGAAGTGCATACTACTGAACTCGCAATACAATAATAATTATTGGATAACCTTTAAAACTAGAGGAACTACTCATTTAATAGAGCTATCCTTGAAGTTGGAGTTGTAGGCTAGGCCAACTGTTCACGCCAAGTCTACTACGTTCCTAAACAAGAAAAGGAAACAAATGAGTGGCCCCACTGCCCTACATTCCGCCAAAACGTAAAGCACGCTGCTGCACCTGCACTTTCACAATATATTGTGAGCGAGGTGGAAGAAGCCTTTAGTCCTTCTACTGAGAGCGGCAAAAACATGACCCTTAGGTAACTAGAACACGACCCCAAAAAATATAACGTACTAATCAAACGACAATGGAACAGGAACCACAACTCTTTGTGCCAGCTCGGAATAAACCAGAAGGTCCGTTTCATATCATGTATGTAGCTTGTGGGATTTTACAGTAGGTTACAGGGTAGGGGAGGCAAGAGGTTATGGTGAAAAGGAAATGAAAACGTAGGTGCTTTAAGCATAGGCGTAACAGGAAACCACAGCAAACTAATCTTAAATTAAGCTCCTATGTGGCACTAGATGACTTATGGGAATAATTCTTGACCACTACCTAACTAAATACACCATATATTGCGAATCATCCAAGTCAGTAGTGACAGAATCCTATAAGCATAAGGGTTTTGATATTTATTGCAAAATATATTTTTGTAAAATTAAATGCTATGTTTAATAAAGAATTACAAAATCTTGAAATACACACGAGAAAAAGAAGAGGCTGGGTGTCATTCACATTCATAATAGGCAACGTTTATTATTTTATTTATTTGTATGACGAATATACCTTTATATTTAGGTTGCTATAATATGTAGAAATGCTGGCAAACTAAGGTCCATTATGTGTGTGTGCGTGCGTGTGCGCGCGCGTGTGTGCGTGCGTGCGTGCGTGCGTGCGCGCGCGTGTGTGTGTGTTGTATTCTTAGTGTAGTTTCAACGCTGACACAGCTTGTCTTTTTACCAGCGAATATTTATTATTACCACGACATTTCTAATTAAGACCACTTAGGCAACTGTAAATAATTGACACGCCATAAATATATTCAAACTGGGAGCCATTCAGCCACCACAAATCCTACATGAACGCGACATTTCACCAAACGGGCGAACAATTTGGATCATCTTCCAGGTATGAAAAAATCTCGTGAACCTAGGTATATAACTAAGGTCACCACCACCCAGTAGCTGACTATTTGTTATTAATCACCTTATAATAAGCTACTGACACATGAACAAGGCTGCTTATTAGCTGCCTTAAATCAGTGACATCATAAGTCATGAGGAAGCTGATATTGCTGCTACAAACAAGATCAATTTATTTTGTAAGACCCTGAAGTGAGCACTACCGGGTTGCCAATGTAGTGCTTTTGGCACTAGATCTGGTGCTTCTTAAATGCATCTGATGTCAGATTTAAGTAATTAGCGTCATGACGAAAATCTGGTGTTTTCTCAATTAGCGTTTAATCTGGTGCTTTTGAAATTAAAATATATTATCAAATAATTCTAATTGGTACTGCAAACAAGTGAAAACAATGGCTTACCAAAGTTTATAGAAATCCTTAATGGTCGTTTCTCACGTGTATTACTTACAAACTTACGATAACTATAGCCATAAATAAAATTAAGTAAATAAAATCTGAAAACTTTCATCCCGATACCTAATTTCTTACACTGGAACACGGTTGACAAATTCCAACATTTATTTATAAACTACAAAAGATGCAAATCTACAAAACAATTTTTCAGATAAAAAATTAAAAAATAAAAATATATAATAAAATAAAACGAAAAAATACACGTCCAATTCAAGTACTAAATAGATATACAAATAATAATGGTATCCAGCAATAAAGTTAACTGGTAACCCCTGCTAAAAACAAAATAAATTTAGAAACTTACAACCCTACATAAAATTCACAAAAACAACTTATAAAAATACTGATATTTATAAAAAACATTTTCAGAACTAACCATATCGATTAACACGTATAAAAAACTTACATACCGAAATCCATAAAATTTCAAAATTATTACTCTAAATTCCTTCCAAAACATTATTCAAAGTTGATAAAATTAATCAAATAAAATTAATTACAACTATAACCATAGTATGATTTTATGGCCGGCCCCGCTTTCCCAAGTCATTCATGTGATCAGTATGGTACGTTTATGATATACCTAACTCGCAATGCTGGGAATCCCCGAGATTGCTTGGCCAGAGATGAGGGGCCATCTTAAATGTCTCACCTTGCGGTTTCAAACGTCATACACTTTTGTATAAATAGATTTCCTACTTTGTCAGAATATTCTGTATGGCGGGAAAGATATCTAGTTTTTACCGTGCTTGTTACTCCTAGTGTTTTTATGGTGCTTTTAAAGCCAGAATTTGGTGAGTTTTCATTCCCCGATTTGGCAAAATTAAGCACTACACGTCTTACTGACTTGGCTTCTGTTGCACAGTAAGGAAGAAGACAGGAGACTGCTCCTTTATATCTAAGTTAATCCACATAAGTACTATATGTTATGTATTTATTATGTTTTACTATACGCACCTACATCTTGCCATGGTATTCTGTAATCTCTATCAATTAAATGCATATGTAAATTAAAAGGAGGGTGGTCATCTGTTAGCATGCCACTATTATGCACAAGGCCAGAGATTGACCCAGGTGGCCAGGTACTGGGAATTTTCAACATGTTGATTTAAGTTAAAACTGTTACAAAATGTCACAATAGACCATATAATATAACGTGTGCCAAAGGTATTGACATCATTTGGAAATAGTAGATGACCATGTTGGTCCACCTCTGGCCATGGCCTGGTCAGTCATAGGGTTAGACCATGGGTAGATAATTTAAAAATTTAACTAATCTTGTATTTGAAGCTTTTCATACAAATACTTTTATCTTTTTTATTGAAACAATATCTAAACAAATGTTTGTTGGAAAAACAATGTGTTCTGAAACTATATCACAAATGTAGTTATTTATAATTTGGAATCTTAAGAACTACTTAAAATGCAGCTTAATATTTAAAAATATGTATTTTTATTATTTTTATCAAAGTAAATATATAAAATACTGTCAAATTTGCAAAATCAGATTTAATGCTGGCATATACGTAGTACCTTTAACCCTTTTAGATTTTTTGTGTAACCTAGCCATTATTTTAGAAATCTCCACACATTCTAATTCTATGATCTCGACTTGCAGACTGCCATTTTGGCCTATCAATGATGGATACTAAAATACAAAAAATTCTTGTGTATCTATCAGAAGCAATGGCAGCTGCAGTTAACGCTGTCTGAAATAATAGTATAGCAATAAGAAAAGAAGCTCGTGATTTTGCTATATCACATTGTGTGCTATTAACAATTTAAAGGATGGAGTTCCAGAAGAAACAAAGACGAGGCCTGCAACAATTCTATCTAAATTACTATGTAAATGGATTATTGCCAATGCAAAGAAAGGTATTCCTATCAAGCAAAGAATGCTGAAACAGATTATGACAAATATTATTAGAGATGATAAAACACGAAACACGATTTACAGATAGAGTTGCCGGGAACAACTGGTGTCATTAATTTTTAAGACGTCACCCTCGGTCAACAGAGAAATACTGTGAATTCATGAATAGATATGTCAACTGGTAAACATGTGGCCTAGATTTCCATTATTGACAACTGTTTTGATGTTTCTCAATTTCATCATATGTAATTGGCCCCAGATTTTTGAATAATTTAAGGATATACAAGTGTATCTCTCTTAGAAAATTCTCTTGATATTCTGAAGACGTAGTACAGCACAACTTTCCCATGAGCCAGTGACACCACAGAAAAATGTAAATTATAATACTAACAGCATACCAGAGTTCAAGAATTGCTCTGACAACAGTTATCAGCACAAACAAGACAAACTTACTACCAGTTCCTGTACAACAGCAGAATCTAAACCATTAATTTAACCACCTTGAAGCGATGTGAGCCTTACATTCTTGGATGTCTTATGGCGAATCCCCACAGAAAAGTTTGAAGAGGAAGAAAGTGAGAACTCCCCCTGCTAGCAGTGCGAAAAGGTGGTTGAACCATTGGAATAACATTCAGAACAAAAGGAAAGCCCAGGAAGAAGAGAAACTCCTATGGAAGACTGTAAGAAAAGCTAAAACCAATGAAACCTTTCCAGCAGAGAAGAAAGCTAACAGTTAAAAAAAAAGTAAAAAGTAGACAATGATTAGGCTCATCAGTAGTTCCAGTTCACAAAATGGAAGTGGAATATGAGATAAGATACGATGACTCATGTTCTAAGATCACATTCTGGCAATGGCTACATTTAGAATGACGCGGAAGAATTATCCAGACAATATCATAGAAATATTTTGAGATACATGTAGGCAAATGTGAAATACGGAGATATTTCTAGCCGTAACAATAGTTCCTCGCTACATTTGTTTTGTTTTGGATGTAACAGATGAAGGACCTAAAATACAATTTGCTCGTCAAGGTGAAGAAAGGCTAATTAATGGTTTTTAAGTGGCCAACAGAAGATGACAGAGTTCAGCGGTGTCAAGACATACGCATAGACCTGTGTTACGTGCTTTTGAGGAGGTCAGAGAGTAAGGGTGGACAAATTGACATTGCTAATCTATACATAGTAGTGTTGACAGGACGAATCATACCACTTGACTATGTATTTTCTCAGGGCCTAACGCATGCATAGGAATGAATAAGGACAGTGGTGGAAATCAATATGCTTAATAAATGAAAATAGATTATGCTATCACAGGAGAACAATCCTCAGCTTCCTGTATAACACAATATATAACTTAGATACTGTTATCGTCACTAGTAACATATAAAGTCAGAATATATACTTATTATTAAAGTACTAAATTACAGATTAATCTGATTGTAACAGAAATAACATTGTAGCGCACTAAATATTAAGTTGCACTGTGGTCACATTCACTTGTGGAATTTTTTTCCACACCAACTTAATTACAGCTAGTAACTAGAACAGGCAAGTTTAATGGTCTTATCAGACAGTTTAGCCCTTGATCTTGGTTTGTTAGCTTCATCTCTACTTAGCTTCATCAAAGAAACAAACTGTTCAAGCGTGTAAGTGCTGGCGAACATTGTCATAATTCGCGCTGCAAATTTGCGAATATTCGAATTGTGTACACTGCTCCTAGATACGTAAAAAGCAATTACATCCAAGTCATTGTACGCATGCTTTAATATCATAATCCTTTGTTGCGTTCATGGTTACTGTCAGTTGTCTTTTGTACACTCCTTCCTAAAACCCAGAGCCACTGCTTACCTACAGCCACGTGCTCCGCGTGCTGTCGCTGCGCATAAGGACTATTTGGCGCATATGCGCTCCGGCTGACATCCCTGATATATGTGATAGCTATCTTTCCAGAACCAACAAAGGATTAAATGTTTAGCCTACAGTTCCCTGGTGATAACTTTTGGAATCTTAAAGTAGAATAAGCCAAAATGGAATTTTAAGTATTTTCTTTTGTGAACACCATGAAGTCTTTTGTTTTTTCTTTTGTTACCTAAATATTTTGATGTCCTAAAAAGATAGAAAAAAGGGACTTCTTTCTAACGTTTCTATTTCCTGACCTGGCCATCTACTGTTAAGTTGGTGATCTACTTCTGGAACATATGGGTTAGTTACTCGGTATATTTGAATAAATTGGTTTCCGATGTTTTCTTTCAAACTGAGTAAGTTCCCTGGCTAAAACTACACTAGGATTCTCGATTCTGATATTGCTAAGCACATTAAAAAAGTGCTCATAATATTGTTGAATGTGACTTGTAGAGATAAATCTTCTAAAAAGTTTCCTTAAGTGGTCAATCACTGGCTGGATGAACCTATGTGTATTTTACACTTTGCAAGACTACCTATTCGATGCAAAACATTCTAAGTCTATGAGATAATACTGTATTTACTTATTTTAACGGTAGCACTATGTGCATTTGAGAAAATGTCTCAGACCAGGGCCTCTGCAAGCTTAAAATCGCACCGGATGCGATCCAAGGGGCAGAGAGGGTCCTTGCATCGTGCATCGTGGGTTAAGCTGGGTTAAGTTCGGTTCAACTCACACGCTGCAAAGCAAAGAAGGGATGATTTGAGGAAACCTGTATTGATAGACGGCTTGCTTATCAGTGAAATAGATACGTGAAATAGAAACAGCTAATTAAGGATCAACTTTGTCCAAGGAAAGCAAAGTATGTTGAAAATCCTTTTGAACCAGAGTGGGAATCTTATTTTTTTAAAAGTCGTCATCTGTTGAAACACGCTGTAACAGAGTACACACAGAAATATATGGTGAAATCACAGAGAACGTTAGAGAGGAAGTTTTAAAGAAGTTGCTATATATTGCAGAGGAGCATTCATCCAAAAATGAGGTTTCTACCATTGCTTTCTAGATCATTAAAACAAAAGACGAATTTGAGCGAGTGAAGAGGCAACGCTTCATGCACAAAATAAAGGAAGTGGGGTAGAGTGATGAGGTGACGTCATTAGCTCATTATAGTTAAGGCTGGGTACCTCTGAGTATAACTGTTACCACTAATGTTTCGCATTGTAAACAAAATTGAGCAACACAACACTAAGTTACTTCAATACAATTTTCAGAGAGCTGGACTAACAAATTAAACTCGGCGTTGATAAAATTTTATTTAATTTTATTTCGCTACATTTGTTTTGTTTTGGATGTAACAGATGAAGGACCTAAAATACAATTTGCTCGTCAAGGTGAAGAAAGGCTAATTAATGGTTTTTAAGTGGCCAACAGAAGATGACAGAGTTCAGCGGTGTCAAGACATACGCATAGACCTGTGTTACGTGCTTTTGAGGAGGTCAGAGAGTAAGGGTGGACAAATTGACATTGCTAATCTATACATAGTAGTGTTGACAGGACGAATCATACCACTTGACTATGTATTTTCTCAGGGCCTAACGCATGCATAGGAATGAATAAGGACAGTGGTGGAAATCAATATGCTTAATAAATGAAAATAGATTATGCTATCACAGGAGAACAATCCTCAGCTTCCTGTATAACACAATATATAACTTAGATACTGTTATCGTCACTAGTAACATATAAAGTCAGAATATATACTTATTATTAAAGTACTAAATTACAGATTAATCTGATTGTAACAGAAATAACATTGTAGCGCACTAAATATTAAGTTGCACTGTGGTCACATTCACTTGTGGAATTTTTTTCCACACCAACTTAATTACAGCTAGTAACTAGAACAGGCAAGTTTAATGGTCTTATCAGACAGTTTAGCCCTTGATCTTGGTTTGTTAGCTTCATCTCTACTTAGCTTCATCAAAGAAACAAACTGTTCAAGCGTGTAAGTGCTGGCGAACATTGTCATAATTCGCGCTGCAAATTTGCGAATATTCGAATTGTGTACACTGCTCCTAGATACGTAAAAAGCAATTACATCCAAGTCATTGTACGCATGCTTTAATATCATAATCCTTTGTTGCGTTCATGGTTACTGTCAGTTGTCTTTTGTACACTCCTTCCTAAAACCCAGAGCCACTGCTTACCTACAGCCACGTGCTCCGCGTGCTGTCGCTGCGCATAAGGACTATTTGGCGCATATGCGCTCCGGCTGACATCCCTGATATATGTGATAGCTATCTTTCCAGAACCAACAAAGGATTAAATGTTTAGCCTACAGTTCCCTGGTGATAACTTTTGGAATCTTAAAGTAGAATAAGCCAAAATGGAATTTTAAGTATTTTCTTTTGTGAACACCATGAAGTCTTTTGTTTTTTCTTTTGTTACCTAAATATTTTGATGTCCTAAAAAGATAGAAAAAAGGGACTTCTTTCTAACGTTTCTATTTCCTGACCTGGCCATCTACTGTTAAGTTGGTGATCTACTTCTGGAACATATGGGTTAGTTACTCGGTATATTTGAATAAATTGGTTTCCGATGTTTTCTTTCAAACTGAGTAAGTTCCCTGGCTAAAACTACACTAGGATTCTCGATTCTGATATTGCTAAGCACATTAAAAAAGTGCTCATAATATTGTTGAATGTGACTTGTAGAGATAAATCTTCTAAAAAGTTTCCTTAAGTGGTCAATCACTGGCTGGATGAACCTATGTGTATTTTACACTTTGCAAGACTACCTATTCGATGCAAAACATTCTAAGTCTATGAGATAATACTGTATTTACTTATTTTAACGGTAGCACTATGTGCATTTGAGAAAATGTCTCAGACCAGGGCCTCTGCAAGCTTAAAATCGCACCGGATGCGATCCAAGGGGCAGAGAGGGTCCTTGCATCGTGCATCGTGGGTTAAGCTGGGTTAAGTTCGGTTCAACTCACACGCTGCAAAGCAAAGAAGGGATGATTTGAGGAAACCTGTATTGATAGACGGCTTGCTTATCAGTGAAATAGATACGTGAAATAGAAACAGCTAATTAAGGATCAACTTTGTCCAAGGAAAGCAAAGTATGTTGAAAATCCTTTTGAACCAGAGTGGGAATCTTATTTTTTTAAAAGTCGTCATCTGTTGAAACACGCTGTAACAGAGTACACACAGAAATATATGGTGAAATCACAGAGAACGTTAGAGAGGAAGTTTTAAAGAAGTTGCTATATATTGCAGAGGAGCATTCATCCAAAAATGAGGTTTCTACCATTGCTTTCTAGATCATTAAAACAAAAGACGAATTTGAGCGAGTGAAGAGGCAACGCTTCATGCACAAAATAAAGGAAGTGGGGTAGAGTGATGAGGTGACGTCATTAGCTCATTATAGTTAAGGCTGGGTACCTCTGAGTATAACTGTTACCACTAATGTTTCGCATTGTAAACAAAATTGAGCAACACAACACTAAGTTACTTCAATACAATTTTCAGAGAGCTGGACTAACAAATTAAACTCGGCGTTGATAAAATTTTATTTAAATATGAAGTATCCATCGACTCACCTACCGTATGTTTAACAGTATGTTAAACAGTAACAGTATGTTAACAGTATGTTACAATAGGAATCCTTAGATTAGTGTCATGGAGTGTTAGCAGAAACGAAAGAATCAACAATGTCGCCAGAGATGAGGAAATGCTGAGTGGACGTCATCTTTTAGGCGAGAAAGATCATAATGAACACATTGAAGGTAAGGTAGTGGTACTTTTTCATAGAGGATTAGGACAACTGTGTTGGAAAGAGGAAACCTTTGACAACCGCGTTCATCACCTTCCGGCGTTGGAGAGGTAGGTCACGTCTGCCTCACGGGAGAAGCTGCGGTGGGATTCCGAGAGCGATTGCACTACGTGAGTGATACGAGTATTAACTTTTGTTGTGGTATTTAGTTCAAGGCAGTTCTTAAGTACACTTGCGTTTGAACGAAGGAACGAAAGAAATATACCTATTTAAACTTTGTATACGCACTTAATATAGAAAAGATATAGGTACAACTGTTTTTGCCTTCGTAATTTCACCTCATTAATTATTGAATATATGGGAATCATATTTGGCTAATTATACAGTTAAAACAATATAATATTAAACATTTAATAACTGAAATTTTTGCTTACCCTATTTTACTTTCATCTGAACCTACCATAAAGGAAACCAACGCGACGTCATGTCTTCAACAGAAAATGGTGGCACAATGGAATGATAGGTCATAACAGCAAAAGTATTCATAGTGATTCAAACCTGTTATCTCTCACACAAATTACGATTTGTGAAAAATACTGTGGAAAAATTAGCCACTTAGAAGAATGTAATAGTAATGAAGATGATGACGATGACCACGACGACGACGATGATGATGATGATGATGATGATAATAATAATAATAGTAATAGTAATAATAATAGTAATAATAATAATAATAGTAATAGTAATAATAATAATAGTAATAATAATAATAATAGTAATAATAATAATAGTAATAATAATAATAGTAATAATAATAATAGTAATAATAATAGTAATAATAATAATAGTAATAATAATAATAGTAATAATAATAATAATAGTAATAATAATAATAATAATAATAATAATAATAATAATAATAATAATAATAATAATAATAATAATAATAATAATAATAATAATAATAATAATAATAATAATAATAATAATAATAATAATAATAATAATAATAATAATAATAATAATAATAATAATAATAATAATAATAATAATAATAATAATAATAATAATAATAATAATAATAATAATAATAATAATAATAATAATAATAATAATAATAATAATAATAATAATAATAATAATAATAATAATAATAATAATAATAATAATAATAATAATAATAATAATAATAATAATAATAATAATAATAATAATAATAATAATAATAATAATAATAATAATAATAATAATAATAATAATAATAATAATAATAATAATAATAATAATAATAATAATAATAAATTATGTGTTAAATTTACAGGACTTTTTTTCCGCCCGTTCTTCAACAAATTATCGACACAAAAGCTTATTCTGCTATCTAATTTATATTAACAGGGATATACATTTGTAGAAATAGTTTTAGTATGCATTTCCTGGTAGGTGCAATAGGAATAGAAGCAGTAGACTTAAATCATACTCGAATCTTCTAAGAGCTAGTCGCTATGTGATTGCTTTGAAATAACATTATTTTCATGACCAAGAGAAAAATAACCAAAAAAAAAAAAAAAAACTAATAACTTCCAATTATAGAAAAGTGCAAACATTTTAAAAATCAAACCAATAAAAGGAATATCTTGAAAAAGCTTAAATCACCGCAAGTTTCTTTCGGAGGGTTTAGGGCAGCGAACTCCAACGTTTGCGAAAGAGGGCAGTTTGCGTTTACCCCCTTCCACTGTACCTGGACTTTGCCTCTCTTTAACCCTTTGTGTTGCAGTGACGGTTTGGTTACACGTACTTTGTGTTTGATTTGCTAAAACACTTTCAAATCTTATGCGATAAACATCTGTTCATTAACGAAGTCTTTGATATTACTTACGTTTAAGAAGTAATCAATATTTGGCGACAAGATCGAAGTGCCTAGCCTTAGAAGATGCATCAAGTGATCGTCGCGTGGCCTCTTGCGACACAGACTTTTAATATAGTTCAATTTGGAGAAACTGTTCGCAAATATATGCAGGGCTATACTCTCTTATACGCACTATTCTTGCAAATGCTTTTTACTGCATTTTAAACGACATTAGCATTATCAGGAAGTAACTTATTGCTAATTATATCTTGTAGGTGCAAGGGGAATATGGGAACAGAGTAGGCTTTAAATGACAGTGAAATGTTTTAAGATCTGGATCTCATGCGATGCCTTTGAAATTCCGTTCTCTTTGCAAGCTCAAGAGATAAAATAAAGGAATAACATTACTATTTTAAAAAAAAGTATAAATATTGGTAAATTCAATAAGAAAGAATATATCGGAAATAGTTCACCCCAAAACGAAGTATGTTTTAACCATATCCACATTTTTTATTTAACAAACTTATCTCTGTCTCTTACTGTTTACCATTTATGTAAAAATCATCCAAAGTGAAGAGGTATTCTGAGGACATTCCCAGAAAATTCAAAGTATGACTTAGAAACGACGTGGAACCGACTTTGTGTCCGTCACTGAATACTGACTGTCTGTCCCTCCAATTGAAGTAGTGGAGTGGGTTATAGCCGCTCATTACATAGGGGTCTTCAAAGAAAAGAGGTTGGATTTAGGGGGTCTCAGAGCATATTTTTGGTGAAATCTCTAGATTAAAATGCTCAGTGGAATACAATATCCCCTACTTACTACCTATTTGTAGTAGAGAAGGTAAAAATATGTGCAGCTGCTGCTTTACCATTTATTTTAGTAAACTGTCTTTAATCGCTCAGAGATTAGGCGGTGAACGCTTGCCTCTAACCAAGGAGGCTCGGGTTCGATGCGAGGTCCTTGATACATACGATCACATGGGAATTATGATGGACAAAGCGGCGTCTGTGCGTGCTTTCTCCGGATTCTCCTTTATCTTTTGACATTCACTCCACCAACAACTTCATTAGTACCTTTGCTTTCCTTTACGGAACTCTCATTTCATATCATCTCCCTCCTCACTGTCATACCAGGCAGGCTTCGGGCTACTCCCTCTGTTCGACATTATTCTGATCCAGGCGCCCACTTATCCCTGTGAGTGTAAGCTATCCATACGTGGATGGTAAACCAAAAGGAAGATGTAAGGAGACCAAAAGATTATAATTTTTCCTTAATCTCTGCACGCAGAATCATCAAGTGACCCCATACACCTTTCACCAGGTGTAATTCGAAAAACTAATGTATTAACCGGAACATTTTATCACCATTTTGGTTCTTCTACCACTTATCTAAGATGAAGTATTGCATTCCCAAAAATATTCTGTGTTGAGATTTCCCTAGAAATAAGTGTTTTGAGACTTCCTGGCGCCCCCCAAAAAGACATATTTAGAAAAAAGTCCATGCTTATTATTTAATTTAGGATACTACACTCCATGCGTATTACTTAAGTTCAGGAGGTTCCAAATATACAATATCGCATATTTTCGAAGTTAATTTTAAAAAATGATTCCAGAATATCTTATAGGTACGACACCATGTGTTTAAGATATTGAGATGGCAAATGAAATCATGCCTTTAAATTTCTGGATAGATTGCGAATTGCTCTACATTCCGGAGAACTTTTGCATAATTTGCTATAGCAATGTTAAGAGATATACAAACAAGTGCCGTACAATACAACATTCAATTTATTTCCAATAACTATTTTGTGGCATAAATGTTTCTGAGACATCCCTAATTATTGGTTTATATTTGTCAATGCTAAATATTTGATTATCACTGTTACTTTTATAGCTATAACGAAATGCGTAATGAAACTTTATCAAAACGTTTATCTCAACTTCAAGTAAAATAAGTCTTGCAAGAATAATCTGCAGATGCTACATAAAAATAGATGATAATAGATAGAAAAATGCATATAAATTTAACACTTTAGATATACATGTTGAGTGTTTGCCTATTTATATGCGGGTTAGCACTAAAGCGCATGATCACATCACGAAGCGTGATGCTGTGGTGATTTAATATAGAATAGAAACATTACACCTAATGGCACTGTAGTGTGAACAAGTTTTTATAGAAGCACTCATGCAGGTTATTGTATCGTTCTGCGGTATTTAGCCATTTTCCACGTCAACAAGATAACGATTTTACATTAAGAGAGAAAAGTTTATGTGAAAGGTGTAGGATTTTATTGTGAAAGGGTGCTTCAATAATGAAATATTTTCTTCTCTGGTTACACAATGGGATACCTATCACTGAGATTTCTGAGATAACAAGAAAAGTAGAATTAACATACAAACTTGCAGGCCTGGTAGTCTACAAAGAAGGAACAGAAGTTTTCTCAAAATTGGCCAAACTCCAGCACCAGTGTACCGTATTTTAAGCCGAGCTACTCGGAATTTAAAAGGCATTAAAGTGGATTTAAAAACGCAAAAATCCTGCAACTGAACACGCCATGAACGTCAACAGACAAGCAGCTCTAAAAGCAATTAATAAAAGCAAACCAATCAATCCCATTGTCTGTCAGATCACTGTAGATTTCCATGATACACAGCGCAACAACGAAGTAAAATTCTACTGGATTGGTCAGCACGGGAACGAAAGGGCAGACTTCCTCGCAAAAACAGACTCAAAATCTCAAAGAATAATACCCTATGACAGAATATCCCTCTCAGTTTGCAAACAAACACAATACTACACAAATACTGAAACACAATGTATACATAATCACGCAAAGGCCACCACACAAAAGTCATTTTCCCTTACGTCCCTAAGGTAGGAAACATATCTAACCCGACATTCATACTCACGCAATTCCTTACGACCCATGGAAAATTCTAACAATATCTACACACAATTGGAAAAGCAACCTCATCGAAGTACCCATGCTTAGGTGACCACCAAGTAGTCATACATATCTTACTTCACTGTAACCCAGAAACAGACCAGTACGTTTGAAGAACCCAACATAATGTTACGAAAAGTGCTTACATTAGATTGAAACTTTCATAAGCAGTGAGCTATACATTTCAAGACGTGCTCACAAAAACCTAAAACATTATCACGAAAATCTGAGCTCATTTCTATGACGTACTAGACACTAATTCAGTGGCTCGCAAAGTGGAACATTCTCATGTATAAATGCATGGCATTTCTTAGGTTAAACTTCCTGGGATACACCCACAGGGCAAAGCGCAGTTTGTAAAAGCTAAACCAAAAGAAGAAAAAAAAAAAAACGCAAAAAGGCCCTTGCACTTGTTTTGTTTGTTTTGCTCCTATGCGGATGACCTCATAAATATTATCCAGATATAATTGCCAAAAATATTACTTTATCAATATACCTACTTTCCGTAACTATCCAAAATAGTCTCTATCATGTTCAATGATTATTGTTCAACAATGTGGTACCTGTTTTGAACTTTTCACTTGGAAGATTAGAGACCTAGATGCATTTAATTAATTTTTCCTTCAGAACACTGTTATTCCCAAGCAGCTGTTTTATTTGATGAAAACGTGGTAATGAGGTAGATTGTAATCCTGAGTGTGGAATAAGTGAGGAAGTGTTTCGGATGTAATCGGCTTCCCTGTATGTTGCCTTGCAACATTCTCTCTGTTGACGTGTAATGAAGTTGTAACACATTAACAGGAATTTTTACATATTTCTCTTATTTATTTTTTATTTATATATTTTATTTTATATTTATTTTTTTGAAATACCGTTTCCAGTGAAGACCAGAGATGATGTCCACCTTGTGAATTATGAGACCTGCATCTTGCATTTTGTTAAAACGTTCACAACTTCATACAGAGCAGCCAAAAATAAGACTACGATCTGCTCTATTTACAATACATTTCTCAAATCAATTCATATACATAGTCATTGAAATACATGGTAACCTATTGCGCGAGAGAAACAGATTTGCCAGCGAAATAATGCTGCCCTTGGAGCACTAAAATCCTCACCTAAGAAACAGGCAGCATATCTCTCATTGTTTCACTAAACAAAATCGGTTCCATTATTCTTCTAGCATTTATCATGCACAGCACTCCCAGTTTTCAGGTCTTAGTGAGGCATTCCACCCAAAAGCACGTTTTTTCTGCCACCCAATATCTATGTTCAGTTAACATCTTAAGGTAGTTTGTTTACGATTTTCAAGGTGACCGCTCTAAGTTGGCACCAATTTTATCTAGTTTATGTTCTGCTAAAACTAATATAGAATGCTTCTTCCTAACACCGAACCCGAAGCTTCAACATGTACAGAGCTCTTTCCTAGTTATTTGTGCAAATTTTGCAATACTTATACTTTTTCGCAATGAAAGTTGTAAAGAGAACGAACCTTCAAAGCTTTAATTGATTTTACTGTCGCTCAAAGCCTACTGTATTCCCATATTCCCCTTGCAGCCACAAGAAAACTAGCAATATGATAATTTCTGGGAATGTTTTGTCTCGACAGACACATGGAATAAGAGTTTGTAAGAATAGTTAGTACAACAGCAGAGAAAGGCACGTGAGTGTGATATATCAGATATTTCTGTCAAGTTATCAGTGATATTAGGCTGGAATGTAATACTTGTTTTATCCTAGATAAGTGGTAGAAAATATAAAATGCTATTTGGACAGGGTTTTGAGTCTATGGACAGCACATTATAATGTAACTTCACCCTTTGGAGCCTCCGCAATGGAACATCTCTGAATTATTGGCATGGAGACAAGAGTGTTGTTCTTGATGGATCCAGATTTAATATAGATGAGGTTCCTTCTATATGGGAAACAGCATGTCGGCAGTTCCCAAGAATTCAACATAGTCGACATTACACTAAACTACAGCGGATATTATACCAAAAAGCAGTACTACCAGCCCACATAATAAAAACATTATTTGTAAGCTAAAATATCACAGGTTTAAAGTAACATGCTTTCAAACGATAATAATCCTTAAACGTCGTTACTACCCAACAAATGACGTACCTACTCACCTTTTGCAAATCTTGTTCTGCAATAACAATTTTGAATGTAATCACTTCCGAACGCTATATTGTAATATATTTAATGCACTACTGTGTTGCAAACACTAAAATAAAAATAATAGTACATATAACTGCATATAATGCTCTAAACCAATTCAAGACAAAACGACGCACACACGAGCAATACAATGGCGTCAGCAGATTAATATGTTCTAAACAGAATTTTGCTTTAAAATCTACCGCTTGCCTTCTCTGCAAGGAATTAAAAAATAAGGGCTTCGATGGCAATGTAACGGATGCAGTAACACCAACTATGCTCGTAACTTTACCACAGTTACATTTTGCGAACAGTTGGCGGTATGAATGTAACGTAACAGATGGAATATCACCAAATATAACCATACCGCGCCATAATGGGGGAAAATGTAACATTTGGTTTTTGGGATATTCCGATAAGCTGTTTCCTCTAAAGAATTCTAAAGACTTTCTGGCCATCAGGTAGCATGTTGGTCAACTCTCTATCTGTTAGTTACACAATAGCGAGGTCGCCGTATTTACCAAAAACGTTGCCGCTCTCTGGAAGTGGACAGCTAGTAAAATACCAGCTCTTGACCGCATTGATGTTACGCAAGGCACTATTCAGGAAAGGAAACAACTTCAAGCTCGTCGTCAAATACTTGCTTTTCATTTTGTTGCCTTCAAGACAAAATGTTTTGTTCTTCTCGTTTCTTTTTCTCGATGCCTCAGCGTGAGCTAAACCTTTGTTATTAGTGATTGCAAACAAAAAGATAAACAGCAACGAATAATAGTGATTATCTCGTTTATACATAGTGTGCGAACAGAAGTGCAAAATAAAGCACTGAAGTGAGTTTCTTCCTTTTTATTGATGACTAGATGACCAGTATCACGTAAAATTGATTTGATTGTAGTTCCTCATAAGTGATTGTCAACCTTCCAACTCCAGTTCATTGAGTTCGATAATATTAGACCCATACTGGGTTTGAATGTTGTTTGGTTATTAAAATGGAACACGTTTGTAAATTCCAATATTTTTATTTACATGAAAGATAAATGGAGTGCAAATTCAATGCAAAGCTTTGTGCCATACTACTATTTTTTTTTTTTTTTTTCTTTTTCTGTGCGAAAATACACAGAATGGCTTTCTGACATGCAAACAACTGAATTTTTTGTTTATTTCTAACCCTGTAAAGTCAGTTTACCTTGATGAAATGGCTGATCAAAATTAATGTTGGCAAAATGTAATTAAATTCGATTAAACCAAAATCCAATACTTTTTTTCTTTCTTTTTTACAAAAATAAAAAAAGGATTTTAACTGTAATAGATGCAGCTGTCTAGTGATAGGTTTGCCACAAACACCATATACTTAAAGTAATATTTCAGCTCGTCCTCTCCTTGGCATTGTAATGAACACTGTTAAACGACACAATTGTTTTCACTGCCACTTAATTTTGTTGAACTTAAGCTTCAGAACCTTACAATATTGAAATCCTCAAATTAATTTTTCGAGTTACGGTAAAACATATTTTGTGGTTATGTCTTAGCTTGGCCTAATTCCTCCAGTCTTGCTAAAACAAAACTGAATGCATTTTTTTTGCTTGTTTCTAAGCCTGCAAAGTCAATTTAGCGCTCGTAGAATGGCTGATCAAAATGAAAGTTCGTAAAGTGTACTTAAATTCGATTTAACACTGTTTTCAAAATCCACTACCCTTTTATACAAAGACAAACTGAAGAAAATCAGCAGTAAGATAATTTCTGCAAATGTTTATTCCCTCTATGAAGAAGATAGAGGTTTAAGAGTTTGTTAGAACAGGCAGTCATATGAGGAGAACACAACAGATTTTGTTTTCAAAAATGACCGTAAGGATTTTGTTTCAGTATCGTATTTTTGGGACAGTTGTATGCATAAACTGCTTAACTCAAACGCTTAAATAGCTGCCACGCCCTCCTTATTGGGACTGAATCTTTTATAAATTTGTATAACTGGAAAATTATATTATATATCACGTATGTTGATATTTTAATTGCTCCTTAAAATGTTTCATGATTTAAGTTTAAAAGTAGTAAAATTGAACTTCAAATTGTTGCTTAATTATAGCTTCTAAATCTATTCCTCCAAATATTTCATCTTCAGCATTGAGCACTCGTTCACCACTTGTATACAATTAAGCACTTATTGTTTAATTTGAAGTGATTTCTAGGCTATATAGAGGCAATATTATATAATATTTGTAGTAATATATAATATTGTGGAGAGAAAACCATTTTATGCAAGTGTTACAACATTTAAAGACATATGTGCATCGTAAATTGGATTTCTGTTTTCCCCTCATTCTTTGCACAATCCTTGCTTTTCCTTAACTTGGAGGGATCCTTATTTAGGATGTTCTAAAGATGGAAATGATATTGAAAGACCAGCTGTTTCTTAAGGAAGTATATCCTGTCGTTCTTTTAGGTTAATGATAGTGCAGGAGGTTAGACTTCTATCTGTATCGTCACATAAAATAGTTAATTAAATGAATATAGAAATTGTGTGATTATTTAAAGTAGTTACATAATAGGAAGCACTATCATTAACAGATGGTCCAGGTTTTCTTGGTTTTTGTGACCTTTTTCTCTGCACTAAATTTGCTGACTAGAAGACATACAGAATACTAGGTACTGTTAAACCCCAAATATGTGAAAGGCAGGAGAAGATGAACCTTGTCTCACTTCTGGTGCAGCGATTTCAATCGTCTCTATATGGTGCTATCTGGTGAAGAAATCTCCAGTTTGCCCACCTTCTCTAGAATCGATAAATTATTGCATTGCACTCGGCGTGTCAAAGTCTGCCTTGTCGGAACATAAAACATGGAGCGGGGAGAAGAAACCTTGCGTAACGTAATGTGTCCGCCATTCTTAGTGCTGCCAACCTCCTAGCCACAAAATATTTCCAACATATAATTAAAGCTCTTCACATTTTCGTATATGTAATCAGCAGATTTCACTAATACTCTGTATTGCTAATCTGTAAATGATTTTGTCCGTTAATTATAAAATTAGAGTAGAAGGTATTCGGTCATGAATAAAAATATTAAGAGCTCAAATAATTTCTAAAACCCGAAAATCAATAAATCTTAATTACTTTGAAAAAACATAAAACAAAAGCATAGCATACAACAATCATTCGTTTTGATTTATAAAAATTGTTTATTGTTTTAATTAAATATTATTTTGATTGCAATAATTGTCATCTTATTTAATGTCTATCAAAGCAATATTTTGGAAATAGTCAATAGTGAAATTATGTCATGGTTTAACTGGGTAAACATTTATTCACCTTTGCATACAAAAATGATTTCAAACAGCATTCAAGATTGTTCTTCACATGAATATCTTAACCTAGTGGTATTTTAGGTATTTTAATCAAAAAGTTACGATTAAATATATTCGTGAGAATTGCTTATAGAGTTCAGACTTTTCTGAAAACCTCTTGTTTGCAACTCTAAAGTGTTCTTGAAAACTATATTTTCAAATTATACTTATGTCAATCTCTCTCTCTCTCTCTCTCTCTCTCTCTCTCTCTCTCTCTCTCTCTCTCTCTCTCTCTCTCTCTCTCTCGAGCACGCACAGGCACACCCAGGCGTGAAACCTCGACATACATTTTTTTTTTAGATATATACGTGATTGAGAAAACAAAATTACAAAACATGTTTGTGGGTGTGCGCATGTTCAAAGGCACGTGCATGGACACAGTAAATCGTGAGAACATACAGAAATATGTAATTTGGTGTATGAGTTAAGATGTATTCAAAGCATGCAATAACAGTGTCAGATAATTTTCACATCACAACAAACAGCGTCATATCAAACTTTTTCCAAAGATAATGCAACGCCGCCCGTGGTGCACAACAAAGGACGGTCGGGACCAAGCTACCTCACACCACATACCAGGTGAGAGACGTATCAAAGGCGCTCGAGGTCAAGCTATACCACGCCACTCACGCTGGCAAACAAGTGACAAAAGTGAGCGCGGCACGTCAATGGGGTCTTCGAGATTATTCGAGAAGTGTCCGGCGGCCGGCGTATTGTAGAAGTTCCAGAAAAGGTGAAGTTCGAGAAAGGTTCATGTTACGTCATCCTCGTTATGTAAGATGAGACAACGACAGTTTGGAGTCAGTCAATTTTTAGTTTTAGTTTGTGTGTGTGTGTGTGTGTGTGTGTGTGTGTGTGTGTGTGTGTGTGTGTGTGTGTGTCAGCTGCGTGTGTACGGTCGCGTCGAAAGGAAGATAGGGAAGCAGCTAATGAGTGTCAAGTGAGTGTATAATCCAAGTTAGCTGTTAGAGAGACAGAGAAAGTGAAGAAAAACAGAAAATTCTGTGATACGAGAAGAAAACAGTTGTGAGTTGAAATATCACGAGGGTCAGTGTTAATGTCAGTAAAAGAGAACTATGTTGTTGCGCATTCAGTTAAGAAGAAAATAAAGTAAGAAAGAATAGTGTCCCTATCCATTTCTGAAAAATGTGTTGTAATTTGACTTGTTTCAGCCTGAGGTTTGCTTTGTTGCTCATAGGCTCGTTACCAACAGGAACGAACAAATGATATAAACAGATAGTGTTGTTTATATCTAAATATACTAAAGTACGAATTTATTACTTAGGAAGCATTAGATGCAAATACGTATCATGCTTGAGGGATCTACTGAATAGCAAACTCAGTTTATATGAATAGTACAAAGTGCAAAATTATGGAAATGGGTGGAGATAGTATGCGATTGTTAACGACATATTTATAGCGATATCAATTGTTACTGCTGTCAGTATTTTTATTTTTTAAACTGTCTGTAGGGTTAAAATTCCACTTCCGCCACAATCTTTACAGTCCTTTCATAGCACAATTTATTGTTCTGGTTTAGCAGGGCGGTATCGTACATCGTAAACATTCTGAAATTATCGCACAGGTTGGCAACCTTGCTTGAAATGTATCGCATGTGAAAATGCATGAAATGAACGTCAAGTGGCCATAACGAGTTTTGTGAAAGTTGGCCTTAGAACGGCAACAACGATGTCTGAAATTGCAGTCTGCTCGCTAATAAGTATAATAGAAAGCATCTTGGGAATCATCTCCCAGCAGAATAGAGCGGCATGTCTGTGTTGAATCGTGGTTTCGTTAAAGTGTGCCATGGAAGTAGTGGGAGTCGCCCAGTCGCTTCCAAATGCATTCCACAGAGAAGTATAACAAACTGGAGGGAACACGTCGAACTTCTTTTGTTTCTCTTTGGTGTTCATTTGTTACTTACCGTGCCGCTAAGGCGGGTGAAGAAGTAAAATATTCCATCAAAAAATTTGAAGAAAAAAAATGTTGTTGTCTAACCACCCTGTCAATTGCCAGAATTACATCAGCGTCGCCGGTGTGCCGGAATTTCATCCCGCAGGAGTTATTTTACATGTCAGTAAATCTACTAACATGGAGCTGTCGTTTTAAAGCACACTTAAAAACCATCGGTCTAGGCCAGACCTGTGACCTTGGGATCAGTAGGCCAGCGTCTAACCAACTGAGCCACCCAATCGAGATTTTGGCGAAAATGCAATTTATATGATTCTAGCATTAAAACGGCTTATTGTGATGGCATAAGTCGTGCGAAATTACCCTATTTCTGGCACAAGAATCACCTCATTAAATATATTATATTCACATTCTTTATCGTAAACATCGTTTGATTTTTCCGGCATTACTGAACTCTAGCACTCTTGGCTTCGTCAAAATGTAAAGCAAAAAATCTGATATGTTGCACTCACATGACTTTCTCTACTTTGTACTAACCACTCTCACAAACTCTTATTCGTACATCTTCTTCGTGTTCTCGTTATCGACGGGCCGTTAAACCCTACACATTCACTCACTCACCTTCATGTTAGTTGAAATAAACATTTGTACAAATTATCTTTTGGCTTATTTCCTTGTAGGTACAAGGGGAATATTAGAATACACTAGGCTTTGTGCGATAGTCAAATATTTTAAAGCTTTGAGATTCCGTTCTCTTTGCACACTTAACACATAAAAAAAAAATGAACAACGATGTTCCATTTCACGGAAGTTTTTAAGTTTTCAGAAACTCACACACATAACAAGGAATATCTCCGAAATGGTTCACCCTACAAGAAAGTTTATTGAGACATAAATTGTGTATTTTAGCAAGATCTACACTTTTTGTAGAGTATGATTTTGTTTATCTCTAACGGTTTACCAGTTATGCAAAAGTCGTCCAGAGTAAATACGACTACAGGGGCTATAGCCAGAAAATTCAAGATATACATTTCATTTGTCATTTTAATCAAAATCATTAGAGCCATTTTCAAGAAAATACAAATTTTCGAAAAATGTTCCATGTAAAGGGTAGTTTAGGGTGGGGCTATTTTCTTCAAAATCTTCGTGTCGCATCCTTGAATGACATTTAACTTAAATACCAACTTTGGTTTTTAACCGACTTTTGGTTTCTCTGAGAAGCAAAAGAACCACGCTATTCGTTTGAAGTAATTACAGTAATTACACTTTTATTTTTAATTACATAAATTTAACTAATATTTTATATAGACATGTTTTATTTTAAGAGGTTGAATTAGGAATGAAAAATTCAACACCATAGCTGGGATTTGAACCACAGATCTTCCGCTTATTGAGCGGCTGCTTTAACCACTAAGCTACCATGGCCAACTTGCCAGTACGACAATAAATACCCCTACTGATTCGCACTTTTTCCCCGGTTATACTACAAGGGGATCTCACATCAGAGATAAATACCCCAAGGGCGACTTACAACCTTTAGATGGTAATTATTATTTATTTATGCTAACAAGCTTACTGCTGGTGTTTTTAAACACACAAGCTGTATGTGTACAATGTTTAAGACATCTTAACATTGCCCACACACGGCTTGTGTGTTTAAAAACACCAACAGTAAGCTTGTTGGCATAAATAAATATTAATGTTTTATTTTAGTTAAAAATGGTCTATCGAGAAATTAAAAGCTTTAGTTTGCAGACAAGTTTAATACTCTTTGCATTTCTATTAGTGTGTATGCGAACCAACTCGCAAATTAAGGCTATGCCTTAGCCCCGAGATGTTAAAATAATAATTACTACAATTATTCACATTAACAACACATTCAACCAGAGAAAGTTGCTAGGCATCAACACACTTTGTGAAGTATGGCTTATCGCGGGCCAATTAGAGGCATTTAAGCGTATAGAGAGAAAGTGATAGGCATGACATCCAATAAACGTAGGGTACACATTAGAACAGTAGAAAATGAGCACCTGTATACATAGTAATTATAGAGTGCATTTGCCAGACTTTTGGCAGGAAAACAGGACAACAGAAACATAAAACAAGAATGAGCCTCTGAAAGTAAGCACCAAGGAGTGCAATATGAGATGTACTATAATTACTGTGTTTCTCTGAAGTGTTTCACAATAGTGATGTAGTCTCCATAAAAGAATTCCGAGCTTTTAAGTCAAATTAGGATTCCATATTTTGCTTGAAATCTCTTTGGTGGGAAGCAGGGTTGCATTTGTGCTTTCTTCAATACTACATCATGTGCATAGCAAGACTAAGCATTATTTGAATTGCTGTTACAAGCAAGCAAGGGCTAATAAATTACGCTCCCTTAAACTGATGTTTACATATTAGCTCCCTACACACCTGCAATGCTCTTTAAGGGCAGTAGGTGAAACCCTTCCTTGCCATTCTGCTCTGCTGCTCTGTCTCCGAATAAGTAATTAAACTAAATGAGAGCAAAATAGTGCTGCTTTCATGTTCATAAACTTAGTGTTTACAACAAGGGTTAGCAAAAGAAAACTGTATGATGCGCAAGGAGGTTACTTGTTACTTGTTTGAAGCTTTTAGGAGACATTTTTAAGAATGGATAAGGATTTTCTCAGGAATTATTGAAATTAGCTAACTTGTAGTTTAAAAAAATATTAACAACGACGTTTAAAAGGAGTGTAAGCATTATATGGATATGTAGCTTATCCATCGGCGTGCAACAATGGACAGGCGGAGCCAAGATGTTTCACATGCTAGACCGGCGAGCGGGTAGAGGCGTTAAAGGCCAGCTGCCTCACGCGACTGTGCTTTTATGTAACCCCAAACAATGAATCGGCAGAAACAAAAGGAATCGGGAACGCTCGCGAAGCTTCTAGCCGAGTCATCGCGGTACGTGTGAGTGAAGAGGTCGTGTCATCCTAGTATAAAAGGACATGAGGTGTCGTCCAGGAAGATATGTCACAAGTGATTGTAGCGCCATGGTTAAATGTATAAGAGACCGAGAAAGTGAAGAAACACTCTGAAAGGATAGAGCAAAGTTACCAAAAGAACAGCTGTGAATTGTAATAGCATGAAAAACTATGGATTATGTAACAACGAAAAGAAAACTGTATTTGTAGTAAAATGTTAGAGGACAATAAAGTGACAGAAAAGTAGCCGGACTTGGATTTTTGCCGTTATGTATATGTATGTATGCGAAAATACCGATAACGCTTAGTATGTTGTGCGGGACGGCAAAGTGATCGGTTTTCCCTATTCGGGAATGCAAGGTTTGGACGCTGTAGCGCATCGAAGTGTAAAATGGGTTAACGTTCACATTTCGTTAATAAACTCAACATCGAGCTGACTATATTACAAACGGGCTTTGAATTCTGTACCTCTTACGTCATTGCAGAGCCTAAATCTGCGTTGTTGAGCCTCATGCACATGACCCAATACGTGTGGCTGTCTTTGAAGATTTTCAATCGCGCCAAAGTCCTCCGCTGACGTTACAGCTGTGCCATACGAGTACACCATACTCCTCTGGCCATGGAACTGGTCCACTTCTACCAATCAATCGATTTGAATATACGACTTTGGGGTGATTCTACACATTTACATCAAAGTGTGCTGGAGCTCATGCTGTTCATTTCTGCAGCTGTGTACTAGTATGTGTCGCTATTGTACTAGAAACTACGCAAGTAACGTAGTAGAATGCGAGCAAGAATTATATGTTTAAATTTAGCGCATGCACAGGAATATTATTATGACCAGATCGTTCATCCCAGTGCACAGGTACCTAAGGGCTCCATACCTTCCGTATTAAGATACCAAAACGAATGTTAACAAATAGTCAGGACCATCCGCTCTCAAACTTCGACGCTCTCCAGTGTCCAAACCGTGCATTTCCGGACAGGGTTCCTATTTGAAAATCGATGACTTTGCTATCCCGCACAACATATCAAGAGTTATCGGCAGTATTTTACGGACACCCAGTGTGTGTGTGTGTGTGTGTTTATGTGTGTTTATATACATTTTTGATGATCATTTATTTTGCAGCTTGGCTGAAAAAAAATGTGTTAACTGCAAGAAATCGTTTACTAATTAAATAGCAAAGTTTGACATATTTGGGTTCCTTTCTCAGAAAGTAATAGCAAGACAGAGTTGAATTTGTTTATTTGTTTATTTGTTTACTACATGGAATACCTTATATCACTAAACTATGTAAATAAGCTACCAATAATATTTGTGGTTCTAATTTTTGCTTGTAAAGAAAATGAAACAAAATGTACATCTACAGTTTTGAAGCAATATTCTCAATTTAGAAAAATGTAACTGATTCAATGTATGTATGCATGTAGTAGATTATCTCATAGAGTCCTACAGATTTTATAGTTTTTGATGAAAATGTTTCAAAAAATGTATTTTTGAGATAGTTGCAGTTGAAAATTAACTTCAAAAGTAACTCGCGTTATTGTATTCCAGGGAAGTAGACATTATTAGCTGCATTCCGTGTTGCCTCCTGATTTTCAGTCTTTTGACCCGGGCCTCCTTAGATGAAGCTTGTGATGTCCCTTCATCAGATAACTATCTTTAAACATATTCTAGATATTATAAGTTTGAATAAATAGTACATGGCACTCAAACGTTTAAAGGAACGCATAGTCAATCTAAATGTTGTTTTAAGGTTTAGATATTTTAAATGAGCAATTAATCACATATATTCCGAATCAGAAAGAATTATTGGATGTTTCCCATTGAAACAAAAAATGTAATGCTTGTCATTTTTCATTACCCAGCCCCTTTTGGTGCCGTTGCAGACATAATTTGGTGTAAATAATAGGCTAATTACTTAAAACAATAATTGATGATACATTTTAATGAAAAGTTGATACACTAACAAAAATAATATCATATTCCTTAATAAAAATAACTGTATAAAGTAACCATGTTTGGATTTACATCATGTAAAGGGTTCAGCCGGAAACCTTAAAGCTTCTGAGATAATGGTTCAAACATTTATAAAGTTTAACATTAGTTAATAGGACCTTTAAGCTCTCTATGAATGCGCAATGTGTTGAAGGTCTATTGTTAATTTTTCTAATCATTATCAAAGACGAAAGTAGAACTTACCCTCGATAGGGGCTGCAAGCCAAGTGCTCTTGTCCCTCCCTGTATTCATAGGAAAACTTTAGAAGCCATGTTCAGCATTCAGGAGAGCTGGTATGCTTATTATACAATTTGAATGACACGCTCAGTAATTGTATAAAATCTTAATAGATCAACACTTTATATGTAAATGTTGAAACCCAAATGTGTAACCTTATCAGAAATAAAAACCAACTTTATGACCAAAATCAGTAAGAGAGATCATTCAGGGTACATATAGCATGTTCTGAACAAGCTGTGCTAAAGATAAAAAATGTAACGTCAGATAACAACGAAAAAGGACAGTGCTCCTGTGGAAGTTTCCATCGTTAGCAGTGAAAGGTTTAAGAATAAAAACAAAGAAAAGAACAAAAACTGGTAATAATGAAGACACACCAAGCTGGTAATTGTAAAAGCGGAAACATGAAGCAAGTACTTCTTAATATCCGTTCGTTATGCATCTTGCACATGAGTAAGTGAAGGGCTGGCCCAGCTTGTGAAAGTACACTATATGACTCTCCGGAATTTGTTGAAGATTGATTACAGAGCGATTTGTGGCAAGATATGAGAAGAGCTAGCATTCAGCTAAAACCAAAATGACGTTACTTGTGTGAATTTCTATGGGAAGTTGTGCCAGTTTGTGGAAAAAATAGCTTAGAGTTCTTTATTGAAATCGAGCCCATGTAATTCTGATCCTTGTGGATGCCAAATACAGAAGAGGGGGGGGGGGGGGGGGGGTTGCATAAAACGAAATTTTTTGTAAAGCACTTAAACCTCAAACGTATTTCAGGGCTTCAAATTATAAGGCGTTTAAGGTTGCAGAGAAATTAGCAAGTGCTTTATTTCCAATTTGACAACATGAATAATTTTTTAGTGTAAATGCTCTTCGATATTACTGTGTATTGATAATTATTTTTAGGAATATAAACATTCATTGTGCTGTATTTTATGTAGCAAACAAATATAGCTGATATAAATATATGTTAATAATAAACATAGATCTTATGTACTATTACTTATGGCCACAGAAACTTCGAAAGGCGTAGCCAAAGTTGATTTTGGAAGATATGCCGTAAGCTCCAAAGGGGAACCAAACATGTCCTTACGTTTTAGCCTAAAAGCAATAATGAAATATGTGAGCGCACGTAAACTTCATCAGTCCCTTATAGACTTTGTTTATGCAGCACTTACGAGTATTTAATATTCTGAAATGTCAATTTGATATTGGCCATGCTTGCCTAGATAAATGTAAATCCTGCCTTCGCTTTAAGCGATAACATTTGAAAGCAATACTCACTCGTCCGAAGTAGAATTTCTTTTGGCTTTCACGGGTAGCTTATGAAATAACCTTCTCAAAAATTGAAAAGGTTTTGGTCCAAAATGGCCGGTCAATTTAGAGCGCTGAAGTCTGAGCAGTCTTGAGAGTTGGTTGTCATTGGGGCGTGGAAGGAACCCAAGAATATAAGGGATCCCATAATTGTCTAGTACAATGCTGACATCTTAAAACTTCAACGTTCCACGCTTGCCCTAAATATCATGATGAGCCAAATATGTTTGTTTCTAAGAAGTGCACAATCTGTGAAATTCTGTTTCGAACGAGTGGAAAGTAGGTATCTTGTAGTAACCGCTGCTGCGTCCAATCCAAAAACCTAAGCCTTTTTCTTTCTTCATTTATATGCACCTTCAGCATTCATACATTTTAGATTCTATGGAGCAGAGAAAAATGCAATTAATATCATCATCTTCTTCATCTTCACCCCATGTGTTAGACACATTGTCTGTTCCGTTTTTCACATTAAGTGCCTCCGTCTCTTCTGCGGTCTTCTCCAAACTGGTTTATAATTTAGAGCTATTTTCGGAAATATATCACAGCCCATCCTCCACATGTAACAGCCAATTATTTCCATACTGTTTTATTTCTTCATCTATAGATTTCACTTTCAACTCCGTTGGTATTACATTTATCAGGCTTAGTGTGAAAATTAGGAGTAATTTATATTGTTCTTAGTACATTTATGTTGTCCTTATAGTGCAATTAATGAACTCCAAAACCTACTAAGGACTGAATTTTAAAGGCAGACAAATATAAGTTTGATTGCTATTGGCATGGCCGCCACGCATTTGCAAGCAGATAAACCCAATAAAATTAAGAAAAAAAATTATTTTGGTGTTTAACGATGCTGGCCATTGCCAGGATCACATGGGTGTGGCCGGTGTACCGCAGGAGTTCTTTTACATGCCAGTAAATCTACTAACATAGAACACACTTAAAAGCCATCGGTGTGGGTCGGATTTGAACCCACGACCTTGGGATCAGTATGCCAGCGTCTAATCAACTGAGCTACCCAGACAGACAAAACCCCAATAAAAACGTTACTAAATTTAAATCTTGGAAATAGCACATGGTCTGCAAGTATCCTTTGGAGGTGGAATAGTCATAGGTCGAATGGTTGAGTAATGTTTTACACAATCAGGGCATCTACATTTTGGGTCCCTAGACCTCGAGAGAATGCTAAAACAACTACAGATTCAATACAAGAGGTAGGCCTTCAACTGAACCCCACGTAGACGAAAGCAATGACAAATAGAGAGCAGATACAAATAGAATCAGAAGCACTACAATAGGTCCAACAGTACGTATATTTAGATAAAAGTGTTTCTTTTCAGGAGAGTAAACACAAAGAAATAGCGAAGGATCTCACAAGCTTGGAGAAAATTTTGGAGCCTAAGCTTCATCCTAATGGATAAGTCGCAACAGCTAAAAATAAAACGAGAAATCCCTGAAAGCTGCCTGCTTCCAACAGTAATATTGGAGCACAAACATGTACAACAAGTCAATAACAAAGAACACATTACTCAGAGAAAGACGGAAAGCAAAATATTACAAGTATCAATAGGAGACTGGATAATAAGTGGAGACGGGTAATTAACTCAGTAAGGCTCAACAACAATGATAGGACGAATATAGTAACGATGTGGGACCAAAGAGGAGAGAAGCAACCGGGAGGATGAAATGAAGAGGAACCCTGCAGCACCTGGACCAGGACGGCCAGGAACCGTAACGTCTGGAGGACCCTTGAACAATAACATCAGCAACTGAGACATCAGCGTGACCGAATTCCAAGGAAGATGCGACTTATGAGATGAGAACTGGTGTCATGTGCCAAAAGAGTGAGACTTAAGTCCAGAAAGTGGAGGAAGGAAACTGAAAATAAGTTTAAACAAATGTAGGTTAAGACAAATAAATTATCAAAGACAAAGACTGGGAAATTCCAGATTCATTGCTTAAATGTGGAAAGAACCTATTGAGCTACCCTCCTCTTGGGAGAGACCATTGTCCTTTAGGGATTAGAGGCTATTCTTAATTTTATTCTTCTTCTGATTTTATTATTATTATTATTATTATTATTATTATTATTATTATTATTATTATTATTATTATTATTATTATTATTATTATTATTATTATTATTATTATTATTATTATTATTATTATTATTATTATTATTATTATTATTATTATTATTATTATTATTATTATTATTATTATTATTATTATTATTATTATTATTATTATTACTATTATTATTACTATTATTATTACTATCATTATTACTATCATTATTACTGTTATTATTACTGTTATTATTACTGTTATTATTACTATTATTATTACTGTTATTATTACTATTATTATTGTTGTTATATAATAATTTAAAAATTTTACATGGTAGAGAAAGCCTTAACACAAACAACGAAATAGAGGTGAATATGAACATCCCCTCACTCCCAAACTACGAGTTAACTGTTTTGGAAATTACACATAGTCAGCTACCGGCGAGAAAAATAAACTTCGAAGTTAATTATAAATTATCGGCTGACTGGTTTTAGCTGGACACAATTTCTCTCGTTATATAATTATTTAGCATACCCTGCTAACAAACGTGATTACAACATGCAAGGGAAATAGAACAAAACTTTCTTACATGAGGGTTATGAAAATAGTTTGACATTGCTATTGCATGCGCATCCTAGCGTTATAAGCACATTCGATTTCCAATTGTTTTACTCTACTTCGGCTGTCTTAGCCACTAAACAGCCACCATCTTTATGTGGATATTTATGGAGTAACAACACTATTTTCTATTCAATGACATTTTCAACGAAACCTTAAACCCTTTTTTGCAAGTATGTTCTTTTATAACTTCATATGCGAGTATTCTAGTACATAGGCTTGTAAAATCGCTTTTAGACTTTTAGTAACTTATATATTCAAATTAGATGTTTTATAACCAATTATTTCACAAAGCGTAGAACTTTTCAGTCATGAAAGAATTATAAAAATCGGTGAGTAGGTTGAGTTTACTAGTAACACCCACCCACACCCATCCCCCACCCCACCCTCTCACTACCCCCCCCCCCCCCCCCCCCCCACTTTACACACATGCATAACACATTACAATACAACACAACATAACAGGGTAACAATCATACAAATTTGGTCTCTTTATGAGAGTAGTATAGATTATGTGCAACCTTTTGTAGCTCATTGTTACCTTTGTTATTTTAGATATTTTAGAACAAAATACTCATCCCAGAAATGCAAATATCTGCTTTCACAGTAGGTATTAGTGTAGTTTCTAATTATACATCCCTGTGTGGGAGTTAAATAACATTTTGTTTTTTCTAATTATGAATTTTTGAGCTGCTTTTAAATAAGAAGCTCAAAGATAAAAAAAACAGTCTACTCAAACTAAATGTATTTAAATGTAAAATGTAAAATAATATCCTAAGATATCCAAATCGTGAAAATGCAGGAAATCAATGTATTTACTTCTAGACAAACAGGCGTATTCTGCAGAGATCCTAATACATATAAACCGCTACGCGATGTTTTTCCACTGCGAACGCGGAAATACGATAACAGCAGCTGATCTACACAAGGTCACGAGCATCACTTGTTTTTCTCTGCTCTGCTCACAGTCAGTGTTGTATTGAGTTGACGCGATATCGTGCGGCTGCATTATTATTTAGTGCTTTATTATTTAGTCCTATACTTAGTCACAAAGTGCATTATGGTTCAGCATTTGTTTTCTACTGCGCAACGTGTATTTATTATGATTTTTTTTCGAGTCAACAGTTGTCGCACGTACATACGTGTATACAATTTTGCACCATTTTTTTAGAGAATTAACTGACAGGGAGCGTGATTTTGCCTTTTTTCAACAAGACTCTGCGACAGCTCATACAGCCAATCTTTCGATGAGAACAATTGAAAGTGTGCTTCAGGACAGAATTACTAGTAGAAATTTGTGGCCCCCTCTGTCCCCCGACCTAACCCCTGCGATTTCTATCTCTGGGGTAACTTAAAGCATAAATGCCAGCATTTCTCAACGTGAACTACGGCGAGTGATGGATAATTTCCTAAAGATGTACCAAAAATGTATGGACAACGACGGTGGCCAGTTTCAGCATCTGCTATAATTATATTGGTAAGGAAAGCCTTTTAAAGTAGTTTTAAAAATGCTGTATGGTTTTATCCACGCTGTTCTATGACAGCGGCAGTCGGCGACGAGCGCAGAGGACCCGTACAGACAAAACACAGCGCAGCCGGTTCACAGTCTTTTGGATCACCCGTTATTTTCAGTGCAGAAATATTTCCATAAAGATAAAATGTTTGGTTTTTGTAGTATCAAGGAATCTTGCAATCAACGGCACTAAGCAGTTGTTCTCTGATTCCTTAAATATACCATGAATAGATAAACTGAAGCGATGATCCGGGAAACTGGGCACAAGCCAGAGGCACATCCGCTAAGCTTAAAGTTAAACTAACAAGCTATTGAAACATTTAACGTTCATCATATTCGTTTTATACTTTGTGGTTAATCTTAGTAAATATTTCAGTACAAGAGAACTAGGTATTTAAAATAGTTTTTACTGTAATTGAATACTAGTAATGAAACTATTTTCACAGTAATAAGTGTAAGAGCTTTAGATAGAAGTTTTAGAAGAATTTATTTGGGTTATTGGGGCTCCCAATATTGAAAATAAATTTACTTTTTCCAGCACTAAAAGAATTATTCCTTTTTTACTATCACGTATAATTTTACTCAAATGCTGAACTCTGTGACAACACAACGTCATAGTTTGCATAACTGAAACCCTCTTTTTAGTAACGTATCAAATTGTATATATTTGATGTGTGTGAAACAATAAATCACTCTTTTATTTATACAAATACATTAAATGTTGGATCCATTTTCAAAAGAGCGCGCACACCTGTGCCCTCGAAACTGTGTGAATACTGAAAAGAGGTGGTTTACTTCTCACCCCTGCTTTTTTAATTAAACAGGAGCGCTTTTGTTTCAAATCACGCACATTGCTTCCGCTGACGAAATGAGCTTGCAATGAATTCCCCGAAAGTGAGAAATTATGTTTCAGTATTAATTATATACCTATTTTAACTATTAATGTAGAGACCTATGCCAAAAGCTCTCAAGCTTCAACGAACATCCTGTAAGTAGCTTTTTATTTCCGGTACAAATCTGTAGAGCAGCGCAAGATATGGAATGGAAAGACGTTTTCAGCGAAAAATATAATACTCGAAAGAGAAGCGTTAAATCTAGGAGTACTGAAATGCCTTCCCAATTAGTTTCTGATCTGATTTCAGGACATATTCGTGTGACGAGGAATCTAATATGACCTAAATTCGCACTGTTACGTCCTTAAAAGATAACTGGTGTAATATGTCCATCTTATATCACAAGATTGCAGTTGTCTGAAGGCTAAAAGCTTGGTCACACAAATGCGTTTACACATATATTACATCTTATCAGCTGTTCATGTATTTAGTGCAACATGTAACTGAGATAAAAGGAATGTTAATTTCTGCATCTTTGACTACTGTTAGTACGTAGAGCTAAAAAGAATGCTATAGCTTTAACTTAGAATTACCATTTTTCTATGTATAAGGTAGTTTCAGATTTACGTTGCTTCAGTGAAACAGAATTGATTTGTAAACGTAATCAATGTTTTGCTTCTTACGAATAGCAGAGAAACCATTGGAACAGTAATGGACAAATTGTTTCCATATGCCTATTCGTATTCCTTTTTACACCTATATAAATGAAACATGAGCGCAATAACCTTTAGTGACAGGTTAACATAGATACTGATATGGAGGATGAATGTGAATACCCTTTAAATTAAATGAACGATATTCAGTTAGTCTGTAAGCTTAAAGTCCTCAGCTTTGACAGATGCAAGTTTAGTGATTTGATACATTGACTAAAATGCGTTAAAATTGAAGAAGTTATCCTCGTACCTGTTGTACTGGGCACAACGTTGTTCAGTACAAAAACGTGTTCAGTAGGGACAAAAGACTAACACTTCGAATTCACTTTGAACTACGCAAGCGAGTTATATGAAACGATTTTTGGAAAGATACTGCGTCCAAAATATGTAACTAATTCCACATTACACCTCTAGAATGACCTCCAGGGCAATGACTAGTAATAATGAAATTATGAGGTTGCAGGCTCACTAAAGAAAATCGTGCAACTTTCAAATATAAAAAAGTACACAATATATTGTTTGTAAATAATGTGTAACTGTGTCATGATTATTTAACAAAGGATACAACTCCGTGCATTATAGTAGTCAGAAATGATTGAATAAGACTAGCTTACGAAATATTTGGAAGGAAGGAATATCAGAAAAAGGTGACATAGTTAACATTGAGGTTATTTGCAATTTGCCTCCAGGGGATTCCAGTTTTATCACATTAAACGTAATACATCCAGACAAGAAAGGTTGAGTTCCAAGTGTAATAAATACAGAGTATACAGTTTATAATGACAATGACTGCACCTTTATAACTTAACCTGAACTCAAAGTTCCGCTGTTATTTTTTGTGAAATGTTCGCTAACAGTACAATATGTGCATTATTGGACACCAAATTTCATGATATTGTTTTATCAAACCATGAGTAATTTTTTCAAAATATTTTACAACCCATAATCTCTTTAATTAAATAGCTCAGATTCTTTATTCCATCTGCTTGGAGTAACACACTATTAATTTGGATTTTTTCACACACGAACATCAACAAAAACTACGGAGTATTAAGACAGGGGCACATCGCCAAGCACAGCTCCATCGTCCACTTTCCAATCACTGTCTAACTGTTCATCTCACAATTAGAATTACTGAAATACATCTACAAAGACCAACCTCCTGAATGTAGAACCTGAGCACAAGATACGTATGCAACATGTAATCCAGAATTATGGATGACACGACCAATACAAAGACTTGCTGGAATCTCTCACAGTGGGGTACAAATTACCTAAGCTGTCAACTACATGTTCCAAACGTACACGATTGTATAATAACTTGTTTAAATAAGCTTGTAATATTGGGGTATACAGCTAGCACAAACAACTTTATATAGCCTCACCATAGGGGACTTGAACCTACTAACCAAAGTTCTTGTGCACACAATCGATCCAGCTTGCAGTTAGATTCACCAGTCTTCCAGTCAACCTGTTGGTGAATTTCTTGCTGAGGAGAACTCAAATACCACAAAAGAAAACAGTGTTCCACGTAAAACGCTTCTGTCCGTAAAGAATGTCTCCAGGCCTTTGTCTACCTTGAGCTGAAGCAATGACCTCTTGGGGACAAAGAGTCATGCGTGCGTCAACAGCCTGGCTCAAGAATTCAACGCCTTGCGACAAGGCAGGCACGAGAGTTGGAAATGTCATTGACTCCGTGTGACGTTGGACCATCGCCCGCCCGGCTTAAATCGAAAGTGGAGAACAGGTCCGGTTTGTTTCGTGTGTTGTGCTAGGTCGGGAAAACGAGTGACGTAGTGTGCCAGTTTGTGCTCTGTTAGCTACCAAGCAGACGAAATACCTCACGCGATGGCCCAAGTCTCACAACTGTGACGGGCTTGAGCCAGGCTTTTACGTCAAGGAATGTGGTTTCCGGAAATCGTTTTCATGAGCGTTCTGCTGAGTAAAAACTAAATAAGTCCATTTTTATAATGAAGAAATGCTGCAAGAGCACTTTAAACATCCAACGGAAGACTGCAATAGACATTAATGGAACGGTTCACTCATTCATAAGGCCCCAAGAATCACTTACGCCTTCCAACTGCCTTGAAGGAATAACACAGAAACTGCTGCTATACTGATAAGGGCTATAACATGTAAATTATGATCGTTATTGTTTTAAATGCTTATATTAATTTACAAAAGCTTCCACCTTTGCTTTGTTCTACTTAGCCCCTAACGATACAGCAATGAACAAGGCTGATACAAGCAATAACTAATGTAATATTTACTTAGGATGTATGAATATCAATGTATTTATTTACCAACTCTATATTAATATACTGCATAAAATGTGATATATAACTTTCATTCTTCTTGCTGTCTACTATAAGTTACATGTAATGACGATTGGGGAAAATTTGACCTGGATGTTTAAAATAATTTTCTTGAGAAATCAAGATGAAACACACACACACACAAACACACACACACACACACATACACACACACACATACACACATACACACATACACACACACATACACACATACACACACACACACACACACACACACAGTCTCTTTTTCTCTCTCTCTCCCTCCCTCTCTCTCTCCCCATGTCTCCCTATCCCTATCAGATTTATGAAGATAATCTTGGAGATACCTTTTAAAACAACTTGCAAAAATCTAGACTTTAGAGCAGATTAATTACACTACTCTAAGGTTCTATGTTTGGGATGAAAATATGCAATTCTAAAGGTTACACTCCTAGTTGAAATCTGAAATCATAATTTCGTTATCAGGGATAGTTTTCCTGTAATCTTAACCTATATATAATATGTGGAATCTTTATTTGCGAAAAATATGATAAATTTACAAAAATAATTTTTTTAGTTGACAACATTAACTTTACTATTTCAGATTCTTTTTCATACATTGATATATCTATTCAGATAGTGTGGCAAGTTAATCTCAATGTCACAGTGAAAAAGCATCGAATTATACCAATTAAAATGTATTTATTTGGATTTTTCAGAAAGCAAAACTCCACACAGGATAGCCGCCTTTATATAAGGGAAACCATAAAGGTTCAACTCACTAATGAATCTATTATTGACAGCAAATTAATAATATTATAAACCAATAATATAAAGAGAGTTATGAGATATTAGCAACTATGCTCAAAATAATGAGGTACAATGAGCATAAGTGGAAGGTGTGTGGCGATTCCAAAGTAATTGCATTGGGGATGCACCAAGGTTACACAAAATGACGGTGTTTCGTTTGCGAGTGGAATTGTCGAGATAGAAGATCCCATTACGTACAAAGGAAATGGCTTAAATGAAATTGGAAGGTTAGTAAAATAATATGTGCAGCAGGAAACAACTTCAACAAGAGCGAAATTTTGAAGCATGCACGACAGACAAATAAATGCGAGCATGGGTATGTTTCAGTAAAGTAAAACAAAGTGGAAGAAGAAGAGGTCCTTGTGAAAGAAATGATCAAAGCTTATAAAGACTGTATAAGCATAGGGAATGCTAGAGAGGATGAATTAAAGAAGTTGCGACATTTTGCAATGTACTGAGTGACTCAGATGGATACTGAAGAACACTAAGTTGGGTGGTTTACTCTTGCAGGTGCTTTATGTCCTCCAGGTGAGATTACTGTGTAGCTGCAACACGTAGCTTCCAGGCTACGAGACTTACTTTCTACTGTTAAGTTCTTTATTCGCATTATAATGGAGTGGCTACAATTTTGAAACAAGAAATTAGACATTATTTTTGGAGAATGTAATGGCAGACAATCACGAGGAATTAATACACAAAGATTTCCAGAAAATACCCTGGGCGATCGATTGGCTTGGAACAGCACCTCCAAGATCCCTGGATTTTAGCCCAGTGGACTATTTTCTCTGGAGCTACACGACAGATCGTGTTTACCACGAATTACCGTCTGACAGAAATTAAATTAGCGCAACAAGTGCAACTATGACGTCTGAAATGTCGTGCAGGGTGTGGCAAGGGCTGAGGAGAGACTATGTTCGGAGCCTAACGGATGTTATTCTGCACAACATATTTGGGTTTCCAATACATCACGGTAGAAACCCTTGCAAATTACCAGGGAGTAGGCCATACAAGCTAATGCTCAGCACGCCCAGCCAGTTAGGCGTGAAATTAAAGAAGAATATCTCTCTGCACTTCTATACTATTGAACATACCAATATTTTAAAAGCTTTATTACTTAATAAACTTCGTTTGCCTAAATGTTCTAATATAGCTAAACAAAACAAAACCGCCTTTTAAAGTACACTTAACCGCCATTGATACGAAGTCGCTTGCATCTATGTTACATGTGGTGAAGTCTAAGTTGTAAGGTAAACAAATGCACGTGTTTTATCCTCACGCGATTTTCCTACTCTTCCTACTTTGCAAGTCGTTTCTAAAATGTAGCTACGTCCGGTTTAAAATGTTCTATTCTATTAATGTTACTTATCTAATGCTTGCGTACAACGCTAAAGTTAAAATATTTTGAAAAGTGACTTTTTATAACTGATACCCACATTTGCTACAGCCGATACTCAAGCAGTTAGATATCAATTGTAATGCATACAGGTACTGAATGATCATGATACAGCAGAACGGTTTCACGGCTGTCAAACGACTTGCGGTGAAGCGCGACACTTCTGTGCGAGTTGAACCCATGCAAACGTGGCACTTCTTTGTTAGTGCACATTAAATGAGATGGCTCTATTCGGGTACAGGTATTCTGTTCCCCAAAATATAATTTACGATGCTTGCGTCCTTACAGAATCCCGGGCCTTACATTACGAATTGTCCTCGTAATTGACAACGATTTGTCACTACAGCAGCTGGATACTACTTACACAGCTACATAAGTATTATCAGGATAATCGTCATTCAGCTAACCTTGTACAGAATAAAATGATTTTAGCATTAGCAGCAATTTTAAAAACATTGAAATTGTCAACTTTCCCTTTAGAATCATTAAGGAGAGCCTTAAATATTTTCGTCATCATCCTTTCCAGGAATTGGGTCTTGTGGCCCGTTATGACCTGAGCACAGAATTTTCTGTCCACCTCTTCCTTGGACGGCTAAGGAGTCGCTTTCCTATTGGACGATAATGGGATTCTAATCCTTAGCATGCAGAACATGTTCTCATTCCAATTGTTCTGATATTTTTGTACGAAATCTAACACAAGTTGAACCTGAACTTGTTTCAATCTTCATTAGGGATGTGGTCTCATTTGGTATATCCTGCAGTGAATCTCATGAATCGCATCTCACTAGTTGTTATTCGACGTTCATCTGCCTCACTTCCATAGCAAAGAGTGGGTCGTGCCAGAGTCTGGTATGCCGCTGTACTAGGGATGGCTTCAGGACTTTGTTAATGATGCTTATAGTTCTGTTAAATAATCTGTAAATAATTTTTTCCTGCGTGTATAAGTCTTCAAGGACAAATAGTTTGTAGCCAAGATAGTTCAATGCATTCACTCTTAATAAAAATTTTATTTATGGCCATTTCTAACAGATTTTATGGTTTCGGAATATATTCCTTTCTGAAAGCAAGAGAGTTTTGCATTAGGATGATGGATGTTACTGTTTTCTCTAGTGTTTATCTCATGGAATCTATTGTTTGTTATAAATGTGGCTTCATTGCATACAAAGAATTTTAGGATGGAGGATATATACATGCAGGGTAATTTTCAGTCTTCTAAACGATACTTGCAAGAGTGTCTCCTATGGGTGTTGGAAATAATTCTTACAAACTTCATTTGCATGAGGAGTATTCGTTTACTCTCTACTGAATTGTTCTATTCCATGTTCATCATCATCATCATCATCATCATCATCATCATCATCATCACTGCTTGGAATAGGCAGTATTACCTGTTCCAGTAATGTTTCTTCTTCCAACCAGCTTATAGTTCAAGCAGGTTTTGGTAGTCTCGTGCCGCCATTATATTTGTATGCTGAAACCATTTATCTCGGATGTTCTAAAATACACATAGTAACCTAATTTAAGTGTCTATAGAACTCGCACTGCCCAGTGCTCGGATAGAGTAACAGGTAATATATACTTAAAGTAAGCTTCCCAGTACAAATAGCTTTCTATTTGAAGGCCCAGAGATTTGTTTTTCTGTATTTGTTCTAGTAAATGCCGTTAATCCCAATTTCTATCGAAGTGTGTGAAGTTTGATGTCCGGCTTAACTGGAATTTTCCTGGCACCGGGAAACACGTTATTTGCCTGCGGAGGCGGATGTTCATAGGCCTTAAATTCAAGCACATGGATTTCTCATGCAAATTATAACTGCAATAACCATATAAACTATAACGGCAATAACCACACACCTGCACCATAAATGATGTTAAAATGTTATACGTTATATCCTGGTGTCGCCAAATATCTTTCACACCTTTTAGATAGCATGCATTGACGTTCATTAGCTCTTCATGGCTTGATCATTTCAACAAAATCATTCTTCGCGCCCAAAAAGAAAAACAAAAGTCAAGCATACGTGCTGGCCAATAGAGCGATCATTAAACTTTTCCAGCACACAAATTAACTCTATTCACATACCGTATGGTTGCAATACTGAACTATTCATAATGCTCTTCCCAACAACCTACTTATCGCGTAATGATCCTCCAATCGTGATAATGATAATTGACTGAACTCCCTTCATCGCAATATGATCTATTACTTAAGTGACTTGAGTAAATTACTGAAAAAATTTTTCTGCGTAAAAAATGCATTTTAGATTGAGTTTAACTGAGGATATTGGTAATCTGTATTGAATTTACACTAAAGTCAACTCGAAAACAGGCGTCGAGTGCAAATACGTCGATTTAATATAGGCATTTTTGGTTTTTCCATTATTGCCTAAATAGGTACAGCAGCAAGAGGAAATCTGACAAATAAACTTAGGACAACAACTAAGCTGTTTTTATGTTTATGGCACAGTTTGCAGTTCCAAACAAGAAGTCCTCAAGGATTAAAAAAAAAAGGAAATTTTCAGGTTCAAGAACAATAGGATAGAGGAAAATAAAGTCTAGAAATGAGGGACACTGACCACTGGTTCTCGTGTAATTCTTAACAGCCATTTACGTTCTTATATTTAAAGAACCAATTTACATATAAATAAAATCCAGTGCGCAAACCTCCAAATCCACATGTGTTTGTTTTTGACGTTGATTAGCGTTCTAAAAGTTTGAAGTATAAGGCCTTTTGTAAGCAGAACGCCAAAACGTACTGCTCCGGATCTAAAGTTTACGAGATGTTTGCACTCTTATGTTTTCTAGGCAGAGTTTAACTGGTAGGATTAGGAGCTGAGTAAGTTTTCCTCTTTATGAACTGAAGATTATATTACGGTACTATACAGGGAGAGATGGAATAACATATTATGGAATGGCGTTTGGAGATTAGGATTTCTTAGATCAAGACTAAGGTATGTTGTGAAGCTCTGAAGTGTGGAAACACTATGGGCATTTTATTGCAACATACATTAATCCCCCCCCCCAAAAAAAAACACAGCAGAGGAGGAAAGTATAATATACAGAAACGGCTGACAATAAGATAATTATACATTTTCAAAGATGCCTTATAGATGCTGCATCACTATCCAACCTGGAACATCGACAAAGAATATGTCGGAATCAGCTAATGTTACGAAATAAGCCATTTGTTAAATTGTATATTTTAATATGTGCTGTATATTTCTTTTAGTTTTATGCTTCTCTTATTGCTTCCAATGTACATGTATAAAATTCGACAAGAATGAAGAAGACTTCACAGGTGCTCAATGCATATTTAAAGTGTACTATATTATGCATGAAAATAGGCTATTTCAATGAACATCAGAAACATCCCAGCTTTTCCATGTAAAGTGTTATTTCAGATGAGGAATTTATCCTGAAAACCTTTGTTTCTAATTCCGAACGGTGTCTCACTCCATCATGAAAGGGGTACAACCACTGTTGAGGTCATATCCATTATGCTGCCCCAGAAGTCTACTGTTAGACAAAGTCTTGAGCTTAAATTGTTCAATGGTATTACTGGTCAGAGGACGAATGCCTTCAAATGAAATACATAGAAAGAGATTATAGTTCAGTATTGTAATTGATAATGCCACAGGGCTCAGAGCTCGGCTCATAGCTCCAAGCAAAATGCCCGGAGGAAGAACTTATGCAACTTCGTGTATAATAAAATCCCTATTAGTTAGATAATTGTTATCACAGAGGAAGGAACGTTTCTGTAAATACCAAAGAATATTGCACAGAAAACAGTCGCAGGGCGTTTGTAGCATCTTCTATATTGTACGGATAGAATATGTGTGTGTATTTAATGCGCTTAATAATGAAATCATTCTCCTACTTGCTTCCCAATATTTTAATGTTAGAGTTTCAAAGGCCACAAGGAATTCAGAATTGCTTACATGTTCAATGCCCATTTCTTCTTCACAAATAATTTGGAGATGCAAATATTCCAATTCTGAAAACATTTTCCTCAAACAATCATGTCCTTTGATCAGTCGAAATGCAGCAACAGAGGATTTTCTTGGTAAAACAAACTATTGATAGATCATCCAAGATTTTCTTGCATTTTGACTGTTAATTTCGAAGTGTTATCTCTTGATTATAATTTGACGTTAATTTTCTTTTAACAATTCTTTTACTTGATTCATAGGAGAAATTTTGTTTTACCCCTAAATTGATTTTAGGTCCTTTCTTTGCTAAAATATCAGTTCATTTCATTTCCAAAGACACCACACAATTTGTAGGAATCCACTGTAAGATTGTGCGCTTATGTGTATTAGTTTATCATATCATGTATTTATTTGATTTTCTTAATTTTGAGCCAAGTAGAAGAACCAATAGTTTGGAGGGCAGCTTTAGAATTCATTTTTGCGTTCATATAATCTTGGAAATAAATTTTGAAGTGATGTACATATGGCATCAATTTCACAATCAAAATTGGTTGTATATTTCCCGATTTTTTATAAAAGGAAAAGAATTGACAAAATGCACCTACTCCAGCTCCTTCGTAATCCAAAAGAGTCATCAGCATAGATAGGAATCCAGTCACTGAGAGCGTATGTTGTATTGATGGTTTCAAGGGTAAAAGTTTTGACTTGAACAGGATTAACATCACTTTTATTCAATATTTAAGTAACATCAAGGCGTTAGTCAATTACTGTTTTATTAATTGAAAGAGGGAAAATTGTCTGTCCATAGAATTCTTAAGTCAGTGAACGTTTTCATAGTTTCATATAATCATAGATTTCTAAGAGACAGACACGAAAAGAAAGTGTGGTATAACCATTACTTCGCAAATGTTTACAATCAGTTGCTATTTGGATAGTTCGGTATATTTAATATCGATTATAGAGTGTTTAATCGAAAATATCTCTAAATCACAAAACATGTAAGCGTTTACCATTTTGTCTTCATTTAAAAGCTGTCAGATAACTATTTCCTTACCAGATAATATTTTATACTGCGATACTTGTACCAGATAATACTTCTGATGGATATTAAAGAGTTTTCGTGACTGTCGACAGCGATAAGGATTTTGATTTGTGATTACGGCATTTTCGATTTTCATTTGTGAATAAAGATCTTTAACATGATAGATAGTACAATATTGAATGTATTTGATCTGTCAGAATGTTAAATGAGACTTAAAGGTCAAGTGAAGGCTGTGTGTGTGTGTGTGTGTGTGTGTGTGTGTGTGTGTGTGTGTGTGTGTGTGTCTGTGTGTGTGTGTGTCTGTCTGTCTGTCTGTGTTTGTGTGTGAACTTTTAGCCACTTAAGATACGCAGCATGAGCAACAATAGCTGCACCATGAGAAATCACAGATTGTATATAGTTTCTGGGAAGGAACAAATAAGCTGGAAACATCAATACGCTTCCGAAGCAGACACTCTATCACCAGAGCAACCGACGTCTAATATCTTTAGTTGAGAAAAAGAGAGAGAGCGAATGCGCACTACGCAGCCGTCACTCATATTTGCCTGTTCGCAAAATAGGTGAGTTAGTTATTGCAAGCGATCTAAACTGGCTTCGGAGCTCGGGTTTATTCAACTCTCTAGATACGTGATCCCTCACACTAAAGTGTTACTTTCCGCTCGCCCTGCACCACAGGGTCACGCCGAGTGCTCGTCACAGTTTTAACTACCAGAGAAGCACACAAGTAATGTACACAGCCTGGCAGTCGTGGCGTAAGTATATAAGGATAGCATATACAGTATTTAGTAGGTATTGGAGAGATATAACACTTCTGCTTGCCATAAACAATGATGTTAGAACTCCCGCGGTGAAAATGTTTATTTCTTTGCTTTCTTTCGTAATTTAATGCAGTGTTAGTTATTTATTTAACTAGTGTATAGTCTGACTCAGTGTGACACAAGTATATGTTTAGCGCTTGAGCGAAAGCGATATTCTGCGAGTGTCACAATGAAAATATTAAACACGTGCTACTTACAACGTTTTGTGCAATTATAGCATTAAAATACGTAAAAATAACTAATAAATCTGCTAAATGTAAAATTATAATGTATTAAAGATCGGAGATGTGTGAGGTAACATGGCGCTAAGCAGATATTTCATGTGTTGCAATACTTACCTATACAGGAAAATAGAAGGTAATAATAAAACTATTGAAAATATGGATTGACATTTTGAACGAAGCCAAGAAAGTTCAGAAGAATCAAAAAATGTTTACGATAAAGAATATGAAAAGTTGTAGCTGGAGAAACGAAAAATGCGTTAGACTAATGAAACCACATTACCAGCAATTTCAGGTTTTCTTACAGGTACATTGCAGAATGTTATGTTGTGGTGGTGATGAAATTATTGTTGTCTTGTTACCAAGGTAATTACATCAATAATTTTCTGGCATTAGTGCAGAGGCTTGATCAGCCATTAGAAGCATCTAATTAATGTCCACTGATTTGGATAGGGTTTTAGTACGTCCTAATGTACTCTTAAGGCTTTATATTTATATCATTATTGTTAATTTTTGTTGTTAACTAGCTGAAATACCCGACGTTGCCCTTCGTTTACGCACATATCCCTGCAACTTGCAGAATTAAGTTGCCTTGTGTTTCTTTGAAGACATTTCAAAGATATTACTTAATACCTTAAACAAAGAGTTAAACTCTTGGTATACTATAAAAAACAAAAACTAAACAAAATAAATAAAAACACCGGAAAAATACTATGCAAATGCACTGTTAACAATCATAAATACTGGAAGAGAGCAGTAGAAAAGACTCTGTAAATGTAATACGTTGCATTTCTGTTTCAATCATATAGCCAATTGTATGAATTGTTTGTAGAAGAAGAAGTACAGAAGGAAGTGTGTTTGTGTTTAATAAAAGAAAAGTGAGTAGAGAAAACAGTGTGGATGTAATACGTTGCATTTCTGTTTCAAACATAGCAAATTTAATGACGTGTTTGTAGAAGGAGTAGGGAAAGACATGTGAATGTGTTATTAAAAGGAAAGTAGGTGGAGAAAACCATGTGAATGTAATATGTTGCCTAATAAAATGGATAGCATATAAAAGCCTCCATTGCATTTAAACTTCAAACATATGGAAAATTGCATGAATTGTTTGTAGATAAGGGAATAGAGAAAACCATATGAATGTAATATGTAACATTTGTATTTCAGTCATAGAAAATTGATGAATTGTGTGTTAAAGGGCTAGTATGGAAAACCATGTGAATGCTACGTTGTATAGTAGAATAAACAGCTAACAAACCTTCTCCATGAAAAAATAAATACACGTGCCGAATTTCATATATTTCATACATTCTATATGTACACAATATATATTTCCAGTTTTTTACAAACCTTGTGATGTAATAAAACGATGCGGATAAATTCCAAATACGTCAGTATTTGCACAAAATTATATAACGGGAATAAATTAAGGACAGAATCCTAAAGCTCACAATGACAGAGTATATTATCTGTTATACTGATTTAATTCTGCTGCGGTTAATATTCAGTAAATATTTTTTCTCGGCGTCTTTTCTATGATTTGCGTAAACTACTTAGCGTCCATTTTTACTGGAAGTGCTGAGGGTCCAGTGATTGACCGGAACTGCACTGAAAATGTTCTCAGAACTTACTTTCACTGAGGGTCCTCGTTTTTTTTTTACTCAGAATCAAGTTTTCTAACATCTTATTGGACTCTGGATCCTCAGGTTGTAGTTAACTGACCATTTAAAAACTTTAAATAGTAACGGCACTAGAAGGGTCGTTGGAAAAAGTGTCTTCCTACCGTGCAAAAGTGCTGTGTTGATATATAAAAGGAACACGTGACTTTTATGGCCTATCGAGCCGGATAGTTCAGAGGGTTTCCTCTGTGTCCTGTTAGGAAGGTAGCAGATTCGATCCCAGTGGCCGGCCTACCTGACTCACTGGTTTTTCAGGGTTTTCCCGGGTCGCCAGGCGATTGCTGGTCAGGTTCATTACATTCTCCCAATTTTCTCTCCCACTATTTCACTTCTCTTCTCATTTCCTTTCACACTTCATCTGGCTGGCTGGTCTCTTACAGGGTAGTGTGAGTAGGCGAGAGTTTCGGTGGGGGTCTCGGCTTCGCATGGCAATAAACCTTCGTCCTTCGGCAGGACGGTTCCTGAACCCTATAACGCCGGTTTTACTAGGCGCCGCCGCGGTGTTCTAATTTGTGTACAAAATGGACCCTACCTTCTGTTCTGTCTTGACTCCCTGGATCGCCCTCTGTTGCCCCGAAAGAGGCATAGGTACAAAAGATCTTCAAGGTCAACGTGCCGAATCACTTGCGCGACTTCTACCCTATCCAACACTCGGGTATAACAGAAGACTACAAATACTCCACTTGTGGTTTTGCGCTGGAATCTTACAGATTACGCTGCATAACTGTGCTTATAAATATTTATATGCATTATACACAGGCCGCGCTGTGGCGGAGTGGTTAGATCATTCGCCTCTCACCAGTGACCCGGGTGGGGTTTGTAACGGACAAAGTGGCGCAGGAGCGAGTTTCCCCCGCCATCTCATACCACCGGTACTCCTCTTTATGTATCAGCAAAAAATATAAATTATAAATCATTTATAAATCCAATTAAAGTGAAACACACTCTTGCATTTTCTTGAGGGCTTTCAGATGACATGAATTTGAAATAAATCGAGCAGGAAATGTAGATAACTTTCATTTTGGGCGCTAATTAATTGATAATAATGTCTTAGCATTCGATAAACCTTTCTTTCCAGGAGGCAAGTGACACACAGAAGACTTAGTTCCTTTTTTTTCTGCCGATAACACAAGAACTTTTGTGCATATTTTCAAGTGCCTAACTCAAAAACATATTTGGAGACATGCAGGATTTGCTTGGTACCATCCTCATCGGGCAACCAACTATTAAAAAGGCGACACGAATATGTTGTTTCGCTGGGCCAAGCGGTCAGCGCACTCGAGAATACGACTGTGCTTGTCCATCGTTAGGGACCTGGTGGCAATGGGACATTATGCAAATAGTCTGAACCCACCGGTGCATCAGCCTCAAGGCTGTTAGTTGCTGTTCATGTCCTTGCTGCACAGCTTCCTGGTGATGCCATGGCAACTCCGACGTGCATGTGTATGCACTGTATTATCGCCATCCCATTGCCATCACCTTTTTTTTTTTTTTAATCCAAAATTAACTTCTTCGCTGCTACAAGAACCTCCCTCTATTCCACTAAATATCCACAAATTAAAATTAAACATTTAATCTAATATTATTATTACTCCCCGATTTATTTTACTATGTGGTTTCTTCCCTTGATGGCGCCGTGGCGGAGCAATTAGACCAAAGGGGTTCTGGTTCAATCCCAGGGAACATGTAGAATATCTGGTGGAAAAAGCTGTGTCTGTGTGGGTTATTTCCAGATTCTGCGGTTTCCTTCACTAAACAATCGATCCCAGGTAACTCCATGTGGAATTCGTGGTGGACAAAGCATGCTGGGGCGTGTTTGTCGCCGGGTTCTTCGGTTTCCCCCGCCAACTCATTTCACCGGTGCTCCATCTTCACTCCATGTAACATCAGTTTCACCGCCTGCGGTGCCGTAGTATTAATAGTGGGCGTTAAATACTGCCAAAAAAGAATTCACCAAACATTCCACCAGCAGCTCCATAATCACTTATCCTTTCATCGATTTCCCCATTGCTTCATCTCCTTCACTCTCATACTAGACATTGGGCTGATCATCCATCGTCTGTGGGATCTCTAGCATATGAAGCAGCACAATTGTTACCTAAGCTCAGCAGTAAATTATACTCAAATACTGATTAAAATTGGATTTTAATTAATGTGCTGGAAGCGATATGGCTCGATATTATAAGCTTCCATTCCGAGAAAAGACAACAGTTATTAATACGTGAAAAGGTACGAAGATATTGACATGTCAACAAAGATAAATCCGTGTTTCTTACGTGCAACGTCCTTATTAGTAGTTACCTTCTCTTCCTTTGTGTGTCGTTAAGCTAATTCGGTTCCTGTCTAGCGAGCTTAATTGCACGACATGCTCTCATTCCCTAGCAAAACAAAACGGCTGTGTCTTTAGTCAAAATAACAGACGAAATGCTGTCATGTCTAGAATTTTCCTATGATTTCCTCGTTTAATCAGCGCACTAGAAAAATATAGTTGGATATTACGCAACTTCCTGTAAATGTCTAATATGTGTTCCTTTCAACAGATAGTCTGATTCAATATTGTTTTAAATACTGCGTATGCTAACTAAATTACTTTCGATACTTTCATTTGTAATTAAACTGTATTCCAATTAGGGAAAATTAAACTTATAGCGTGGATATCAGTTTTAAGGCAGTATGGAGGTTCAATAGCCCCATGACAAAATTCATGCTCATTTTCTCGCCTTTTCTAGTCGTTTTTCTATTTAAAAAATTATCCAAGAAAGAGAGGCATTGCGTTGAAAATTATGCGGTATGGAATTCATAGCGCATGGAATAAAATCTTCAACTTAAATTTAGATATATATTTTCTTACGTTTAAGAACTAATTTGTATAATCGAGCACAATTTTCCATGTGTTTGTGTCAATTTCAAAATAAAATACAAAACAAAAGTTTCTATCAGACGTTTTGTTACTCAGAGCTTATAAATCCTGTTTTTAAAGGAATAATTTGAGGATCACTATCTCTGAGAGAACATATTTTCGTTTTAACCAAATCAAAATTAATCTTTCATGAGTCTTTAATAAGGTATCCGCAAAGATTAATAATCTAGCTCTAACGACTCATAAAATCGATTTTTGACACCTCTGCATGTACAATTACTAGTATATGCTTAACTACTGGCAGGTACGGTACAGACAAAAATATTTCGAAAACATCGGAAATCTTTAAGACTTTCAAAAATATGACATGTAAATTTTAATGTCGTTCAGAACAGCTTTGCAAAATTATTTTGGAAAAAATTCGGTTTTCATGTTCACCCAATTTGTTTCTACATCACAGCTTCCCAAAATCTCTTGCATATTATTGTACAGACAATATAAATGGATATAAATATAAATTAATTATTAATAATATAAATTATTTGAATTATTTTATGGACTGGTAGGTTTGAATTTTCCTTGTGGCACACAGCAGAAAGTGTGACTGGAAGACTGCGGGGTTTCTTTCTGTTGCAGAACGTGGGTTACCTTATACCAATCGCTGCTGTGACGTCAGCTCACTCAGCTCACATGCTCGCAACAAAATTCGCACTAACACCGTTAAGATCCCTCACACAATAAATAAAAACCCTCAGACTAGGCTGAAGAGGGTTCTGCCTATATAGCCCGGGAGTGTTGTAAGCATGCCCAAATAACATTTTTCATATTCATTCAGTTTCGTGCTTGTAGCGCCGCTGATCTAGGCAGCATAGCAATACACCGCTCTCGGCTGACGTCACACGAACGTACAAGCTGGCTCTTCGTTTAAATACGTCACGCGGCCCGAAGTTGTCTTCCCCTGCCTTATACCGATACAAAAACGGTTCAGTCTATGTAGGCAACGCTCCCTAAGATTGCAGATCATTCTTCACGTTAGGCAAACATGTATATCAAACAAAAAGTCTTTAGCAACAACATTTTGCACACGAGCAGCGACGCATAACAGCGTCATCAGCTCATCACTCATCAGGGAGCTGCCGCTGCACAACACAAGTCATCTGTCTCAGGTAACATCACTGGCTAATTAATCTCTGCACACTCCGGGATTACTGCTGAGTACGTTCTTAACATCTGCGAAACTTGGATTTTCTTCGACCTTCTTAGTGAAATACTGACTAATAATATACAGTAAGGGTTGGAGGACTCGTGCGAATAAATCGCGGTCTTATAACTAAGATAAAGCATAATAACTTGCTATTAACTTAAAGTTATGGGGTCCCTGGGGTGGACTATGTAAAGTACATTACTCTACAAAATTATTAGTTACTTATAAAACTTGAATATATATATATATATATATATATATATATATATATATATATCTGTACGCAACTTACTGCTTATTACTATTATTATTATTATTATTATTTATTATTATTTATTATTATTATTATTATTATTATTATTATTATTATTATTATTATTATTATTATTATTATTATTATTATTATTATTATTATTATTATTATTATTATTATTATTATTATTATTATTATTATTATTATTATTATTATTATTATTATTATTATTATTATTATTATTATTATTATTATTATTATTATTATTATTATTATTATTATTATTATTATTATTATTATTATTATTATTATTATTATTATTATTATTATTATTATTATTATTATTATTATTATTATTATTATTATTATTATTATTATTATTATATAATATCCTGCTTATATCTCTGTTGCATAGGATAGTATTCAGCATTGATGTTATAATTTTACCTTTATTGATTCTGTTCTTAATGTCATTTTCCTGTTTATCTTCTTTGTCTATTTTTACCCCCAAATACTTCAACTCTTCACATCCTCTAATACAACCTTTCTGTTATTTTCGAATTAAATCTTCGGTTTCTGTTCCATATTACATATAAATTGTTTCTTCTAATCTAACTTGCTAAGCATAAACTCCATTATCTTATGCAATTACTACTTGGTCGTCCGCAAATAACTGTATATACCAATGCATCTCCAATTGGTACTCCCATACCTGAACATTTTTTTTTTTCCTGTTTGATATTGCTTTGTGTATAAATATCTTAGATAATGTAGTTGATATACGGCAACCCTGACATAATGTGCATATCTTACAATCGATCGATATATCTCTCCGATCCAGAGGTTGTCCCTACGTCAGCCATGTGACCCCAGGCGTCCACTCAAGTTCTGGGGCGTGTATGTCCTCCACAAAAGGAGAGTAAACAGATAAACAATAAGCAGTACTATAATCTTCCATTTTTAGAGTGAGCAGCTCATGTTAAAAGCTCTACTCTTAGTGGCAGCAGTGTAAAAATCTAGTGTAAAGAGTTTGAAGCGTGGTAATTCTTCTTTCCTTGTAACCTTTCTTTCTTTTCCATTGTTAATTAGGTTGAAACACATTGAATTCCTGTGTCATGAAGTTGCATGTTCCATTACCTTGAACACAAAAGCACATTTCTACTCATAAAATTCTGCGTAAAAAACACGTGACGCAAGCAAATAGTCGAAAACTATCAACGATGCAACATTTGATGCTGTGGAATGTGGTATTGCGTTTCTCCACTTTCAAGGATGGGGAATTAGTATTGCTAAATCCATTTGCGCTTATTTAGAGACCGTTTTTCCTGCTTTTATTACTTCAGAGAAATGTCTGATCATTTCTGAAATACTTATTTGTCTTTTCTTCGTGGTATTTACATGAAGAACGAAGCAACTATACAATTGTTCCGTTTTAAGTATAATTTAGTTCAATTCTATCTATATGATGTATAATACAACACGGATGCCGAAATTATTGGATTTTATACAGAACAGATGAATAATTGCAATGCATAATTTCTATATGCTAAAACCAATGTATAATTTAAGAAGTAAGGATTATGTTTTGCCATAAGAAAGAGTCATTAAGTAAAAAACAGGGTTTTATTTCTTAATCACGCTGTCAATTGCTAGGATCTTATCAGCGCCACCCGTGTGTCCCGAAGGAGTTCTTCTACACGCCAGTGAATCTACTTACATAGGACCGCCACTTTTAAGTACATTTTAAAACGATTGGTCTGGACCGGATTTGAATCCACGACATTGGGGTCAATAGGCTACTGCCTAAACATTTGAGCCACCCAAATCGACAGGAATTGTTGTTTCTTTTCATGTAATGGAATTGAATGTCAAAGCCATCATATAGAGACCAACTCTTAAAAGATTTGACTATCGCTTGAGTTTACGCATTCTCGTAATAGGTACCATTTTACCTATAAGGCAATAGGTATTAAACCATTTCTATAAATGCCTATCTCAATAAATATGATGTAGATGGAAGAAAAGTACTTTTAAGAATAATTTGTATAAGAATGGGTAGACAAAGTCGTGTGAATGCACACATCAGATTCTTAGTGTGTTTACTACGCATAGAAATAACGGAAGTATTGTATTCCACCCAAAAGATTGATGTCGAGATTTCACCAGAAATATATGTTTCGAGGACCCCTGAAACTAGTCTGTGCAGTGTGTACCATCTGTCCGTCTGAACAGCATAACTCAACAACGAGAAGTTGGTTAAAAACCAAACTTGGTATGTAAGTTCTGCATCATCCAAGGGAGTGACGCGAATACGTTAAAGAAAATCTACCACCCCAAACTGGAACACTTTTCAAAATGCCTATTTTCTCAAAATGGCTAACGATTGTGACTAAAACACCATACATGTGTTTAAGATATTTGCATGACAAATGAAATGCAGGTTCTGAATTTTTCTAAAAGTGTCTAAACTCCTCTTCAGTTTGGGTGACTTTTGCATAACTACTTCATACAACATCTGGATCTTATTAAAGCACATGATTTATGTCAAATATGCACGTGCGTGCGTGCGCCCGCGCGCGCGCTCGTGTGTGTGTGTGTGTGTGTATGTGCGTGCGTGCGCGCGAGTTTTACTGGAAAATGTCTATTTTGATTTTCTAAACATAGCTCTAACGATTTTGATTAAATGGCGCATGTTTAAGATATTTTCATGACAAAAGAAACATTACTTGAATATTCTGGGAACAGCCTCTCAGTGACCTTGCATAGCTGGTAAGCCGTAAGAAAGATACAAAATCTTTTCCCTCGATTATCTTACCAGTTTTACCGATCATCACTTTACGTGTTTCGGAAAGCTGCCCAAGATGTAATAATATCCACTAAACTTTAATCCAGAAGTTATGACATAAAATGGTGTTCCAATGTGAGGGGCTTCCACAATCCACAATTATAATTTTAGGAGCAAATAAAGTCATGGGGAGACCGGTGAAATGGCGCCATCTTAAAGAATTTTTATTTTTATAGGATATGCCAACGCTCAAAACGATAACATTATTTATGTATATTTAACTTTAGTTATTTCTTTGTACAAAATAATATATGAATATTGTAAAAGGATGAGCGTATGCCGGTTATAAACAAATATAAAAAGAAATGTTAGGAAGCGTTATTGCCCCGATACCCGGAGTAAAGGTGAAGTAACGATGTGATATAAATACTGTACAAATAAGTTTTTAATTTACTTGAAGAGCATAAGAACTGCAGTTAATATGTACGAAGAGCAAATGCAAATAATTAGGCACAATTACATTTAAATAACACTGTGTATTTAGTCTACAATATAAAACAATTGTATACTCTGCCTTTTGAAAGATGAGTCTAACAGTAAACACAAAGCGAAGATATATTTAAGACATATTAAAGTATTTTCATTTTCATTCTGTCACTAAGAGAAATTACATGAAAAGTGTATTAAATTCGTGGACCTTCATAGCCATTGCATTTTTCATGAGCCCATTTAGCACAACTCAGGTATCTAAACCAAAGTTTATTTTCACCATGTTCTGCACAAGTTTACACATTTCTATAGTTGTATTGACCATGTCATAATTTTCATTCTTATCATACAGTTTAGTTTTATCCACATCTGTAGTCTCAGTTGAAGAATCATTTAATTTAATTTTTCTTCTGCTGGCCATCTTAACTGGCCTAGCCTTCAGTCCACCTTCTTGTCTTCGTTTCGGCCTACCCATACGTTTAACTCGATTTATCTGTGAGTTTCCATGTGTTGGGGATATTTTGCGCCCTTGAGCTTTTTACTCCCTCTAGTAAAACTTGCCTCAAAGGCGAACCAGTTAAAATGCCAGAATGGGCTTTGCATCTTTCTTCACTATAATTACCATGTTTATTTGAAATCCCGTTATTGGAGGTTGAAGCCGTTGGTTCGTCTAGTGGGAGTTACATGGGATCACTGTGATGGTGTGATAGGCCTATGATCGTCCATGTTTTCTTCTGATGTATCAGCAACTGGTTGTAGAAGCTGATTTGCTGTCACAAAGTTAAATTAGTGTATTTTTTGCTGGAATTAAATGGGCAAATCCAGACACAGCTTTCTCTAAGGCAACACGTTTTACTGAGCTGCCATTATTCGTCATTTCTAGGGCTACCCTTAGGTGATCCTCCGTCCAAATGATATTATTTTGTAGCTGTCTTTCTTGACCTAACCATCTAAAACCACAAATGCACCCAATAATCAAATTAATGATGTCCAAATTAACTAGGATAATTCCGCCACCGTGGCAGCATTTCCCACGTTTGGTGTCGGCACTATGGCGAGCAAAGATACAAAACGCACCTCCAAGGCAAGCAAATTTGACTTCAAATATACAAAGTAATAGATTAATACCTAAGCTTTCAGCTATAGTATGGTATTTACTAGCAATTAAAGGTACCTTATACTTACCTAGAATTCTCTTTCCTCAGAAAATTAAATGAAAAGGCACAGAAAATATGTTTGTCACTTTTGGTTCAACGTACATCTCGCTATGACGAGAAAACAAATGCGTAGCATTTATGAAACTGTTTAGTAGAGGGCAGCGCTAATTAAGCGCTCCTATTGATAAATACCAATGGTTGGCAAACGGTGGCGGAATTGCCCCAGGTGGCGCCATTCCCCAGATCTCCTCTACCGTAACAAAATGATTGCTATATTCAAGAAGTTGACTGTAAAAACAATAATGGTAAAAATGGTAAGTGCACAACAGAGATCTACACAGAGGATTTAATCTACCTTAGCCTAGCCTAGTAACAAAGGTTTCTAAAAGTTCTTGGTGACAGCCTCTGTCGCAAGGTCTTTAAGAGACGAGGGGTGGATTAAGGTCGAATGATGTAGTAAAAATTACAGTATATGGTGCAAAGAAATCGAGTTTGGGAGCGCCTATTAAGTGAGAAGAAAGCGAGGAGCTAAATTAGAGGAGAAGAACAATGAATAATGTTGAACATAACCGTAAGACAATGAATGCTTCCTCAATCATTCAGGCGGAACCAACACAACACATCCAAGCATAATGTTGTGTAATGTAACAGAGCTGCATCACAGATGAAAGCACGCACATAATTATATTGAGCAAGTTACAATTTCAACTCCTGTTTTCTAACACTCAAATGTGTAAGAAGAAAGTTGTACTAATTCAGGGCTAGGCAACTGGTGCTCATGAGCGCAGCCTGCTCACGGGCTTGCACTGATACTGTACGTTTAGCACGTAAAAAAGTGAAAGTCACCCAAGGTATCTCATGAATTGTCGAAGCCTGCACTAATTAAAATGGGGCTTAACCAAGATCGTATCGCACACTTTTTCAAGTGTCTATTGTCAATTGTCTAAAAGTATGAATTACTAACCTTACTTTTCTGCTGATTTCAGCAACATTTATACACAATTAGTATTCTTATTGAAGGGTTTTTAAGGAAAAGGCTACACAATTAAATACGTTACTTTCATGAAACGTTCTCTGCCCATTCTTTCTTAAATTCATCGAATGCCGAAGGAGGAAATCAAATCGGTAGTCAGGTATTTAAAAAAATGGGTTAGCTGTCATTTAAATGCCATACGCTTTCCAAGAAATTACAAAAAGGAACCGATAAAGGACAACACTTTAAAAACCGACGGTATTAAAAGGGCAAACCAATTCACTACAAACACCTCATAAATGCTGATGCTATACCTCAAAATTATTTCGAATAAATTGTGTTTTAAAAATGTCTATATTTTTCATTAAGTACGTTTTAGTGTCTCTTTCTCTCTCTGGCTCTCTCTCTCTCTCGCACAATTCTTGTGTTTGAATGTTGCTGCACTTGCGAGTATGACGATTTCAGGTTTCCTTACAAATATATTGGAGAAAATTATATTATGGTGGTGATGGCGCCATTATGTCTTCTTGTCATGGTAGTCATTCATTTTCTGGCACTAGTGCCAGGAGTGGGATAATTTGCACTATTTATACCGTCATAATAAGCCATTTTAATGCTAGGATTGCATAAATTAGTTTTTACGCTATTATTTTGACCTAGCATAACCCTTTTGGGTGCATGTAAGAACTATTGATGGCCAATAGTTCTTCCCCTGAATGGAACAACTGAGCGCTAAACATGTCCTACAAATGTGCTTTATCTTCAGTTATAAGCGGTTACATGAAAGGATAGAGTATATGATTCAATGAGATTTTACTTTGCAGATGAAGTACCAGTAATCAATTTGCCATTTATTGTCTGTTGCAGATGCCAGTAAGAGCACGAATAGCTTCAGAGTAAACGTGTTAATGTGCAAATAAAACAAGACGCATTCCGACTGCAGTCCATAGTTACAATCCTGACCTACTCATTGGTAACAAGGTAGGAATAAATATTAACATATTACTTTATTGTTAGTATCATTTTGCCCTTAGCAACCTCAATATATAGCCTTGGTTTATTTATTGACTTATTTATCTATTGCCGCTTTAACAACTAGGTCATATCACGACGTCTTGGGTTTACATGTACAAGTATGCACCAAGTATAAACAAGTTAATACAATAATATAAAAATAAGTAATAAAACGAAATAATCGAGGTTCTTGAGATCATCGTATACATTCACTAGTATGTTGCATGAGTCTCTTGCCGACTTCATCGATCACTTCCTGTGATACCCTGGTGGGAGGGTATCCTTACCATGCTTACTTATTATATTGAAGAGAATTTTGACCTCTTGGGGATTTCTAGATCCGTCGAGCTATATTGTATGTGGATTAAAGGTCAGGTAACCCGTAACCTGTAAATGTGTCCATTCCATTCACTTATTTCCTGTGGAATTAACTGCTTTTTCTGAACTCGAGTACTCTTGAATTTCATTGTATGTTCTGTATGGTATGGACGAAGTCTTTTGAGTGTATTCAAAAGACGTTCTAGATCGTTAATATATTGGAGAGCCCGAGGGAATCTGGAACAGGGCGTTTTAGATTGAAAATGCCAGGCTCCTTTGCTGCTGTGTGATATTTAGGTTGGGTTTTTGGAACCGAAGCATTTTTCTCCTTCTTTTTATTCTCTTCTTCACTGGGTGATGGTGGTGTACCTGTAAGTTCCTTTGTTTGAAATCCATTAAGTTTCTTAGGTACTGGAATCAGCTGTGGAAACTGTGCTGAGTCACTGTTAGTATCTTTGTGTGGCAGATGAAAATCATGCTTGCAGTATTTAGCAAGGTGCCCTGCTTGCTTGCATAAAAAGCAGGCGGGTGTATCGGAAGTGGCGTAAATCCAATAGTCTGTACCCTCGTAGTTTTAAGCTAGGAGGTAACTTGACATGGTCATCTATACGTTTGTCTTCTAAACCTTAAGATATGGGAAAACCCAGGATTGTTGATTCCTCGCCATAATGCACCTAACAAACCAACAGTTCATAGGTCAATGACAAAATTTGAGACAACAG